>OU892286.1:4915563-5488984 GCA_917834065.1 Ceutorhynchus assimilis
TGAAATTTATTTTAATCAAATTCTTTAGCTCGTAATATTTTTCCAAAATAAGATCATGATTAGAGATTTCCAGATTTACCGACAATAACCTGGTTAGTTTGCAAGTTTGGTAATGTCTGATTTAAATTACAAAAAAACCTTAATTAGGCAATTCAATCCATCTGTCAAAACGGAAAATTCAATGTGACGTGGCGGCCAAGCAAGTTTGTTTTGGATATGTTTTTATGCGTATTTTAAATTATTTTGCATACAGTTTTGCTTACAACTTTGATTTTCATTATTTAATACAATATTTGTTGACTAGGTACGTGAACTATTAATTCCGGCAGAAACTAGATATTTTTTTGTGTTTTTGGCCCATGTGTGGCCGCCACGCCATCTTGAATGTCACGTGGTTTGAATTGCCTAATTAACTGAGTTATTATTGGTGAGTTCGGAAATATCTAATAAAAATTGCAAACTAACCGGGTTATTATCGCTATATTTAATAATTTCTGAATAAGATTAAGCAGAAAAAATGTAAAGGACTTCTTATGGGATTATGCGATTCGGTAGTTTTTTCTGAATATTTGAAATAAAATTACTCTTAACATTCTGATTAAAAGTGTCCATGAGCAAAAATTAAACCTATGACTAGTTTTCGAGATACAGGGTGTCAAAACTTTCACCATCCTATATCTAGGATAACCATAATCAAGAAAGTCATTTGTTTTTTGAATATGACCATCGACTAAATATTGACCATTTATTGAGACTAAAAGTAGAATCAAGACACCTAAAAATGATAAATTAAGAAAATTCTCCGATTATAGGATACTCTATCGATATAAATCTGGCGCAAGAACACTAGGAATGTGCAAGCGTTATTTGGCTTCTTGCCTATGCAAGACATGAGCCGCATATTAACCCGTTTTTTTAAAGTGAATTTCAGTTATTTCAAGAATAGTGTTTTAACACCCTGTATCTCGAAAACTAGTCATAGGACTAAATTGTGCCACTTTTAATTAGGATATCCAAAGTAGCATCTTATCAAAATTTCAGAAAAATTGACTGAAATCTTATAAAAAGTGTGCGGGGCCCTTTACAGAAAAAAAATGTAAATCAACAGATAGAAGTGTAAATTTACAGAAAGAAATGTGGATTTACGGATAAAAATGTACAACAGATACAACTGTATAGATAAGAGTGTAGAAATGTCAAATATGACAGATGGTTAAGTTTTTCTTATGGAACACCTTATATGTTACTTCATAGTTGAAAATAGCTGAATTTTCTGATTTCAAATATATATATGGTTCAACTACTTTTAATTAAGCGTGTTTAAAATGTAATTTTGAACACCCCCTCAGTAGATTTGAAAATGTTTCTTGGAGGAATTAGTGTTAAAAAATAAAATAATAGATTGGAAAACTGTGTTTATCTTTTAAAAATTCAAATCAGTCAAATCTCTCCTTCTTAATTGGCTGAACCTACCGAATCAAGTGACGTTAAAGTAACGTCACACGTCAGCCGATTGTTGTCGGTTGCATTTCCGACCTTCGGTAACAGTGGCATACAAAATAGCGTCGTTTTCATTCGGTCGGCCGCGCAACCGATAACTATTGGTAATATACATGTACATTCTGGACTGAGACGGCGGCGAACACGAGAAATTTGTTGCACGCTGTACATTATTTTTGACACGATTTATCCCATAAGGTTGCGTATCTTCTACACCTCCTTCAATCAACGGTAAAACTATAAATGTTTGAGGGTGTATTGACTGATTCATATCCACACGTAAGTTTTCTTTTGTAAGTTTTAAAGTTTATTTGTGCATATTCTGGAGAGTACTAAGTGGAGGGTATATAATTTATGTTCGGAAAACTATTGTAGAATATAATGAATAAACTTTTTGTATTCTATTGTATTATATTTATTTATTTATTTAAACACCTTCAGAATTTTTAAGCTACAAACCTTACTCCTTAACCAAAAATAAATGAAAAAAACACCCAATTATACCTACATTTTATTTTTACAAAAGTTACATTGGAACCCTAATTTATCGATTTATTTGGGATGCTAAATTTAACGAAGCCAGCATCACATTCAAACTTACATTTATCTAGCTGAATGCGTCACTAAATGGTCTTTTAAATTATTTCTTGTTTCAAATTTGGCGTTTTAAATGTTGCATTTAAAATTCCTCTTATTCGAGTGTGTTGATATGTGAGTCTTCAAATTGTCTTTCCGTTTAAATTTTGATTTGCTTGTGTCACATTCAAAAAGATAATTATCCGAGTGTGTTGAAATGTGCCTTCGCAAATGAGTTTTTTGTTTAAATTTTGCATTGCAAATGTCACATTCAAAAGGATAAATATCAAAATGTGTTAGTTTATGAATCTTCAAAGTGCCTTTGTGCTTAAATTTTGATTTGCATATGTCACATTCAAAAGGATAAATATCAGAATGTGTTAGTTTGTGAATCTTCAATTCACCCTTTCGTTTAAATTTTGCATTGCAAGTGTCACATTCAAATGGATAAATATCAAAATGTGTTAGTTTATGAATCTTCAAAGTGCCTATGTGCTTAAATTTTGTTTTGCATATGTCACATTCAAAAGGATAAATATCAGAATGTGTTAGTTTGTGATTCTTCATAGTGCCTTTCTGTTTGAAGTTTGCTTTGCATATGTCACATTCAAAAGGATAAATATCCGAATGTGTTTTCATTTTCAAATTGTATTTAAATTTGAATTTTGATTTGCATGTGTCACATTCAAAAGGATAAATATCAGAATGTGTTAATTTGTGTTTCCTCAAATAGTCTTTTCCTTTGAATTTTGCTTTACAAATGTCACATTCAAAAGGATAAATATCAGAATGTGTTAATTTATGTCTCTTCAAATCGAATTTTCTTTTAAATTTTGCATTGCAAATAGTACATGTGAAAGGATAAATATTCGAGTGTGTTAAAATGTGCATTTTTAAATGAAATTTTCGTTTAAATTTTACATTGCATATGTTGCATTTAAAATTCTTCTCATCCGAAGGTGTTGATATGATGTGGGCCTTCAAATCGTTTTTTCCATCTTGTTCTAATAAATTGATGTCACTCAAATGTTCATCTTCCTTTACACATATTCCTTCATTTGGAACCATTAATTCAATATCTGATACTTCCATTTCATTTTTATTGCCATCTTCTAGATTATCATTTATCATAAACCTAAAAAAAAAACGTTTTTTAGATTTATAGTTAGCTTTTGGAATTACACTAGGTAGGTGGGATTAGAATTTGAAATTCGAGAAATTAATACAATACGAAGAGTTGTGATAGAATTAGATTTATTACTCATAAAAAAGTAAAAAAAATCTCATTTATTGATCAATTTCATTGAATCTTTACTATTGAACATAAAATTAAATGGAAAATTTGTTCATTTATCAAGAACATTAAAGAATTAGTATGTTTCTAAAATGGCTGCAACCAAGAAAATTCTGCGTGCTGGTGCTCGTACTACTTGTGAATATTTGAAAACCGTGATAAAAAACCGGAAAAATGGAAAACCTCTTCGTCGGTGGGTTAGACCGTGGTTTTTACAACGTACATATATTACGGTAGGTATATATGATAATCTGTAACCAAATGGCCAGCCTCTCTCTTTATTTATTCCTATTTCATTGTAATACATACTAGTACTTAACTTAGGTAATATCTAATTATATCTAAAACTATACTTATGCTTAAGTTTTCATTAAATGTCCTCTGATTTTCTCTCTTTTTTTTGTGTATTTTTTTCAGTATTATGTACACATATTTTCTACCTTCTTCAAGGTTTCAATGTTATTTAGATAATTAGTTGACCACACAACTGATCCAAATTCTAAATAAGATCTGAGAAACTTGCAATACACAATTTTGCATGCATTGATGGAAAGATGCTTACGATTACGATAGTAGTAGATGTCGCTGTGTGAGTAGCAACACCTTGTGACTCGGTCCTCAGTTTTTAATGTTTATTGTGAGATAAAAGCACGAATTGCTTTTTTTGTGATTTCAAAACGCATAGTGAAGTTCTTGCCTTATTGTGCAAATCAAAAATTGTGTTATACTTTGCTGAGTCTGAAAAATCCGTGAAAAAATTTGTAAAACATGCCGTTATCAAGGTCGGATATCGACGCCATTCGCAAGGTACTTATAAATGACGGGCCAAACGATGATTTTTGTAAAAGAATCGTTTCGGCTATTTCGAAGGAAATTGATGAGAAGCTCATGAAGAAAATCACACACCTAGAAGCGACCGTGGTTTCCTTGGAAGAAAATGTGTCATCCATGCAATTGGAGTTAAAAGATCTTCAACAGGAAAATACAAATCTACTACGGATAGTGGATGCGCAGAAGCAAACTTCACGCAAAAACAACATAAGGTTATATGGCATCCCTGCCGAAAATCCGGAAACAAACATAAAACAGTCAGTCCTGAATATTTTCAAAAATACATTGCAGGTAAATATTCAGGAGTCCGAGCTTATCAGTTGTTTTCGTATAAAACAAAAAAATACAGCTAGTCAATCGTCTCAGTCTGCCAGCGATTCGGTTCCGGTGATGGTAGTATTTTCGGATTCTAACATTAGAACAAAAGTTTTGAAAAGTCGCAAAATGTTAAAAGGTTCAAAGATTGTTATTAGGGAAGATTTAACAGGCTTACGGGCCAAACTGATGAAGAGGGCCGCGGAAAAATTTTCGCGGAAAAATGTGTGGAGTCGTGATGGAAACATTTACGTTAGATTAAATGGTAAAGTGTCAAAAATTCAAAGTCTGAACCATTTGAATGAGCTTCATCAAGTTAATAGTGGAAACTAAACAAAGTTAGTATAATATAGTATAAGAATGGGTTTCAAACTGTATGCTTTTCTCGGAATTTCTACTTCGTTTTTTTCTCTTCTTTGCTTTTTATTTTATTATTATTTTTTCTTTCCTTTTTGGTACAATTTTTGCTTGAACAAATAATTTAAGTATGTGCTAACTTATAAAAGGGTTAATTTTGGGTAATTATGGAAATTGTGGGCCGTGGTTACTTTTATTATAATCGAAAACAAATTCACATATTCTCTAAATAAATCATTGCCTTAATCTCTATAGGTATTTTTTGTTACTATTGAAAAAGGAACAAAAACATAAAATTTAAAATCTTATTGTTTACTTTTTTGCACCAATAAATCATTTTAATCAATTCAAAGATTTTGCATCTTGTGCCTCTATTAGGACAAATTTATACTTTTTTTTTTTACCTATAATACTGAAAGTTGTTTCCGAATCAGAATTATTGTTTATTTTGCGTAAAACTATTCAAAGGCTTGTTTCCTAGGTGATTATTTTTTTTTTTTTATTTTTGTTTTTTATCCCTTTGCGGTCAGGTCAAGATTATTGTATTGTTTCTCTTTGTGGGTATAAATAATTATAGCCTGGTTTTTGATTATTTTCATAGTGTAAAGCTACAATTAATTATCTTGCTGTTTTTATTTTATTATTATTATTATTATTATTATTATTATTTTTTTTTTTTCGGTTTTGAGAGAAATATTAAGGAGGATTATATTTGTTGGATCTAAGGGGAATTAAAGTAAAAATATTGTGAATATTTTTCTAATTTATTGTGAAATTCTAATATGAAAAACCTGAAGTTGGGCCATCTTAACGTTCGTTCCCTTGCGACTGGTTTCGACCATTTTCAGAATTTACTGCATAGTTCTAGTGTAGATGTTATGTGTGTTTCCGAAACTTGGTTAACGGAAAATGTTTCCTCTGACCAGTTTCTTATTCCTGATTTTAATTTTGTATGTAAAAATCGCACAGGTAGAGGGGGTGGTGTCGGTGTTTTCATTCGAAATTCTTTTGATTACATTACAGAACAGTTTGAACCGATTGACGGCCTTGAACACCTATTTCTTAACTTAAAAATAAAGAACGAGAGTATTCTTTTGGGGGTCGTGTACAACCCACCTAAAACCAATCTGGCAAGCTGTATAAAACACTTTGACGATTTGCTTTCTTATTTCTGTCCTCGGTTTGATAAAATTTTAATTTTAGGAGATGTGAACATATGTCATTTTCAGAATAATTTGCTTCTTGAATGTTTCACCAGCTATGATTTTACCCAGTTGGTGACCGAGTCAACACGTATTTCTGGTACAAGTGAGAAAATTATTGATGTTATCTATTTTAATCAACCTTCTACTGTCACAAATTGCTCTGTCCTAAACGCAGACCTAATATCGGACCACAAAGCAACTTTTTGTGAAATAAATATTGGCATTTCTAAGCCTCTACCAAGAACAGTTATTTATAGAAACTTTAAGCAATTAATTATGGAGGACCTTGAGTTCGACATAAGATCTCTTAATTGGGATAGTGTTTACTACATAAATAATATAGAGCAAAAACTGCAATTCTTAAACCAAAACATTTTGAATTTATTTGATAAGCATGCACCTTTCAAGCATGCTAAAATTTCAAAACAGTTTGCACCTTGGATTACACCTAATATTAAATTACTAATGAAAGAACGGGATAAGGCCCTAAGCAAATTCAAGAAAACTAAAGACATTGGTCATTGGTCGTTTTACAAACAAATGCGTAATACCGTGGTGGATGCTATTCGTAGAGAGAAAAAGGCTTATTTAGAATTTAACCAACGTAGCAAGGATAATAAACAACTTTGGAAAGCCATAAATAACTTAAACTTTAAAAATAAAACTAACTATACTATTCCTCCAAAATTAGGAGAACCAAATTCAATAAATGACTATTTTTCATCGGTGTATAGCCCATTACAAAACCAACCGGAAACTGTAAGTTTCTATAAAGGAACAAAATTTCGAGAAAACCTGAATTTTTCTTTTAGATTAGCAACCACGGGAGAAATTTTCAAAATAATTTGTGAGCTCAAATCAAACGCTTGTGGCTGTGATGGTATCTCTGCCCAAATGATCCGGTATTGTGCAATTTTTATTTTAAATCATATAACTCACATCTTAAACTGTTGCTTAGAGATTGGTTACTTTCCAGAAATTTGGAAATGTTCCTTAATTCAACCTCTACCCAAAGTAGGAAAACCTGAAAAATACTCCGATCTTAGGCCCATTTCAATCATCCCTGCTTTATCGAAAATCTTGGAAAAATTTTTGCAGCCACAAATTTATGAGCATCTGACAAGAAATGAAATAATCCCTCATTTGCAATCGGGGTTTCGTAAGGATCATAGCACTACTTCGGTCTTGGCGAATATTACTGACGAAATTATATCCTCACTGGACAGGGGTGACGTCACATCTTTGGTGTTGTTGGACTTTTCGAAGGCCTTCGATACCTTAGATCATGATGTCTTGTGTGCCAAACTTCATTATTTCGGATGCGATGAAACTTCGTTGTCTTTTTTTCAGTCTTATCTTGGTGGAAGAAAGCAAAGGGTTGTTTTGGAAAGCAGGGATCCGTCAGATTTTTGTGAGATAACCTCAGGTGTACCCCAGGGTTCGGTTTTGGGACCAATTCTATTTCTGTTGTATATTGCGGATATGTTTGATGTTGTCAAAGCCTGCAAAATTCAGGGGTTTGCAGACGACACACAATTGCGGCACTCGTTCCCCTTAAATCAGTTGGAAGAGGCCTCGCACGCTATAAACAATGACCTCAAAGCTCTACATGATTATGCACAGAAAAATAATTTGAAACTTAATGCCTCTAAGTGCTCTGTAATGTGTTTTAGTCAAAAAAATAAATTAAATTATTTTAAACAAAATTTAAAACTGTTCATTGGAACTACCGAACTTCAATGCGTGGATAAAGTAAAAAATCTTGGACTCTATTTTGAAGAAGACCTAAGATTCAAATTTCACGTTTCAAATATTCTTAAAAAAGCTTATTTCGCTTTGAGGCCGCTCTTCATTAACAGACACATAATCAATTTCAAGTTAAGGAAAAAACTTTGCGAATCCTTGATCCTGCCAGTTCTTAATTACTGCAACATTGTCTACTTTCCTTGTCTTGATAATTTTACTGCGTATAGATTGCAAAAATTTCAAAATACTTGTTGCAGATTTATATTTAATTTAAGAAAGTATGATACAGAGTCTGCAAGGATAAATGAGCTTGAATGGCTTCGCCTTAAAAACTTATTTTCCTATAACCTTGGTGTTTTTGTTCATAAGATTACTCTTACATCTTCTCCTCCCTATCTTTTTAGTAAGTTAATTCCTAGAAACCAGTTGCATAAGGTTAATGTGAGATCTGTAAATAGACTGAATGTTCCTCGCCACCGCTTAACCTATTACAAGCATAGTTTTTCATATAATTCAGCCTTTATTTATAATAAGATTCCAACAAATATAAAAAGTCTTTCACTCAATGCTTTTCGTAGAGAGAGTAGGAAATATTTTTTGAAAGTTCAAGTGAGTTCGACAGTCTCCTAGATTTCTTAATGTGTTATTGGTGTAATTTATGGGGTAAACATAGAACATTTATTAATTACTGATTTATCTTGCCATGCCATTTTTTTTGGCGACATCTATGCTTTTTTTTTTTTTGTTACTTTATTAATTGTAGGTTAAGTAGAGTAGCCTTTGGCTAAACTTCGCCTATGTACTAAATTTTGTGCAAATAAAGTCATTTATTATTATTATTATTATTATTATTTCTCAGAGTAAAACCAAGCATTTGCAAATCCTTCTTATGCCTGACATTCGAAATGTGAGAGGTAATTCCCAAGTCTTTTGACATGTTCCACGTATCTTGATATATTATTATTTAAAATAAAATCAATTACAGATTTCTTGGGATTTTTGTAGAAGGATATATAAAAACATTTGTCAACATTTAATTTAATACTGTTAACTTGACACTACTCCCATAACCTATTTATGTCGGCTTGTGAAATCTGGAGATTTATTTCGTTTTTTATAATCCTAAAAATTTTAAGGTCGTTGGCAAAGAGTAGTACCATTGATACCAGTTCATTTACAATATCGTTAATAAATAGATTAAACAATGAGGTACAGTGGTACTAAAATTTCCTCAGATATATATGGATAAAAAAATTTGCTCTCTGTCGTCTCCCCACATTTATTTAAAAAATCATAACTTTCTAATTTCGCCATAAGTATATTGAAATTTACTTTGTTGATGGCCTTGGAAAAGTCAGTATACATAGCGTCTATCTGATATTTATCCTCCAACGCAAGTGATCAAATTTGTATTAACCGACTTGTCACTAGAAAACCATGTTGATTATCAACAACGAGCCTGTCACACTAATGATGCAACTGATTGTAAACTAAAAGTTTGGGAATGGTTGATTGCCTTGATATTCTCTGGTTATTGGTAATATTACTTTAATCACCTGATTTGTAGATGAGGGTAACAAAGCTGTTCTTCCAGGACTTGGGAAATTGTCCTGTAGCTAATGAGATATTAACCTTAGACTTATCTAGTAGAATGCGTCACTAAATGGTGTTTCAAACTACTGCGTGTTTTGAATTTGTTATTGCATATGTTGCATTTGAAATTCCTCTCATCCGAGTGTGTTAATATATGAATCTTCAAATAATCTTTTCTGTTAAATTTTGCATTACAAATGTTGCATTTAAAATTCCTCTCATCCGAGTGTGCTAATATATGATTCTTCAAATTTTTTTTTCTTTTAAATTTTGTATTACAAATGTTGCATTTAAAATTCCTCTCATCCGAATGTGTTATTTTATGAATATTCAAATTGTATTTAAGTTTAAATTTTGCTTTGCAAATATCACATTCAAAAGGATAAATATTCGAATGTCTAAGTTTGTGAATATTTAATTCGCCTTTCCGTTTAAATTTTGATTTGCATGTGTCACATTTAAAAGGATAAATATCAAAATGTGTTAGTTGGTGAATTTTCAAATTGCCTTTAAGTTTAAATTTTGATTTGCATGTGTCACATTCAAAAGGATAAATATCAGAATGTGTTAGTTTGTGAATCTTCAAAGTGCCTTTGTGTTTGAATTTTGATTTGCATGTTTCACATTCAAAAGGATAAATATCGGAATGTGGTAATTTGTGTTTATTCAAATGTTCCTTCAAATCGAATATTCTTTTAAATTTTGCTTTGCAAATGCTACATTCAAAAGGACGAATATTCGAATGTGTAATTAAATGATTTTTCAAACATAATTTGGTTTGGAATATAGCATTGCAAGTGGAACATTGAAATTTCCAAATAACATCTTGTGTTGATGAATTGATGTCACTCAAATGTTCTTCTTTCTTTACAAATATTCCTTTATTTGGATCCATTAATTCAATATCAGATACTTCCATTTCGTTTTTAATGCCATCCTCTAGATATCTATTTATCATAAATCTAAAAAAAAAAATGTTTATTAGATTCATAGTTAGATTTTGGAATTACACTAGGTAGGTGGGATTAGAATTAGAAATTCGAATAATTAATACAATACGAAAAGTTGTGGTAGAATTAGTTTTATTATTCATACAAAAGTAAAAAGAGTCTCGCTTAAGAGGATTTAAAAAGATTTTAAAATTTGGCTGTAACCTTATCACTCATTCATTCTATATATGTATATACTTAATATTACTATATACTACCACCTATTGTCCGTCGTTTTTAATCTGAGACTTTCCGTATTAAGAGCGAAGGAGTGAAGCGTATGGCAAAAACAGGTGTCACGTCCACTGGCCATTGGCATTCCAATGTACGGACCTACCAGCTCATATTCCTTTGGGGTATCAAATTAAAATCGACGGACTTTATATGTATAAATATCAAATATTATTATGTACAGGGTGGTCCAAATGAGACACTTTCTTATGGAAAAACCTTTCATTTTTAGAGATAGAAAAAAATGTACGCCCCACTCTAAGCCTTAAATTTCATGAAATTTTGATTGGTGCAAACCGCATTTTAATATCTACAATTGTTTAGCCGCTAGAGGGCGATTCTCGATGTTGAGCAAACCTCGGCCGACAATTTCTATAATCAATCAAAATTAACCCTTTATAAGTTAGCACATAAGAGAAATGTTCCAAGCCAGAATTGTAACAAGGAAAAAAAAAAGAAAAAAAATATATGAAGTAGAAACTCCCAGAAAAGCCTGCAGTTTAAACCCATTCTTATGTTATATTTATAAAGGTTTTATGGTAATAAGGAAATACAATTATTTTAGTATGCATTTATTATTAAAAGAATGTTGAACTAATTGTTAAATTTGTTAGCATGACGACATACAATTGTCTTGTGGACTAGCAACCAAAAACAACCAAAATCAACTTGCGACTAAGCTAAACTATTATAAAAAGGAAGAAGGCCAGGGAACCAGAACATTCTATCGTCTGTCAATTACAATCTAATTTGACAGTAGCGACATCCATTAAAATATACAAATAACTCAATATATAAATTCCTAGATTGTCACTAGATAAACATTATACAATTGCCAATACTAGAAATACTAATGTTGAATATAAATAGGTTACAATATTAATATGCTAACTTTATTCAGTTTGTATAATGTTCTTGATGAAGCTCATATTAAATGGTTTACACTTCGAATTTTTGACACTTTACCATTTAATCTAACGTAAATATTTCCATTTCCACTTCACATATTTTTATGCAAAAATTTTTCCGCGGCACTCTTCATCAGGCCTGTTAAATCCTCCTTAATAATAATCTTCGAACCTTTTAACATTTTGCGATTTTTCAAGACTTTTGATTTAATGTTAGAATCCGAAAATACTACCATAACGAAAACCAAATCGTTGGCAGACTGAGACGAATAATTAGTTTTTTATTTTTTACAAAAACAACTGATAAGGTCGGTCTCTCGAATATTTACCTGCAATTTATTTTTTCAAATATTTAGAACCGACTAAGCTGGAAATGTGCTAAGTCAGCCCTAATTTTATGATTGATTGTCTCATTCTAACTTGTGTTTTAGGGATCAAACATGTTATTTATCAATTTTGTACAAATGGTAACAAATCATGGTACGACACTGAAGGTGAGGGTAATTTTCCTGATGAAAATTTTGTATAAAAATGCATGTTGGCGTAAAGTGGGTAGCTCTTACTTAACTCTTCAAGTGCAGAAAGTTAATCTGCTAGTTTGCATTTTGAAATTAATATAGCTCAGCTAAATTTATTCAAACTAGTGATGGAAGCCTACAACTTCATCCCGGAAAAAATCTACTTTCCGCCAACACCGTAAGTGGTATCTTATTTATTATTTCTTTCTCGAATTGTATGATTGAGAAGTTACATATTTTTGTCTTATATTTAATCCCGTTATTCTAGCAAGTAAGAACTTACTTGAAACTTATGATTATCTTTATTATTTGAACTCAATATCCAATTATCTATCAAATAATTATATTTTCGCTTTGCTTCGCTTCGTTCATCTTATAGAAATAAATTTGATTTAAACTGATTATCTAGTTTCTTTTGAATTAATGGTTATTAGAAGTTTTGGATAGGAAAATAAGGAAGATCTTGGTAAGAAAATATAAAAGTATATTTTCGCTTTAGGATCGGATTTCTAACAAAAGTCCGACCCGACAATATCTAACCTTGATAACGGCACGTTTCACTGATTTTTGTGACTTAGTAGAAAGCAATTTCTGATTGAGAAAATATGTCAAGAACTTCACTGGACATTTTCAAATCACAAAAAAAAATAGCAGCTAATCCAATCCTAACTTCTTTGAATAATTAACAAGACGTAAAGTGAAGGATAAATTATAATTTTCAAATTTTCATAAACCATCCGGCGTAGAAGACAATGAACATTTTCTTCATATCATTATATTTATATAAACACCAAACTACAGAACTCTAAAGCTACAAATAAAAAACTCCTCCACCAAAAAAATAATGAAACAATTTGAAGAAAAAAAACCATAACCATCCGTGCATTTTGCATTTACATAAATTACATTGAAACCCTAGTTTTCCGATTTGCTTGGGATTGTAAATTTAACAGAGCAAAACAAATTTACACTTATCTAGCTGAATGGATCACTGAATGTTGCTTTAAATTATTTTTGGTTTCAAATTTGGCGTTGATATGTTGCATTTAAAATTCCTCTCATCTGAGTGTGTTAATAAATGATTCTTCAACTTGTATTTAAGTTTAAATTTTGATTTACACGTGTCATATTCAAAAGGATAAATATCAGAATGTGTTAGTTTATGAATCTTGAAACTGCTTTCAAGTTTAAATTTTGATTTGCATGTGACACATTCAAAAGGATGCATATCAGAATGTGTTAGTTTGTGTTTCTTCAAATAGTATTTTTCTTTATATTTTGCTCTACAAATGTCACATTCAAAAGGATAAATATTCGAATGTGTTGAAATGTACCTTTGCAAATTAATTTTTTGTTTAAATTTTGCATTGCAAATATATCATTTAAATGGATATTTATCCGAATGTATTAATATGTGGATTTTCAAGTTACCTTTTTGTTTAAATTTTGCATTGCAAATGTAACATTCAAATGGATAAATATCAGTATGTGTTAGTTTGTGAATTTTCAAACTGCCTTTAAGTTTAAATTTTGATTTGCATGTGTCACATTCAAAAGGATAAATATCAGAATGTGTTAATTTATATATTTTCAAATAGTATTTTGTTTTAAATTTTGCTTTGCAAATATCACATTCAAAAGGATAAATATCCAAGTGGGTTAGAATGTGCCTTTGTAAATTACCTTTTTGTTTAAATATCATATTTTGCATTTAAAATTCTTCTCATCCGCGTGTGTTAGTATGTGTGCGTTCAAATCGTCTTTTCTTTTAAATTTTTTCTTACAAGTGTGACATTTGGAGGAAAAAATATCCGAGAGTGTGAATGAGAATGTGAAGCTGTAACTCATTTTTTTGGGTAAATTCTACTTTGCAAGTGGATTCAAAAGGATGAATATCCAAATGTGTTATTAAATGATGTTTCAAATTTGATTTGGTTCTAAACATAGTATTGCAAGTGTAACATTGAAACATCCTAATAAGCTCTTGTCTTGATAAATTGATGGCACTCGAATGTTCTTCTTCCTTTACAAATATCCCTTTATTCGGATCCATCAATTCAATATCTGATATTTCCATTTCGTTTTTAATGTCATGCTTTAGATATTCATTCATCATAACCCTAAAAAAAAAAACGTTTTTTAGATTCATAGTTAGATTTGGGAATTACACTAGGTAGGTGGGATTAAAATTCGAAATTCGAGAAATAAATACAATATAGAAAGTTGTGGTAGAATTAGTTTTATTGTTCATACAAAAGTAGAAAGAATTTCGTTTTAATGCGTAAGGGAATGTAATTTTTTTTAAAAATATAGATGTAACTCTAAGTGTATAAAATTTGGAGGATTTTTTTCTGGTAGCGATTCTCGAATTCTTTTGATGATCCATCGTTTTGTACCATCAAGTTGTTTTCTCATAAAAATTCTACCAATTGAGTACCATTGCTGTTGGTTTAGTGACTACCCCAATCTAGATGATGGGTATTAAAATTTCCCATGATAAGGATTTCTTCTTTTATTTGGGAAATTATTTCTTCACTCGGCAAAGTCGCACTTGTCATCTTATTAGGTTAGGGGTACCTAAAATAGAGTACTAAACTTCTGGGTAATCTACTAAACCTAAAAATCTGTAAAGCCAGTGAATATTATAATATAAAATAGCTTTTGTGTAGAAGATACGCAAACCTTATGCATTTATCTGTGGCCACTGACGAATTTTATTCCCCTTACGCTGCTTGCTTCGCACCCAAGGTGACGACGACTGTAAACTGGGATGCTAAATTTAACAAGGCAAGCATTACATTCAAACTTACACTTATCTAGCTGAATGCGTGACTAAATGGTCTTTTAAATTATTTCTTGTTTTAAATTTGGCGTTGCATATGTTGCATTTAAAATTCCTCTTATTCGAGTGTGTTAACATGTGATTCTTCAAATAGCGTTTCTGTTTAAATTTTGATTTGCATGTGTCACATTCAAAAGGATAAATATTCGAATGTGTTAGCTTGTGTTTCTTCAAATTGTTTTTGCCTTTAAGCTTTGCGTTGCAAATGTCACATTGAAATGGATTAATATCCGAATGTATTAGTTTGTGGATATTTAAATCGCTTTTCCGTTTAAATTTTGATTTGCATGTGTCACATTCAAAAGGATAAATATCAGAATGTGTTGATATGTGGCTTTTCAAATTACCTTTTTTTTTAAATTTTGCATTGCAAGTGTCACATTTGAATGGATAAATATTTGAATGGGTTAGTTTATGAATCTTCAAATTGCCTTTCTGTTTAAATTTTGATTTGCATATGTCGCATTCAAAAGGATGAATATCCGAATGTGTTGAAATGTGCCTTGGCAAATGACTTTTTTGTTTAAATTTTGCATTGCAAATGTCACATTCAAATGGATAAATATCCGAATGTATTAGTTTGTGAATATTTAATTCGCCTTTCCGTTTAAATTTTGATTTACAAGTGTCACATTCAAAAGGATAAATATTCGAATGTGTAAGCTTGTGTTTCTTCAAATTGTTTTTGCCTTTAAATTTTGCGTTGCAAATGTCACATTGAAATGGATAAATATCCGAATGTATTAGTTTGTGGATATTTAACTCGCCTTTCCGTTTAAATTTTGATTTGCAAGTGTCACATTGAAAAGGATAAATATCAGAATGTGTTGATATGTGGCTTTTCAAATTACCTTTTTGTTTAAATTTTGCATTGCAAGTGTCACATTTGAATGGATAAATATTTTAATGTGTTAGTTTATGAATCTTCAAATTGCCTTACTGTTTAAATTTTGATTTGCATATGTCACATTCAAAAGGATAAATATCCAAATGTGTTGAAATGTGGCTCTGCAAATGACTTTTTTTCTTTAAATTTTGCATTGAAAATGTCACATTGAAAAGGATAAATATCAGAATGTGTTGATATGTGGCTTTTCAAATTACTTTTTTGTTTAAATTTTGCATTGCAAGTGTCACATTTGAATGGATAAATATTTGAATGTGTTAGTTTATGAATCTTCAAATTGCCTTTCAGTCTAAATTTCGATTTGCATATGTCACATTCAAAAGGATAAATATCCAAATGTATTGAAATGTGGCTCTGCAAATTACTTTTTTGTTTAAATTTTGCATTGCAAATTTCACATGCAAAAGAATAAAAATCCAAATGTATAAGTTTGTGATTCTTCAAATTGCCTTTCTGTTTAAATTTTGATTTGCAAATGTCACATTCAAAAGGATAAAAATCCGAGTGTGTTAAAATGTGTCTTTTCAAATTACATTTTTCTTTAAATTTTGCATTGCAAATATTGCATTCAAAATTCTTCTCATCCGAGTGTATTAATATGTGCCTTTTTAAATAACATTTTTGTTTAAATTTTGCATTGCATATGTTGCATTTGAAATTCCTCGCATTCGAGTGTGTTGATATGTGAGCCTTCAAAGATTCTTTTCGTTTAAATTTTACTTTGCATGTGTCACATTCAAAAGGACGAATATCCGAATGTGTTGGAATGTGCCTTTGAAAATTACCTTTTTGTTCAAATTTTGCATTGCAAATATTGCATTCAAAACGATAAATATCCCAGTGTGTTAATATGTGTTTTTGCAAAGGACGAATAAACATATGTTTATTTAAATGATGTTTCAAATTTGATTTGGTTCTAAACATAGCATTGCAAGGGTAACATTGAAATTTCTTAATAACATCTTGTGTTGATAAATTGATGTTATTCGAATGTTCTTCTTCCTTTACAAATATTCCTTTAATCGGATCCATTAATTGAATATCTGATACTTCTAATTCGTTTTTAATGCCATCTTCTAGATATTCATTTATCACAAACCTAAAAAAAAAAAACGTTTTTTAGATGCATAATTAGATTTTAGAATGACCCTAGGTAGGTGGGATTAAAGTTCGAAATTCGAGAAATTAATAGATATGGAAAGTTCTGGTAAAATTAGCTTTATTTCTCATACAAAAGTAAAAAGACTAAGAGTCTTGGTTCAATGCCCAAGAGATTTTTTTTTTTTTTTTAATTTGGCTGCAACCTGCAACCCTATTACTTATTCATTCTGTATATAATTTAAAGATTTTTTTTTTCGGTTAGAGATTCTCAAATTCTTTCGATAATCCATCGTTTAGTACTACTAAGTTTTTTTTCCGTAAAATTCTACCAGTTGATTATCATTGGCGTTGGTTTTGTGGCTACCCTCAATCTGGATGATGAGCAATAAAATTTTTCATGATAAGGATTTCTTTTTCTAATTGGGAAATTGTCTTCACTCGGCAACATTGCACTTGTCACCTTGTATGAGGATAGGTTATAAATCACGTGGAACCTAAAATAAAGTACATATAACTTTTGGGATAATTTACTAAACTTAGAAATCTGTAAAGTTAATTCTGTCGGTTGGAATATCATAATTTGGAATAGCTTTTACTTTACTATCATCAGGTTTGTTGTACCATTCTCAAATGTATGACTTAAATACCGTAGGTACTTGTTTTAAGCAATATTGAAATTTATTTTCATTAAATTCTTTAGCTCGTAATATTTTTCCAAAATAAGATCATGATTAGACATTTCCAGATTTACCGACAATAACCTAGTTAGTTTGCAAGTTTGGTAATGTTTTCTTGAAACTGCAAACTAACCAGGTTATTATTGGTAAGTTTGGTAATGTCTGATTTAAATTACAAAAAAAACCTTAATTAACTGGGTTATTATTGGTGAGTTCGGAAATATCTAATAAAAATTGCAAACTAACTGGGTTATAATCGCTATATTTAATAATTTCTCAATTAGATTAAACAGAAAAAGTGTAAAGGACTTCTTATGGGATTATGCGATTCGGTAGTTTTTTCTGAATATTTGAAATAAAATTACTCTCCACATTCTGATTAAAAGTGTCCATGAGCAAAAATTGAACCTATGACTAGTTTTCGAAATACAGGGTGTCAAAACTTTCACCATCCTATATCTAGGATAACCATAATCAAGAAAGTCATTTGTTTTTTGAATATGACCATCGACTAAATATTGGCCATTTATTGAGACTAAAAGTAGAATCAAGACACCTAGAAATGATAAATTAGGAAAATTTTCCGATTATAGGATACTCTATCAATATAAATCTGGCGCAAGAACACTAGGAGTGTGCAAGCGTTATTTGGTTTCTTGCCTATGCAAGACATGAGCCGCATATTAACCCGTTTTTTTAAAGTGAATTTCAGTTATTTCAAGAATACTGTTTTAACACCCTGTATCTCGAAAACTAGTCATAGGACTAAATTGTGCCACTTTTAATTAGGATATCGAATGTAGTATCTTATCAAAATTTCAGAAAAATTGACTGAATCCCAAAATCTTATAAAAAGTGTGCGGGGTCCTTTACAGAAAAAAATTTAAATCAACAGATAGAAGTGTAAATTTACAGAAAGAAATGTGGATTTACAGATGAAAGTGTACAACAGATACAACTGTACAGATAAGAGTGTAGAAATGTCAAATATGACAGATGGTTAAGTTTTTCTTATGGAACACCCTATATGTTACTTCATAGTTGAAAATAGCTGAATTTTCTGATTTCAAATATATATATATATATATATATATATATGGTTTAACTACTTTTAATTAAGCTGTCTTGGAAATATCGGGCTCTAAACTTTAAGGAAAATACATTGAAACACTTCTATATAGAGGCGGTGCCGTTGTTATTGTTTGACATAACACAGGAAGTCTTTTAATGTAATTTTATCAAAGTTTAAATCTCGATATTTCCAAAACGACCGAATTGAAAGTAGTTTAACCATACATATTTGAAATCAGAAAATTTGATTCAACTATGAACTAATATAATAGAGTATTCCATTAGAAAAAACTAACCGTTTGTCAAAATTTGACAAATTTCAGGTAAAACCCCAAAGCTTTTGTATTTAGAATTGTTTGATATCTCTTAACATAATCCCTGTACGGGAGGGGTTAATATATGGGGAAAGACTCTGTACACATAAGAGAAAATAGTTACAAAGATAACAATAGTTATTTATTATACAAGACGGTAAAAAGATGCTTTACCTGTGAGTGGAAAATGTTGATTCACGAGCGACGAAGGAGCGAGTGGATTAATTCCACGAACAGGTAAAGCATTTTTACCATCGTGTGTAATATTCTATTTTATTCTTGAGCAACTTTTTATTTATCACAATTACTAAAATCATAAACTAAAATGTGCTGAAATTTTAAAAAATTGCACTAGTTCCGCACTAGATCTACCAATCGGAAACGCCAATAGATTATGACAAGTTGACAAAGTACCTAACAAACTGACACATTTCTGGTGTTGTCAATCATGCAACATAACACATTTCTGTCAAAAACACTATAATTATTATAAAAGATTTGAACAAGTGGGTAAAATTGACGTATGAGTGGGTAAAATTGACAAATGAGTGGGTAAAAATTGTTCGATTTCACTACTTCGAATAAGGTGTTACTTTAACAACAAGTTTTGAGTCGATTAAATGATAGTTTACCATTCACGATAGAATAAAATAAGAAAATCTACAAAAAAATTGAGACATCTATAAGCAAAACAGTATGCTGAGGGACACTCCCATTAAGACTCTTTTACGAAACTTGAACTAGTTATTATACGTGAGGTTTTATTTGGAGTTTGAAGCAATGATATTTATATATAAAATGAAACAAGGTTCGACATCTTAATACCTAAATACAAAACTGGTTATAAATGATATTATACATAACTAATACACTATGTAAAAGATAATGGACAATTCTTCTTCATATTATTACATTACATTATAAGAAATGTTTTTGTTGGTCGTGGGTGTACGAAAATAGTTGACTTAACTGGATGTAATTGTAGGTATTGAATTTGGCACAATGAACAAATGAATTAGATATTACGTGAACTAGCAAGAAAATGGAAGGTGAACTAAAGAGAAAATGAAAAATCGAGTCTCTCGATATACTGCTAAAAAAACTGATTGTCAGTCAATGTTATCATGACAGATTTTTTATGTCACTGGTGGACAGTGGTACAGAGCTTTTGGATAACTCTGAGGGCAGCAGCCTGCAATGAGGTTAAAAGAATACATGAGGCAACTCAGGAAAAGAACACTCAGGAAAAGAACACTCTTATAATAATTATTTATTTATATATACACCAAACTAGAGAACTTTAAAGCTACAAATAATAAACTCCTTAACCGAAATATATGAAAAAAAAAAAACAAAAAAAAAAATTGTTTTAATAAAAATTAGGTACAATGTAACCCTAGTTTAAACCCAATTTGCTTGGGATGCTTAATTTAACAAAGCAAACATTGCATTCGAACTTACACTTATTTATCTGAATGCGTCACTGAATGATGTCTTAAATTATTTCTTGTTTTAAATTTGGCACTGCATATGTTGCATTTAAAATCCCTCTCATCCGAGTGTGTTAATATGTGATTCTTCAAATGGTATTTCCGTCTAAATTTTGAATTGCATGTGTCACATTCGAAAGGTAAATTCGAATGTGTAAGTTTGTGTCTTTCTAAATTGCCTTTTTGTTTAAATTTTCATTTGCATGTGTCACATTCAAAAGGATAAATATCAGAATGTGTTAGTTTATGAATCTTCAATTCACCCTTTCGTTTAAATTTTGCATTGCAAGTGTCACATTCAAATGGATAAATATCTAAATGTGTTAGTTTGTGAATTTTCAAAATGCTTTTCCGTTTAAATTTTGATTTGCATATGTCACATTGAAAAGGATAAAAATCCGAGTGTGTCAGTTTGTGAATCTTCAAATGACCCTTCCGTTTAAATTTTGCATTGCAAGTGTCACATTCAAATGGATAAATATCCAAATGTGTTATTTTGTGAATCTTTACATTGCCTTTTTGTTTAAATTTTAATGTGCAAGTGTCACATTCGAAAGGATAATAATCAGAATGTATTAGTTGGTGTTTGTTCAAATAGTATCTATTCTTAAATTTTGCGTTGCAGATGTTACATTCGAAATGATAAATATCCGAGTGTGTTGAAATGTGCCTTTGCAAATTACCTTTTTGTTTAAATTTTGCATTGCAAATGTCGCATTCAAATCGATGAATATCCCAGTGTGTTGAAATATGCCTTTTCAAACTACATTTATGTTTAAATTTTGCATTGCATATTTTGCATTTAAAATTCTTTTCATCCGAGTGTATTAATATGTGTATTTTTAAATCGCTTTTTCTTTTAAATTTTCTCTCACAAGTGTCACATTTAAAAGGAAAAATATCCGAGAATGTTGATATGTGAAGCTGTAATTCATTTTTTTTGGGTAAATTTCGCTTCGCAAGTGTTATATTCAAAAGGACGAGTATCCATATGTGTTATTAAATGATGTTTCAAATTTGATTTGGTTCTAAACATAGTATTGCAAGTGTAACATTGAAACATCCTTATAAGCTCTTGTCTTGATAAATTGATGTCACTCGAATGTTCTTCTTCCTTTACAAATATTCCTTTATTCGGATCCATCAATTCAATATCTGATATTTCCATTTCGTTTTTAATGCCATCGTCTAGATATTCATTTATCATAAACCTAAAAAAAAAACGTTTTTTTAGATTCATAGTTAGATTTCGGAATTACACTAGGTAGGTTGGATTTAAATTCGAAATTCGAGAAATAAATACAATATAGAAAGTTGTGGTAGAATTAGTTTTATTGTTCATACAAAAGTAGAAAGAATTTCGTTTTAATGCATAAGAGAATGTATTTTTTTTTAAAAATATAGCTGTAACTCCAAGTGTATAAAATTTAGAGGATTTTTTTCGGGTAGCGATTCTCCAATTCTTTTGATGATCCATCGTTTTGATGGTACAGTTGTTTTCTCATAAAAATTCTACCAATTGATTACCATTGCTGTTTGTTTTGTGACTACCCTAATCGATGATGGGTATTAAAATTTCCCGTGATAAGAATTTCTTCTTTTATTTGGGAAATTATGTCTTCACTCGGCAAAGTCGCACTTGTCATCTTATTAGGTTAGGGGTACCTAAAATAGAGTACTAATATTTTGGGTAATTTACTAAACCTAAAAATCTGTAAAGCCAGTGAATATTATAATATAAAATAGCTTTTGTGTAGAAGATACGCAAACCCTATGCATTTATCTGTGGCCACTGGAGAATTTCATTCCCCTTACGCCGCTTGCCTCGCACCCAAGGTGACAACGACTGGTGGTGGTACCTCTAGTAACCTAACAAGACATTCCTTGGAAAATAGTTTAGACTTAATCGAGGAATCGAGGATGCTACTTTGAGGTAGGTACTATTTGCGCTCGATTTTATAAATGAAAGAAAACAGTGGAATGAAATTATTTTACAGAAAGCGTAACAAGACAGTTTAAGATATTAATTTAGTGAATGAATATTGAAATATATTATTTTCTATGTTGCCCTAAATATTTTTGGGTAGGACATTTTGGTGTTTGAACAAAAAAAAAAATATATACAAATGCTAAAAGACTCGCTAAAAATATTATGTCAATTATTGTATTTTTTTTTTTGCTTGAAAGGCAAATGAAACAATAATCTGTTTTTATCATTTGTATATTTTACTTAATTATGAATAACGTAAACTTACATAGGTACTTTTTAAGATTAATTTATCTATTGCATGGAAGCATCGTCAGAAAGAATTTCCATCTATGATGGCCTTTATTTCAAAAAAAAAAACAACTAATCTTCTACTTATACAAAATAGTTATTTATGCAACAAGTGTGTAAAGTGAACCTTTTTTCACGAATGTGAATTTTGGCCCTCGAGCCGAAGGCGAGTGCGACAATCACATGAGTGAAAAAAGGTGCTTTACGCACAAATTGCATACAAAATTTGTTCTACTTCCCAACAAATATGTGTGAAAAAATAATTTTAGACAAATACTTTACGCATTAGTGCCTAAAGAATTTTCACTTTACACACTAGTGCGTGAAGTAATTTACCAGAAAAATGCCAAATTGACAGTGTCAGCATCTGTCATTGACATTACTTTACGCACTAGTGTGTGAAGTGAGTTACTTTACGCACTAGTGCGTGAAGTGAAATTTTACGTCTTCTGAATAGTGCGGAAAGTCAGTACTTTACGCGTGGTAGTAGAAAAATATGTTTTTAGGAGAAACTTAGTTTAGATCTTTGATTTGAGAAAAAATCCTCTATTTCTTTTGAATACCCCCCAGTAGCCTCAAAAATGTATCTTCGAGGAATTAGTGTTAAAAATCTTTATGTCAGTGTGCCTTAAAGAGCTAATGTTTTCTCTTTATAAAATCAAGCCAAAAATGGTATGGTTATTTAACAAATGTTTACTTTCTGCTTGGAATTTATAATAAGTTCAATTTGCGACTGTTATTGCAGTTGTAGAACAAATATTGTATGATATTTATATTAAATAGCTATTTATGCAACAAGTGTGTAAAGTGAACCTATTAAAATAAAAACCCACTGGTTTAATAGTTATTTACCTAACAAATGCGGAAAGTGATACTTTACCGCACGCAACGGCAGTTGACCGAACGAGGCGTAGCGGAGTTCGGTCAAGCCGTTAAGTGCGGTAAAGGCACTTTCCGCATGTGTTAGGTACAAAATTTTACCTATGAGCATCTACATCTCCAAAAAAAGGCATTGATAAAATTAATTAATGAATCAGATTAATTAATGAAATTAGATAAGATTTAGAAATGATCAAAAATCCATTTTCTGCAAGTGAGAGGATTTTTTATTATAAATATCAAATTCTACTTTACCGCACACTATGCGGTAAAGTGCACTTTACCGCACACTTTGTATTCTACTTTACCGCATACTATGCTGTAAAGTTAACTTTACCGCACACTATGCGGTAAAGTGCACTTTACCGCATAGTGTGCGGTAAAGTGATACTTTCCATTTGCAAATACGTGCGGTAAAGTGCACTTTACCGCACGCTCATAGGTAAAATTATTTACCGGCCTCGTAACAGGAAATTAAAAAAAACTTATAGGTATCATTGTTTTTAGCTTGTCTTTTGTTCAAGCAACCAAAATATGCTCAAGCAAATTTTTTAATTATGTCACACATTGTTGTAAACTAACAAAATTCTTAATACAAAATAGACATAACAGAAAGAAAACGCCGCACCGACAGCCTTTAGTCCCAAAAATAGAAAATAGTCAGCTGTACATTATATTTGCCACGATTTATCCTATGAGGTTCCGTATCTTCTACACCTCCTTCAATCAACGCTAAAATTATAAAATTTTTGAAGGTGCATTGATTGATGCATACCCACATATAAGTTTTTTTTTTGTAGGTTTGTTTATGCATGTTCTGGATAGTACTAAGTGAAGAGTATACAATTAATATTAAAAAAACTATTGTAGAATATTATGAATAAACTTTTTGTATTGTATTATATTTATTTATTTTTTTAAACATCAAACTACAAAACTTCAAAGCTACAAATTATAAAATCCTTAACCAAAAATACATGAAAAAAAAAAAAACATATAAGTATCTTCACATTTTGTATTCACAAAAGTTACATTGAAACCCTAGTTTATCGATTTGATTGGGGTGCTAAATTTAACAAAGCAAGCATTACATTCAAACTTACACTGAATGCGTCACTAAATGGTCTTTTAAATTATTTCTTGTTTTAAATTTGGCGTTGCATATGTTGCATTTAAAATTCCTCTTATTCGAGTGTGTTAATATGTGAGCCTTCAAATTGTCTTTCCGATTAAATTTTGCTTTGCATGTGTCACATTGTAACAGGCCAAAATTGCATAAATGATTCTTACCTACTTTCAATTTTATATTCAAGATTTCCTTAAATTTGTCAACATTTTCTCTATAAAATTTCATCAATAATCTCAACGGTTGTAGATCCTGTAAATGTTCTAATTTTCCATAGTCAAATTCTATTTGCTGTAATGGTTTTTCCTCATTTTAATCCATATTTTAATTCAATTCTAAATCAAAACAAAGCAATATTTTGATTTCGATTTTAAATTCGATCATATGTTTCATAACAAAAATAATTCATGTGTCAAAAATATTTCGTGGGTTGTGTTCCGTAATCATGATGACCCGTTTTCAAGTGGGTGTACCGTTCGTACTGACTGTTCGGTTATGGAGCGCTATTGATCTCGGCGCAAATTCTAGCGTACCCCGGGTTGCGCATTGGTTCGATGTCCTTTGAGACATCTGGAACGCACCCTTTGATTTCGTTTCTTTGACTTTTGATTGTCAAAAATTTCTGTCAACCAGCGGTGGAGTAGTAATGTTTTCAGTATCGTCGATTCTTCTTTGAGCCCTCTAATTTTGAAAACGGAACATTTACTCTATTTTGTATTCTTCAAGTTTTGATTGTTTTATGGGATGATTATTTGTTGTTAATATCATAATTCATTAGCCGTTGTCGTTTTTCTCGGATTATGTTGTGGTGTGCAATTTTTGGTAGGTGAGAATTCTATCGATTAATTGTTGATGTTTGTCGTTATTCTGAATCATCTCTAAGTCCTTTAGGTGAGGTTAGCTTATTGATTGAATGTGCAGCACTTTCTCTTTCACGTTGACTGTTTTGGAAGAAACAAGTCCTCCAGAAGAATTTTTCTGTTTTCTTCACCTTAAAAAGGGATTTTGGGCCTGATTTTCTTCTGAATTGAATTTATGGCACACTGAGTTATCTTGCGTTGTGTTTTACTTTCGTAAAGTGCCATAATTTTCGCCGATGTTATCGGATTTAAAAAAAAACAGTCGTTGTGGTAAGTTGCTTGCACGTTTTTTTCCAATAGAAGTTTCTGACTTTTTCCATTCAATTATTAGTTGAAAGCTGCCCTAAGGAGTAGAGAATAATCTCACCTACTCCAGGATATTCAATCCAATCCTCGATCCAGATTTCCGGAGATTTTCGACACCCTAATTCCATCAGGTAAAAAAAAAACATAACCTTATAACAATTTTTGCAAGCTCAAGACACATTTTTCTCAATTGCTATCAAAGCCTTATTATGATTTCATCTGATTTAATTAATTAATACCTTAATGTTCAATTTTTCTATTAAAATAATTTTCAAGAGCTATAGTCTTTTATCAAGTAAATTTGCTATTAGAAACTAATCATTATAGTTTCATTTTTTTTCTTATTGATTCAATTTATTCATGAAGTGCTTCGCTATTGGTTCAATTACAAATACAGTGTGTATAACAATTTTTTCTCTTAGGGTTCTTTCACGAGGTTTTTTCTTAGGAGGTTGTACTTTACCATCAAGTATACCCTCACGAGTCACGGTTATAACAATAGATGTTCAATTGTAACCGAAATTGAACCAAAAGGCTAACAGACACCAGCCTAAGTAATCGGACGGTTACTCAAGTCATCGATCAAGTTAACCACAACCAGTAGCCAGGACTAATCTGGTGAATTGAATGAACCACCATCATCTGGAACATTTTGGTATCGTACTAGTTTTAGTTATCCTGATTGTTATTGTTTATTTACATTCTGTCCCTATTTGTACACCCGGTGATCACCTCGGTATTTCAGGGAATAATTCATTGCTGGCCCCAGTGTGGTAAATGAATTATTAAAATAGGTAACTTAACTAGACGTAACCTGTTGAATTAATGTCAACTTACTGGTAGTTCTGGTTACGTAAGTGTAAAATAACCGCTCCAACTTATTAGTCATTAATTTATTGTTTTTTTGTTTTATTTTTCTCTTCAATTTATATTTGCAACTTTTCTATTTATACCTTTTTTTTTTTTTATTATTCATTTGGGTTATTGAGTTTCAATAACATATTTTTGCATTTAAATTTAATTGTTCATGACTATATCAATTATAGTATTGCATTTCTGTATTTGTTAGTTAACGCTTCTTGACAAGGTCATTTTATTAATTGCTAATTTACTTGATTATTATTATTTCTGTTTTTTTTTCACTCTTAAATTCAAATTATTGTTCATTGTGGACTGCGGCCATTTGATAAATAAACGACTGTAGCACTTGATTTGAATTGACTTTTATTTGGTTTTATGCACACAGCCTGGTTTTGCTAATATTTTTATTTTTATTTTTATTAATTATTATTTGGATTGTAAGGTCCTGAAGCCAGATACCATCCTGGAGAGTCCGACTCATCTGTTCAGAGTCGGTGGCGCCCAAAACTAAAACCCACCCCTACTCTCCGAATTATTTAGTTCTGAGCTAGGGCTTAATTTGCACGCACTTCGACCTTCGGTCTTACAATCTCAAGTTCTTCATTCAATTATTTTTATTTTTATTTTATTTTTATTTTTTTTCATTATTTTTATTTTATTTTTTTTTAATTTTTTTTTATTCTCAACTTTATTTTTTTTTTATTTTAATAAACTTTTCTTAATCAGCGAAAAAGCGTGGCAACATTCAAAAGAATAAATATCAGAATGTGTTAACGTGTGTTTTTTCAAACGACCTTTTTGCATTGCAAGTTTAAAATTTAAATGGATTAATATATGAATGTGTTAGTTTGTGAATCTTCAAATTGCCTTCCTCTTTAAATTTTGATTTGCACGTGTCACATTCAAAAGGATAAATATACGAATGTGTTAACTTGTGTCTCTTCAAATAGTCTTTTTCTTTAAATTTTGCTCTGCAAATGTCACATTTGAAAGGATAAATATCCGAATGTGTTGAAATGTGCCTTTGCAAATTACTTTTTTGTTTAAATTTTGCATTGCAAATGTTACATTCAAATGGAAAAATATTCAAATGTGTTAGTTTATGAATCTTCAAATTGCCTTTAAGTTTAAATTTTGATTTGCATGTGTCACATTCAAAAGGATAAATATTCGAATGTGTAAGTTTGTGAATATTTAAATCGCCTTTCCGTTTAAATTTTGATTTGCAAGTGTTACATTCAAAAAGATAAATATCCGAATGTATAAGTTTGTGACTCTTCAAATTGCGTTTCCGTTTAAATTTTGATTTGCAAAAGTCACATTCAAAAGGATAAAAATCCGAGTGTGTTAAAATGTGACTTTTCAACTCACATTTCCCTTTAAATTTTGCATCGCAAATATTGCATTTAAAATTCTTCTCATCCGAGTGTATTAATATGTGCCTTTTCAAATTACATTTTTGTTTAAATTTTGCATTGCATATCTTACATTTAAAATTATTCTCATCCGAGTGTGTTAGTTTGTGTCTTTTCAAACCGCCGTTTCTTTTAAATTTGGCGTTGCATATGTTGCAATCGAAATTCCTCCTATTCGAGTGTGTTAATATGTGAGCCTTCAAAGAGTCTTTTCGTTTAAATTTTACTCTGCATGTGTCACATTCAAAAGAATTAATATCTGAATGTGTTAGTTTGTGACTCTTTAAATCGCTATTCTGTTTAAATTTTGATTTGCAAGTGTCACATTCAAAAGGATAAATATCAAAATGTGTTAGTTTATGTTTCTTCAAATAGTCTTTTTCTTTAAATTCAGCTTTGCAAATGTCACATTTAAAAGGAAAAATATCCGAGAATGTTGATATATGAAGCTGTAGCTCATTTTTTTGTGTCAATTCTGCTACGCGAGTGTTATATTTAAAAGGACGAATATTCACATGTGTTATTAAATGATATTCCAAATTTGATTTGGTTCTAAACATAGCATTGCAAGTGTTACATTGAAACTTCCTAATAACATCTTGTCTTGATAAATTGATGTCACTTGAATGTTGTTCTTCTTTCACAAAGATTTCTTTATTTGTATCTATCAATTCGAAATCTGATACTTCCATTTCGTTTTTAATGCTATCCTCTAGATATTCATTTATCATAAACCTAAAAAAAAATGTTATTTAGATTCGTAGTTAGATTTTGGAATTACACTGGATAGGTGGGATTAAATTTCGAAAAATTAATATACCGGGTGTTTTACAAAACCCGCTCACCCCAATAACTTTTTTATTTTTCCAGATAAACAAATGAAATTTGGTGTGTTTATTTATGTCCCGGATGTGCATTATTTGACGTATTTAATTTTTCACTATCACTTCCGGTTTGACCGGAAGTGACCCTAACTTTCCTATTTTAAATGAGACGCTAGGTATATTTTTCCTCATTTTAATAGAAAACTACATTACGAGTACAATGACACCTCATTTGTCACTTTTTGACATTTCATCACCAAATTATTTAAATTTTTACTTTTAAATCTAGAGCACCATGAATAAGTCAAAATGCTTAATTCTGCTCCTAGGGACATGGGAAAATTTGTTTCGATCTTATTTTGTATTTTATATCCTCTACAGACTCATTTAAAGATAGTAGAAACGCATTTTTAGAATTATATCAGTTTTTTCAAATGGAAAGGGTATGGCTCATAGACTGTGAGATAGGGGCTGTTTAGTTGAGTCATTTTTTTTTGTCTGGCATTTTGAGGGCTGAATGTGACTCCTAAGCTGATGAGAATATGGGTGATTTTAATGCCGGCCTCCCGTTCGAAAATTTGCAGAAGAAAAAAATTGATTTACATGAAGATTTTTTTTTTAATGGTCTCAAATTTTCTGGCTTTTCTTTTTTGCGAGGCGACAAAAATGTTCGCATCGGACCACTTATTCGCTTTATTTTGGTAAGAGGAGACATTTTGTTCACGGAGCTCCTTCTTTCCTAAAGACGGAAGTATTTTGGACATTCAAGATGATTAAGATGAAGTACTGATTGCCTTGCTGCATTAGGCGCTCGCCATAGAAAAACCTTATTAAAGAAAGAAATAAAATTTATTTCTATTTTTTCTTTCCAAAAAATGTACATGTCACATAAAAAAAGTTCAGTCTTGCCTTGGGGGGGGGGAGGCTGCAGCCCGGCAGCCCCCCCTGGATACGCCTATGTAATTTAGAATAAAAATCAGTAATTCTTTGGTACGACGTTGGTACACAACACTGCAACCTCAGGCAACCAACACTGAAATTTTATTAGATCAGAGTGCTGCAACGGGAGATGGCACTATTGTAGCGCGAGGCAAGTGGTCGGTATTTTTTAGCAGCCACGGGGAATCACCAGGAATTCGTATTTATTCGATATCGCGTTTTTTATTATTTATTTAATATTTATGTTTAAACTAGCTAATGACCCGCTGCGTTGCCAGCGTGTAAATACATTTTGAAATAATACACTTCTTTTCAAATTTTGTTGTTGATTTTCTATTTAATTTTTTTTTTTTAATCCGATATCAGAGTCGCTTACCAGTGAGTTCAGTGACGCATTTTAAGCACTCCAGAGCTGCTCTAGAGCGCCCCGGGCTGTTTATAGGCGTTCCAGTGTATCAGAGTTTTACGCAACTGAACTTTTTTTTTCGGGATAAAAAATAGCCTATATCACTCGTGGCGCCCAACTATTACGTTTCGGTTTAAATTTTCAACCCCTATAACCTAAATTACCCAGTTATATCACCAGCTAGCTCAAGAATATAATGAAAAGAAAGTACTAAACATGGGTCTCTTGGACCTAGACATTGTTCTCAGCAGAAGGAATCAATAAAAGTCAGGTTTAAAACAAAGAACAATATTTAATTACTAAACCTATGTAGCTTTGGGCAATAGATAACAGGTAACAGTTGAAATGTAAGTAAATGTATAACAATAATAATTGACATCAAAATGTTACACTAAATAATAAAGTCGTGTTCAAATAAGATCAACATATTGATTACATACGGGCAATTAATCAATTACGCTAGACATTTAAACTTTAATTATAAATATGCAAGATCATCCCCTAAAATACCATGGTATACCAGACGCAAGACGATTATATTTATAGCATGACAATGCCAAGAAAATATGTAACTAGATATATAATAAAACACTCTACCTTAGTAACATTCAACTCTTGAGCATCATTCTAATTATTATGTAAGAAATAAAATAGAGCAGCTATACATTACTCGATTCTGCTGGTGAAATAAAACAGCAACCAGCCTGGAAAGGAGAGAAACGTCTAGAAGCTACATCAGCTGCTACTGCTACCCATTATCTACGTGCATTGTGCACCAAACACGAGACTTGACTTAGACATCAACATCAGACACCGGAACAAGACACCAACCAAAAACAACGCCCTTCCAACAATCACATTCCTACAACGCCTAAGGACATCATTTCCTCATCCGGCAACACCGTAATTGTCGAAAGGGCATATCTCCCTAATATCACCATCAAGGCAGGACAAAAATGGACATATAAGCCTTTGGAACCAACTCTCTATAAGTGACGAGAAACTAGGTAATAGTATGGAAATGTGTGGCCAAGAACCCTGTGGTTCTTGAGCAGCAAAAGTAAGATAACTTACCAGTCACGTGGTCAAAAATCCCTTACAAAAAGGTTTGTGGAAATCCAAAATTACACGTGCCTCCGGCACAACTTGCGGTTTATCCAGTAAACCAAAGAAACGGATTCCACGCGAAAACTGCAGCCAAAATCCCTTAGGTACAAAGGCGAATCCTAGGACTCAAGAAGGCTTAGCAGCTAAAACGACCATTCAGGCTGAAAGTTGGGGTAGAAAAGACCGAAGGAAGAACTTGAAAGGTTCAATTTCCCCCCTAATGACAAACTGCAATGTCATGTTCAGACCAGGGACGACTCGTCTCTCTGGGTCTGTTGCCAAATCTCAAAATAATTTCCATACAGTCCCAAAACACAATAGGACTCTTTAAAGTCTCAAATAGTTATTAACTTCCTCAGCTATATTATAATTTACACAGAGAATTTCAATTCATGAACAAAACGAAGAAAACTTTATGTTGCTACAGACAGCAACACAGTAACAATTCTGTGAACTACGCCAATGACTTTGATTTATCGGTGAAACCTTGACCCATTTACTCCAATCACCTGTGCGACATCCCAAGACCGCTAAATAATAAAAACCGAAGTGTTCGGAGCACACAGCTGTTCAAGATCAAGTTCAAGTGTCAAAAATAATAAATCATAACCCAATAATTAACGGATGGTAAACAAAGCACTGGGCCCCAATTTTTAATAAAGGTAAGTATTGAAATTGAATTCTATTTCATCTTAAGTCATCCTTTTACATTTTAGACGCAGTCCCACAAGGAATATTTCCCCGACAAAACAAGAATACAGGAAAACAGAAGCACCCTGTCAACCTGTCGGAAAATGAATTATTTATGTTCATGAAATGATTAAAATAAAAGGATATTAATTAAAAACAATATTAGAGCTTTGGAATACAATATTAAATGAGAATTTATATAAAACTAACAAATTGATACAGTGAATTTTGAACTGTAACAGTTGACCAACTTTTAACTTTCACGAATTATCCATTACGAATTAAGCACGAAACGCTGAAGCGCAAGCGTACAATAATTGATTATTTCCAACTTTGTTTTTGTTTTGATTTTGCTTCATAACCTCGAAATCTTGTTGTCTGTTTTCATACTGTTTTCAATGGTTTTTGATCTGGAAACGAGTTTTTCCATTTTTAATTATTAAAATGGGATTTATTCTGATAATATAAAGCCTAATTTATAACTATATTCAATTATTTATTATTTTATGAAAAATAACAAGGTTCAAACTCAGCTGTTCTGTCAGTTATTAATGCACAAAAATTATGCGTTGTATAAACACCGCGTATGAATTACGCATTATCAATTATGAATTAAAATTGTGCATTATCCATTAAGAGTTGGCTAAACCCACCTTCCAACAACAGAAAGTTTTGTGGTTTTTCTCCGATGAAATTTCAATTTAGTTTTAGAGAAAATGAAAATGGCTAGGCCTATGCCTAGTGAGTGAAATGTCGTTGATGTGCAGACTTTGTTTAATCAAAGATAAAAAACAAGTGAATATTTCAATTTTCAAAGATCGGAGTGACAATAAACTATTATGGTGGGTTTATACAGACACATAACATAATAAAAGACATAACATAACATAAGACATGAAAGTTGACTTTATGGAAACCCCTTATGGCGTTTATACAGAAAATAACATAACATAACATAACATCACATAAGAAATAAGAAACTTGGTTAAAGCTGGATTTATACAGGAAATAAAATAAAATAAAATAAGAAATAACATAACAAATAAGCAAAATAAGAAATAAGGCGTTTATACAGAAAAATATAAAATAAAATTATAATTATTTTGAACCAATCACCACACGTCTGAACTGTCATCGGTCTAATCTAATCGACGTCGTGACATGCGCAAATAGCATTTTCACATAAAATAAAATAAGAAGTTAAAAGTTAACCAACCCTTTATTTTCGCTTATTTGTTATCTTATTTTATTTTTGTGTATAAACGCCACCATGGGTTCTCATAAGGCCATCTTTCGATTTTATTTTATTTCTTATAAAATAAAATATTCCTGTATAAACCCAGCTTAACTTTTAACTTTTATGTCTTATTTTATGTGAAAACGGATCTGCGCATGCTCCTCCCTTGATGTTGGCAATGGCAGAGTAGTTAACAAAACATTCCAACCAAAAAAAAAAAAATTAATTTTGTTTTCAGCTACTGGTAATTTTTTGGAATTCGATATTTATTTTCTGTTTCTGCTAAATTATTAATTTATAATTCTTTTGATCAAATATAGTGTTTTCAGTAGAATTTACATAAGTATACGTACCAGCTGATTGGTTAAAAATAATTTCTTATGTTATGTTATGTGTCTGTATAAACGCTACAAAATAATTTTATCTTATTTCTTATGTTATGTTATGTCTTAGGTTATGTTATGTGTCTGTATAAAACCACCATTAGTTAAAGTTAGTGCCTTGTTACCCATTAAGGTAAGTTGCCATTTCATTTATTTCCTTTATCACTTGCGAATTTTTTCGATAATGGAATAGTCTACACTCAACTTTTTTCCAGAAAATTTTCTATTATTTCATTGCTCACAATAATTTGCCTCTAAATCTTGGAAAGCTCAGCGTACATAGGTATGTAAAAATAATGTAAAATCAAAATGTAAATCAGACCAGCCAGTCCAATATGACCTGTGAACGCTCGAAATTGGCATGTACGTTACGCTAGCTCCTAAAATAGGCCTATTCGGGTTTGGAAAAAAGACGGTTCTAGAACGGTTCAAAACTACCGTCCAGTTTATTGATCAACAAAATAACAACGACTCGACTATCACAAATTTTGATAAACTGTGCGATTCTTCTGGACCGTTCTAGAACCGTACTTTTTCCAAACCCGAATAGGCCTAATGCCAGCTCCTAAAAATTAGTACATGGGTTCAGGAACGCAGTCGCTTCTGTGAAGCTGGCTCCTTGGCTGACTGTTGATTATTTTATTGAATATTTTCCCGATTATTTGATTATTATAAGAAAAATCGAACTATATAATAGAAAAATTACCATAAAATAAACACAATAAACGCAGTTTATTTATGAGTTTCATTATTTTGTCGACGTCCAACTTTCTTAAGTAAAAGGCCACTAGGACTACTTAAATCTACCCTCAAACTTGGGTTACATACGCCGGCTTTATAAGAAAAGAAATAATTTCAATTTATTGCCTAATTAGGAGCTGAGGCCGTACCGCCCTTATTAGCAGGATTCTCAACATGAAATTTTTAGGGTAGATGGAGGGTCCATGGGGCTACTTAAATCCACCCTCAAACTTGGGTTACATACGCAGGCTTTATGAGAAAAAAATTAATTTCGATTTAGTGCCTAATTAGGAGCTGAGGCCATACCGCCCTTTACCTGCATTTATTGCAAATAAAATACAAAATAATAATTGCGAAAAATAGCCTAGCGTATGCCATTTCGCTTTGCGTCTCTTGTCCTTGTTATTTTATTTTTTTGTCGTCTGTCAATTCTGTCAATTTTTGTTGACGTTTTCCTTGCTTACCGAGAAACCACTGTCGAGATGTTAGAAATTTAATTTTTATGCCAATAAATTTCAGAATGTGTTAGTTTGTGAATCTTCAAATTGCCTTTCTCTTTAAATTTTGATTTGCATGTGTCACATCCAAAAGGATAAATATCCGAGTATGTTGAAAATTATATTTTTGTTTAAATTTTGCATCGCATATGTTGCATTTAAAATTCTCCTCATCCGAGTGTGTTAATATGTGAGCCTTCTAATCGGTTTTTCGGTCAAATTGATTTTTACAAGTGTCACATTTGAAAATATCCATTTCGTTTTTAATGCCATCTTCTAAATATTCATATATGATAAACCTAAAAAAAAAAACCTTTTTAAGATTTTGGAATAACAATAGGTAGGTGGAATTAAAATTCGAGATTTGAGAAATTAATACAATAGTTCTGATAGAATTAGTTTTATTACTCATTCAAAAATAAAAAGTCTCTTTTCAATGCCTAAAAAAATTGAAGAAGATTTTGAAATTTCGCTACAACCCTATCACTTATTCCTTCTATATATGTATATATCTAATTTCACCTATATGTATTAATACCAAATATTATTATGTACAGGGTGGTCCAAATTGGACATTTTCTTATCGTCCTCTAGCGGCTAGACGGTTGAAAATAGCAAAATACAATATGCACCAATCATAATTTCATGAAACTTGACCCTTAAGGTTCCTAAATCTAAAAATAAAAGGTGTTTTCGTAAGAAAGTGTCTAATTTGGACCACTCTGTACATGTACACCTATTAATAACATCCAAGTTGTAGAAGTTTAATTACAATGTTCCAGAATAAAAATAATAATTAAAATTTTCATTTTTCTTTTTTTTGTTCATTTTAATCATTTATCTATTTTTTTTTTAAATTTATTTCGTCAATTTTTTCCCCTAATCTAATAGATTATAGTACAGGGTATTAGGGCTAGTTTACTATCATCTGATTGCAGATTACTTCTAATCTGGGATGAGTTGTTCGACATTTCCGAACGCAAATCATTTGTATAAGGTATCTCGAACCTAAACTTATGTTTATTGTTTGAAATATTTCAAAAAAATTATGAAAACATTAATAAACTAACCCAAAATACCAATCAGCTGATAAGGTGTATCCACCAACCCACCTCAATAGTCAATGGCAAGGTTAGTGAAATCACAACATATGAGATAAATAGGGTTACTTTCCGAACGAATTATTCCGTTTAGATCAGTTTACGAATCTCTGATGGATCAGTGATCCGATTAATCGGAGCACCCTTAAAAAACGATAAAAACAAAATCAAAACACCGGGATTCACTTAAATCCTGGTACCTGTGCGTCATATGGATGGATAACGTCATCAAAACTACCGGTGAAAAATGTGTTGCCGGTACCAAAATTCTAGACAGCGTTTAAATTACCACTGGTATTAAATTCTACGTTGTATGTTTCATTTTAGATTTTTCTCATCCAAATACTTCAATATGTGTGTCTTTAAGTTATGTTTTAGTTCAAATTTTGCTTTGCAAGTGTCACATTCAAAAGAATAAGTATTCAAATGTGTAAGTTTGTGAACCTTCAAATCAGTTTTTCGTTTAAGGACTGGAAATACAAAAACAGTAAATTTAAATTTAATCCAAAAATGTAAATTAAATCAAATAATCTAATGTTAATTAAATCTCCAATAATAAAAGAATAGTTATAATTTTCTAATTTTAGCGATTAATACCTAAAAATTAATTAAAATATTTAAAATTTGAAATACCTTATACACTGCACAGCATAATTAGCGCATAGGTTAAATTTACCATTTTCTTTTTTTGGTTCTCATTTTTTTTTGGAATAATTTTTCTGCATGCGGTTTTCGGCGTTCGGAAGTTGTTTTCGTCTAGATTACGCGGCAAAAACAATTTTTTAGAAGGAATGTTATTTTCATGTTATACAGGGTGATTCATGAAGTAATGCAACAATAGACAAATTAGGGATGTGTGCCTGGCCGGCAATAATTTTTTTTTCGCGATCCAGTATGGACCGTTGATAAACTGCTGTCAATATCTCCAGATGTTTTTAGCAGTTTTCTGGTAAAGGCCCTTTTGACGCAGATATACCACTGAATAAAAAATGGGTTAAATTTTTGTTAAACAATTTTCAAAAGGCTGCTGCGTGAAAACGACTGAACCGGTATTGGTCAGCATATCGGATTTTGGAAGCTCCTTTTCTGTAGATTTTTTTTTGACGCAATAGCTTTTCTTGCGGATGTCTCTTATCACATTATACAGGGGTCGAAAAAATCACATACCTAAAATTGTGCAAATTTTGGTAAATGCTCGCTTCAAAGCTATGCCAATTGGGCTGTGTGCTTTCGTTTTGTTACACAATTGGTCAGTTGAAACTTTGGATCAATATATCGGTACAAATTTCTCAATTTTTGGATTAGTGCCCCCCGAGTGCCTTTTTGGCAGTCCGACTTAGAAATGCTGTTGCATAGAAACGGCGTGATACATTTTGAATATTTTTTCGATTTTGCAAGCTCATTTTATGAAAATTATTACGCTATTACTGTTAATACAAAATTGCGCATTGTACAGGGGTTAGCGAGAAGGTAAAGGTAAGTTTTTCAGAAATCAGATAAATCCTGTAGATATTGTCAAGTGGTCGGTACTTTGGGTCAATATCTCAAGACGATTACTTCTGTTTATAAACAAATCCCCCTGAGTGCCTTTTTGGCAGCGCCATTCAATAAACGGAAAATTGAAAACAAATTTTGACAAGCATTTCGAAAAAAAAAAATTTTTGGATAATTACCGATCCAAAATATAGCCTTTTAGCGAAAAAGTAAGAGTAGGTAATTTGTTGGAAATTAGGTAACAGCCAAACAATATATTCTTGGGTAGTAGCTGAGTCTACCGTCGAATTTACTTATAATAATTTTGAAAACTGTGCAGTGTGCAATGACTTGTGTGAATTTTGTGAATTTATAAAAAAACAATGGTTGTTTACAATATCGAAAAAAAGGAGATAAGAACAATATTCCTCAAATGTTTGATCGTGGACTGTAGCATTTTCAGTTACTATTTCGTGTGTGTATTGGAAACGTTTTACTTTAGTCGGTGTACTTAAAAAAAATGGCCCAAAACGCACGCGACATGAGAAATCATTCGCCTGAAGAATGTGCTGCTGCAATAGCACTTGTGGAAGAAGGCTTGTCACAAGCTGAAGTGGCACAACGTTATGGAGTGACACAATCTGCTATCTTCAGAGCACTAACACGATTTCGGGAGACCGGTAGTAATCAAAGAAGACTAGGACAAGGACGATCAAGGGTGACAACGAATGATCAGGATCGATTTTTGCGAATGCAGGCATTACGGACTCGGTTTGTTACAAGCACAGCGCTGCAGCAAGAATGCTCTCGTCGGTATAACTATCGTATTAGTCAAGATACAGTGAGGAGAAGGTTGGCAGAAAGCACAATCACTCCCTATCGAGCAGCAAGGGCTCCCCTTCTAACCCAGCAGCATCGAAGGCAACGACTTCAATTTGCCCTGGAGCACGAAAATTGGGGTGGCCGTGAATGGGGCAATGTATTGTTTAGCGACGAATCAAGGTTTTGCCTCTTTAGTGATGACCGCCGTTGTAGAGTATATCGACGTCCTGGCGAGAGGTATGCCCAATGCAACATTTTTGGAACAGTGAGCTACGGGGGAGGTTCTGTAATGGTATGGGGTGGCATAAGTATGGATGCTCGCACAGAATTGGCTGTGATTCAGGGAGGTCGTTTGACAGCTAACCGATACATAACGGAACTTTTGGAACCCCATGTGGTACCATATGCCCCATTCATTGGAGAAGATTTTTTATTGATGCACGATAATGCTCGACCACATTTTGCCCTGGCCGCCTAGAAGTCCTGACTTTAACCCAATCGAGCACCTTTGGGATAACATGGGTCGACAGGTTAGAGCGTTAATGCCTCCTCCCAGGAACCTTGATGAGCTCTCTTTGAGGCTTACGGAAATATGGGATCAGATGAATTAGGAGACAATAAGAAATCTAATTTTAAGCATGCCAAGAAGATGCGGAGCAGCAATTAGAGCAAGAGGAGGCAACACACATCACTAAATTTTGTATTATTATTTATTGAGGCAAATTGTGAAATTAAATGTTATTTTTGTCCTTAAGCCTGCATTTTACTTATTCCGATGCTGTGTGCATTCAATGAAATTAACTTTGATCTACAGGACATTTGATTTCGGTAAGTAACTTCTGGAAATAACTAAATTTTGATTCTGTAATAATATAAAAAATAAGCTTTCAACATCGGAGAAGTGAAAATCCATTATTCTTTTCTCAATTTCCAACTTATTGAAACTGTTGTGCTGCCAAAAAAGGCATTACGAGGTCCTATTTACAAAGAGTAGTAATCATCTTGAGATATTGACCCAAAGTATCGACCACTTGACAATATCTACAGGATTTATCTGATTCCTGAAAAACTTAACTTCACATTTTCGCTAACCCCTGTACAATGCGAAATTTTGTATTTACAGTAATAGCGTGATAATTTTCATAAAATGAGCTTGCAAAATCGAAAAAATATTCAAGATGTATCAGTCCGTTTCTATGCAACAGCATTTCTAATTCGGACTGCCAAAAAGGCACTCGGGGGGGCACTAATCCAAAAATTGAGAAATTTGTACCGATATATTGATCCAAAGTTTCAATTGACCAATTATGTAATAAAACGAAAGCACACAGCCCAATTGGCATAGCTTTGAAGCGAGCATTTATCATAATTTGCACAATTTCAGGTACGTGATTTTTTCGACCCCTGTATAATGTGATAAGGGACATCCGCAAGAAAAGCTATTGCGTCAAAAAAAATCTACAGAAAAGGAGCTTCCAAAATTCGATATGCTGACTGATACCGGTTCAGCCGTTTTCACGCAGCAGCCTTTTGAAAATTGTTTAACAAGAATTTGACCCATTTTTTATTCAGTGGTATATCTGCGTCAAAAGGGCCTTTACCAGAAAACTGCTAAAAACGTCTGGAGATATTGAGAGCAGTTTGTCAACGGTCCATACTGGATCGCGAAAAAAAAAATATTGCCGGCCAGGCACACACCCCTAATTTGTCTATTGTTGCATTACTTCACGAATCACCCTGTATAACATGAAAATAACATTCCTTCTAAAAAATTGTTTTTGCCGGGTAATCTAGACGAAAACAACTTTCGAATGCCAAAAACCGCATGCAGAAAAATTATTCCAAAAAAAAATGAGAACCAAAAAAAGAAAATGGTAAATTTAACCTATGCGCTAATTATGCTGTGCAGTGTAGATAAATGACGAGCTAGGGTTACAACAGCGCGAGGTTTTTGCACCTGCAGAAAAATCAATAGAAATATTAAAAGCAAGGCTAAAGCAATTGGTGACTAAGTGATATATTTCACATAAAATAGTTATTTTTACACCAAGTGATTGGAATGAATGTTTATTCATGAGAAGAAAGTTCAACCCACGAGTCCTAACGAGTGAGTTGATTTTCTTCGAATGAATAAACATTTTAACTCACGTGATGTATACAATATTTTATCCCATTTTGTGGAAATTTAAAGAATAAAGTAGGTACAAGGAAAAATGCTGAGAGTGAGTCAAAAATATTTTAAATCACTTAGTTTTCAGATTTTTCGTTGGTAAGTAATGTCATTTTTAAACGTCAAAATTAGATTAAAAAAAATTATTTACAGCCGACACGAGTTCGGCATCCTTTGATTTACCTATTAGTTTATATACAATAATTTTTTATTATTATTATTTTTTTTAAATTATTTGCTATATAAAACTAACCTAAAACTCATCCAAGAAAAATTTGATGAAGAATAGTGAATTTCAAACCTGGGTCACATTTACACCAGCTTGAAGGAAAAAACGTATAGATTCTAAATATTTTTAAAATCTATTATGCTATGAACTTCATCTCGAGTTATCTGGGTCTTAACAAATAATTTGAGCTTGTATTTAAAAGCTAGTGTAGACGGAATATGAAGAAATGCTACGATTTTTGAATAAACTGTGGGAACTATGAACTGAAAACATCTTTGACCTATGGTTTTTGAGACTTTAGGTCTAGCAACATGAATCTTATTTTGAAAAAGACCCAGTGCAATTTTTTGGAAATAGAGTTGCCTTGCATCGAAAATACTAGATTCGCTACAGAGCAAATGAGTCGGGAAACAGTCTATCCTTTATTAATATAATTTTAATTATTCATTTTTGCGTTATAGTAACCGATTCTAGATACTTATTTAGTATAGAGCTTTTTTTAGTTTTAGTGTGTTTATATCAAATACCTCCAATGAATTGGTTTGTTTTAGTTTAATTGAATGTCTACATACAGTTTCTTCAAAATTTACACTTCTATCAGCGTTGATATTCTTGGACAAATTTCGAGCACATGAACATCACAATTTTAGGTTGGGTGAAAATAGTACGGATGTTGAGATATATGTATATATTATTGTTATTCAACACATTGTGGATGCTAAATGGAAATTCGAAATTGTTTCACATTTAAATTTTACAGAGCAAGATTTAAACCTACAGTTATTCAACTGAATGCAGCACTGTTTCTCATCCGAATATGCCCTAATATGTGTTTCTTCAAATTGCTTTTTTGTCTAAATTTTGCTCTACAAGTGGCACATTCAAGAAGAAAACCCGAGTGTATTTGTTGGTGACTTTTCAAATTGCATTTTCGTTTAAATTTTGCTTTGCAAGTGTCACATTCGAAAGGAAAAATATCCGAGTGTATCAGTTGGTGACGCTTCAAATCGCGTTTTTGTTTAAATTTTGCTTTGCAAGTTTCACATTCGAAAGGATAAACATCCGAATGTGTTAGTTTGTGATTCTTCAATTGGTTTTTACGTTTAAATTTTGCTTTGCAAGTGTCACATTCAAAGGGATAAATATCCAAATGTGTTAGTTTGTGACTCTTCAATTCGGCTTCTCGTTTAAATTTTGCTTTGCAAGTGTCACATTCAAAAGGAAAAATATTCGAGTGTATCAGTTGGTGACTCTTCAAGTCGGGTTTTCGTTTGAATTTTGCTTTGCAAGTGTCACATTCAAAAGGATAAATATCCGAGTGTATTGATTGGTGACTCTTCCAGTCGAGTTTTCGTTTAAATTTTGCTTTACAAGTTTCACATTGGAAAGGATAAATATCCCAATGAATTAGTTGATGATTCTCCAAAAAGCGTTTTTGTTTGAATTTTGCTTTGCAAGTGTCACATTCAAAAGGATAAATATCCGAGTGTATTAGTTGGTGCCTCTTCAAAACGGATTTAAGTTTAAATTTTGCGTTGCAAGTTTCACATTCGAAAGGATAAATATCCGAATGTATTAATTTGTGATTTTTCAAATTGTTTTTACGTTTAAATTTTGCCTCGCAAGTATCACATTCAAAAAGATAAATATCTAAGTGTATTAGTGAGTGACTCTTCAATTCGGCTACTCGTTTAAATTTTGCTTTGCAAATATCACATTCGAAAGGATAAACAGCCGAATTTCTTAGTTTGTGTTTCTTCAATCCGACTTTACGTTTAAATTTTGCATTGAAAATGTCACATTCAAGAGAAAAACTAACAGAGTGTGTCACTAAATGATATTTCAAATTTGATTTAGTTTTAAATAAAGCATTGCACGTATAACATTGAAATTTTCTAAAAACACCTGGTCCTGATGAATTGGCATCACTTGAATATTTCTCTTCCTTTATCCCTTTATCTGGATCTATCAATTCAATATTTGATACTTCTATTTCATTTTTTATGTCATTCTCTAAATATTCATCTATCATAAACCTAAAAAAAAAGTCATTTAGTAAGATTTTGAAATTACATTACATATAGGGTGGGATAAAAATTTCAAAAATTAATACATCTCTTATGCTAATTTACTAGTGGATACAATATTTATTTTAATTCATACAAATGTGTTGCTTCACTTTCTTAAATGTAATTTTTTTCAGACTATATTAATTGTGCTAATTAATCCATCACGAATGATTATTGGAACTTTGAAGCTTTTTTGGATTCATTTTTATTTTGAAGTTGAAATTAATCAATAATTTAAATCTACTTGATGATAAGAAGTGATTTACTGCGATTTTTGAGTCTTAATTTTTTAGAAGCTCCTTAATTCGAAATTTGAAAACATAACTTTTAGTCCAGCAGGCAAGTAATGATGTTTTGGTATGTCATTTGTGGGTAGTCAGTGAGTAAAATCTGAGTTTTCGACCTCGAGGACCCTGTGCTAGCTTGGGGGGAGTTGAGAAACCACGAAATTTTCAGACTTTTTCAGTTTTTTGCTTATATTTTCTAAACCATACGTTTTTCCTTCAAATTTCATCAGTTGAACGTATTATTCAACGCAATAGTAACCGAGATACAGTGGTTCAAAGATACAGAAAAATTCTCAACTTGTGTAAAAAAAAAATCCGGCGAACACAATTCAAACCAATCATATTTTATTTTCATCTCTTTCACGTGCACCTACAGACGATATATGTCTACTGTGCATCTGCATGTTTTTCCGCGTTAACCGCAATTAAAACCTCGAAATTTTCGTTTTCAATATACTTTTTTTCCATATACTGTAAAGTAAAAAATTTGTTGATTTTGAAGTCTTTGAAGCCTTTTTTACCAAGATTCTAAAGGCAAAACGGGTGATTTAAACCCTTAATCTTCGGAAATTGAAAAATCAAGGCTGTCAGTCCCTTGAAAACTCCAAAAATTTAGAAAATTTTGAAATGATTGTAAGCTCAAGACTAATGATTTTTGAGATATAATGCTAAAAAGTAAAGAATTCATAAATTCTGAGGACTTTGAAGCCTCTTTTCCCAAGATTCGAAAGGCAAAACGGGTGATTAAAGACCTGAGACAGTAGCCTTTGGAAATTCTAAAAAGACTGAAAAAAAATTGAAATCCAATTCCCTGAAAGCTCCATAGACTCAATAAATTTTGAAAACTTCCAAGGTTTTCAAAGTTCATTACTTAAAACTAAAATACTTCAAAGATTCCAAAGCAAAGCCCTAGAAAGTGGAAATACAAGACTTTGAATACTTTAGAATCCCATGTCTCAAAGTCTGATTATTCAGGATTTGAGAAAAAAAACCAAAGACTCATCATCATTAACCCTCTAAGACTAAAGATTCCAAATTTAAGATTTAAGGCTTAAAGGATCCAGAGCTGCTCAAAAATCGTAAAATTTATCAAAAATTCTAAAAATCTAAAGTTCAAAAATCAGTGTCTCAAGATCTAAAGAAAAAACACTAGAGACTAGAGACTTAAGGGTTCTGATTAATTATGATTTAAGATCCTGCTTATTGAGGACCAAGTAAAAACTACAGTTTTAAAATATTTAAATGATGTGGTGATGAAGATATATAATTCCTAAACATTTTGGAAACTTCTTGAATTTCAGACTTCTTTTTGGGATCCCCAGAACATTTCTGCTTCACTCCAAAACTATGGAAGTAATGTTTCTCTTTTTCAAGTTTTTCAATTGTGTATATTATTTTTCCGGTTTGTATTTACAATGACACTAATTTAGGAATTATTGAAATTTATTTTATCAGCGACAATACGTTGTTACTAGCGGCATTATGAGAAAAAAATAACGACGTAATAAACGAATTTACTTTGAGATTTGTTTTTTTTTTTTCTTTCAATTTATATATTTTTTTTTCCTTTTTTTTAGTAAGTAGCTATTTTTTTTTAGTTCATTTATTTATTTATTTATTTATTTTTCTTTTTTCGTTACAATGTAATATTATTTATGATAAATTTGTACAATATCCTGTAAACCTCTATATTTTCCGAAAAGAATAATAAGCCATTGACATTAAACAGAAAGAGTATTAAATTCACAAGTTCTATCTGCAATACCGCTGCAGGTAATTGAAGCCTTTTACATCCCAGAATAAAGTCGTCCAGGTCTTTTCAAAGGATCTATAATTCAATATTTTAATTCAATATTTGAAAAAATACCTAACTTCAAACAACTTTCGTCACAACAAATCTGATTGTTTAAACAAACTAATTTTTTGATTTTTTATTTGTTCAAATTTTACAGAGCAAGCATTTAATTCAAACTTACAGCTATTCAACTGAATGCATCATTGAATGTTATTTCAAATTATCATTGGTATTAACTTCAGCGTTGCATGTTGCATTTTGAATTTTTCTCATCCAAATGCTTCAATATGTGTATCTTTAAATTATGTTTTAGTTTAAATTTTGCTTTGCAAGTGTCACATTTAAAAGAATAAGTATTCAAATGTGTAAGTTTGTGAGCCTTCAAATCGGTTTTTCGTTTAAGTTTTACTTTACAAGTGTTACATTCGGAAAAAAAGTATCTTAGTGTATTACTTGGTGACTCTCCAAGTCGAGTTTTCGTTTAAATTTTGCTTTGCAACTGTTACATTCAAAAGGAAAAATATCCAAGTGTATTAGTTGGAGTCTCTTCAAATTATATGTTTAAATTTAAATTTTGCTTCGCAAGTGTCACATTCAAAAAGATAAATATCAAACTTACACTTATCTAGTTAAATGCGTTCCTGAATGTTGTTTCAAATTATTTCTTGTTTTAAATTTGCCGTTGCATATGTTGCATTCCTCTCATCCGAGTGTGTTAAAATGTGTCTTCTCAAACTATTTTTATATTTGAATTTTGCATTGCATATTTTGCATTTAAAATTCTTTGCATCCGAGTGTTTTAATGTGTGGGTTTTCAAATGACTTTTCTGTTTAAATTTTGCATTGCAAATGTCGCATTCAAATAGATAAATATCCGAATGTGTTAGTTTATGAATCTTCAAATTGCCCTTAAGTTTAAATTTTGCATTGCAAATATCACATTCAAATGGATATATATCCGAATGTGTTAATGTGTGGATTTTTAAATTACCTTTATGTTTAAATTTTGAATTGCAAATGTCACATTCAAAAAGATAAATATCCAAGTGTATTAGTTGGTGCCTCTTCAAAACGGATTTAAGTTTAAATTTTGCGTTGCAAGTTTCACATTCGAAAGGATAAATATCCGAATGTATTAATTTGTGATTTTTCAAATTGTTTTTACGTTTAAATTTTGCCTCGCAAGTATCACATTCAAAAAGAAAAATATCTAAGTGTATTAGTGAGTGACTCTTCAATTCGGCTAGTCGTTTAAATTTTGCTTTGCAAATATCACATTCGAAAGGATAAACAGCCGAATTTCTTAGTTTGTGTTTCTTCAATCCGACTTTACGTTTAAATTTTGCATTGAAAATGTCACATTCAAGAGAAAAACTAACAGAGTGCGTCACTAAATGATATTTCAAATTTGATTTAGTTTTAAATAAAGCATTGCACGTATAACATTGAAATTTTCTAAAAACACCTGGTCCTGATGAATTGGCATCACTTGAATATTTCTCTTCCTTTATCCCTTTATCTGGATCTATCAATTCAATATTTGATACTTCTATTTCATTTTTTATGTCATTCTCTAAATATTCATCAATCATAAACCTAAAAAAAAAGTCATTTAGTAAGATTTTGAAATTACATTACATATAGGGTGGGATAAAAATTTCAAAAATTAATACACCTCTTATGCTAATTTACTAGTGGATACAATATTTATTTTAATTCATACAAATGTGTTGCTTCACTTTCTTAAATGTAATTTTTTTCAGACTATATTAATTGTGCTAATTAATCCATCACGAATGATTATTGGAACTTTGAAGCTTTTTTGGATTCATTTTTATTTTGAAGTTGAAATTAATCAATAATTTAAATCTACTTGATGATAAGAAGTGATTTACTGCGATTTTTGAGTCTTAATTTTTTAGAAGCTCTATAATTTGAAATTTGAAAACATAACTTCTAGTCCAGCAGGCAAGTAATGATGTTTTGGTATGTCATTTGTGGGTAGTCTGTGGAGTAAAATCTGAGTTTTCGACCTCGAGGACCCTGTGCTAGCTTGGGGGGAGTTGAGAAACCACGTAATTTTCAGACCTTTTCAGTTTTTTGCTTATATTTTCTAAACCATACGTTTTTCCTTCAAATTTCATCAGTTGAACGTATTATTCAACGCAATAGTAACCGAGATACAGTGGTTCAAAGATACAGAAAAATTCTCAACTTGTGTAAAAAAAAAATCCGGCGACCACAATTCAAACCAATCATATTTTATTTTCATCTCTTTCACGTGCCCCTACAGACGATATATGTCTACTGTGCATCTGAATGTTTTTCCGCGTTAACCGCAATTAAAACCTCGAAATTTTCGTTTTCAATATACTTTTTTTCCATATACTGTAAAGTAAAAAATTTGTTGATTTTGAAGTCTTTGAAGCCTTTTTTACCAAGATTCTAAAGGCAAAACGGGTGATTTAAAGCCTTAATCTTCGGAAATTGAAAAATCAAGGCTGTCAGTCCCTTGAAAACTCCAAAAATTTAGAAAATTTTGAAATGATTGTAAGCTCAAGACTAATGATTTTTGAGATATAATGCTAAAAAGTAAAGAATCCATAAATTCTGAGGACTTTGAAGCCTCTTTTCCCAAGATTCGAAAGGCAAAACGGGTGATTAAAGACCTGAGACAGTAGCCTTTGGAAATTCTAAAAAGACTGAAAAAAAAATGAAATCCAATTCCCTGAAAGCTCCATAGACTCAATAAATTTTGAAAACTTCCAACGTTTTCAAAGTTCATTACTTAAAACTAAAATACTTCAAAGATTCCAAAGCAAAGCCCTAGAAAGTGGAAATACAAGACTTTGAATACTTTAGAATCCCATGTCTCAAAGTCTGATTATTCAGGATTTGAGAAAAAAGACCAAAGACTCATCATCATTAACCCTCTAAGACTAAAGATTCCAAATTTAAGATTTAAGGCTTAAAGGATCCAGAGCTGCTCAAAAATCGTAAAATTTATCAAAAATTCTAAAAATCTAAAGTTCAAAAATCAGTGTCTCAAGATCTAAAGAAAAAACACTAGAGACTAGAGACTTAAGGGTTCTGATTAATTATGATTTAAGATCCTGCTTATTGAGGACCAAGTAAAAACTACAGTTTTAAAATATTTAAATGATGTGGTGATGAAGATATATAATTCCTAAACATTTTGGAAACTTCTTGAATTTCAGACTTCTTTTTGGGATCCCCAGAACATTTCTGCTTCACTCCAAAACTATGGAAGTAATGTTTCTCTTTTTCAAGTTTTTCAATTGTGTATATTATTTTTCCGGTTTGTATTTACAATGACACTAATTTAGGAATTATTGAAATTTATTTTATCAGCGACAATACGTTGTTACTAGCGGCATTATAAGAAAAAAATAACGACGTAATAAACGAATTTACTTTAAGATTTGTTTTTTTTTTTCTTTCAATTTATATATTTTTTTTTCCTTTTTTTTAGTAAGTAGCTATTTTTTTTTAATTCATTTATTTATTTATTTATTTATTTTTCTTTTTTCGTTACAATGTAATATTATTTATGATAAATTTGTACAATATCCTGTAAACCTCTATATTTTCCGAAAAGAATAATAAGCCATTGACATTAAACAGAAAGAGTATTAAATTCACAAGTTCTATCTGCAATACCGCTGCAGGTAATTGAAGCCTTTTACATCCCAGAATAAAGTCGTCCAGGTCTTTTCAAAAGATCTATAATTCAATATTTGAAAAAATACCTAACTTCAAACAACTTTCGTCACAACAAATCTGATTGTTTAAACAAACTAATTTTTTGATTTTTTATTTGTTCAAATTTTACAGAGCAAGCATTTAATTCAAACTTACAGCTATTCAACTGAATGCATCATTGAATGTTATTTCAAATTACCATTGGTATTAACTTCAGCGTTGCATGTTGCATTTTGAATTTTTCTCATCCAAATGCTTCAATATGTGTGTCTTTAAATTATGTTTTAGTTTAAATTTTGCTTTGCAAGTGTCACATTTAAAAGAATAAGTATTCAAATGTGTAAGTTTGTGAGCCTTCAAATCGGTTTTTCGTTTAAGTTTTACTTTACAAGTGTTACATTCGGAAATAAAGTATCTTAGTGTATTACTTGGTGACTCTCCAAGTCGAGTTTTCGTTTAAATTTTGCTTTGCAACTGTTACATTCAAAAGGAAAAATATCCAAGTGTATTAGTTGGTGTCTCTTCAAATTATATGTTTAAATTTAAATTTTGCTTCGCAAGTGTCACATTCAAAAAGATAAATATCAAACTTACACTTATCTAGTTAAATGCGTTCCTGAATGTTGTTTCAAATTATTTCTTGTTTTAAATTTGCCGTTGCATATGTTGCATTCCTCTCATCCGAGTGTGTTAAAATGTGTCTTCTCAAACTATTTTTATATTTGAAAATTCAAAGTCCCTGTAAATTTTAAAAAATGCCGAGGCATTTTTTAAAATTTAACACTTCCTATTCGTTTTTATGAATGTTGTAAATCAAATGTTTGATATTCTATTGAAAGCGTACTTTTAATCCCTAAAGTGCATAAAAATTATTTAACATATTTTCTTAATCATCTAATAAGTTTGTGTCATGAATAGGTTATTATTATTATGTATTGATTGTCTTTTCTATGGAGGTGACTACTCTGATATATGACATTCCATGTCAAGTACGCGTTTTGTCAAACTTCGTGGTTTTTATAAACCTAGTAATTAATTTAAATAAAAGTTGTATTTAATTTGCATATCATATTTATTTAACATCTAAAACATGAAATTTAAATGTCATTGATATTTGGTGATACACAAAATTTAAATCCCAAAATGCTACTTTTTTTTATATCTTCAGAAATGTTAGCCCAAACTACATACATTCTATAATAAAATATATATTTTTTTTAAATCATAGAGACATATAAATAACTAGATTTTATAAAGGAAATGTTACAGTCATTATTATGAATCCTTATCAAATGATTTGCTATATGATGGATATACTAATACTAAACTAATTAAAGACCCTACACTTTACAGAATAATTCTAATAACTAGTGAAATCATAATATTTTTCTAATGTGATTTATGAAAATACTTCAAAAAAATTTAAAATATATATCTAATTCTATTTGCCCAAAATTTGAAGAATTGCCAAAAATCTATAAACCTAATATATCATTAGGACTTATAATATATTGTACTTATGCTCCTAATACAAAAATAACTGATTTTATTTGAAATATTTCAACATACAATGAAACAAATAATTATTACATAAAAGATTTTTTTGAATTTGCTCTAGATGGTTTAATTAGCTAGCTACATTCATATTTCTTAAGCTATTTATTTATGCATTTTTTATTCATAATTTCGCACCTGAATAAATTTTTTGATATTTTTATTATTTGTAAACATACCCAAATATCATTATACTTATAATTGTGAAAAAAATTGAAAATCTTTTTTTTACCACTCGTTTTATAAAAAAAACTATCTAAGCTGAAATGCTCGTATATATTCTAACCATAGTATTTTTTTTTGTTCTTCAATTTTCCACTCCGTCAAATTTTTACTATCTCGCATAGTTTCAAAGATACAGGGTGATTTATAAAAAAAAGAAACGATATTCAAGATGGCGGACCGATTTTGGAGCCTTTTGGTCACGCGGACTGGGGGATTTTCAGTATGTTGAAAAAGACCTATAAAACTACCATTCCCCCTAGTCTCAGCTTTAAGCTAATTTGTTCCGGGTTCCTTTACACAGGGTGTCTCACTAAGGTCGGCCAGGTACGATATTATAGAGACCATAGACCTTACGTTACTTGAAAACGAATGCAGATATTGAATTGCGGTTTGCGCCAAAATGTAGATATTTTTTGCTCTATAAGCACAGCAATACAAAAATAATATTATGCCATTTGGATTTTTCATGAAAATTAGAAAAAACTGGATCTTGAATAAACAGCGCCCTCTAGAAGACGCGGTGAGAACTATCGACCTCGAACGAAATGCTGTTCTTGATAACAATGAAATTCTCTTCCAGATAAACCCAAATTGAACGAGTTTGAATGAGGGGTATAGAAGATACAGCAATTTCTAAAAAAAAAATTTCACCAGCTTTCCCCACCCTTATTACTGAAGATACGAAAAAAAGCCTGATATCCAAACTGGCGCAAAAATTATTGAACTTTTGATTTCTGTTGTTAAAACAGTATCTTAATATAGCGATTTCTTAAGAAAAGTTGAATTTTTAGCTATATCATCGTAATTGCGCCCACTAGCGGTCATCCTAGAAACTTGAAAATAATTTCCATCAATTTCTCTTGGCCGATTTAGTGAAGAAAAAAAAATCCCGAAGCCGTAAGGTCTATGGTTTCCATAATATCGTACCTGGCCGACCTCAGTTGGACACCTGGTATAAACGACTTAGTTGTACTATACTAAATGTTTAAGTTTGTGATTCTTCAACCCGCCTCTTCGTTTAAATTTTGCATTGCAAATATTACATACGAAAGGATAAATATCTGAGTGTATTAACATGTGATTCTTTAAATTGGATTTTAGTTTAAATTTTGCTTTGCAAATGTTACATTCAAAAGGATTAATATCAGAATGTGTTAATTTATGAATATTCAAATTGCCTTTTTTTTTAAATTTTGCTTTGCAAGTGTTACATTCAAAAGGATAAATATCAAAATGTGTTAGTTTGTGTTTCTTCCAATTGCATTTTCCTTTGAATTTTGCTTTGCAAATGTTACATTCAAAAGGATAAATATCGGAATGTGTTAGTTTGTGATTCTTCCATTCGCCTAATCGTTTAAATTTTGCATTGCAAGTGTCACATTCAAAAGGAAAAATATTCGAGTGTATCAGTTGGTGACTCTTCAAGTCGGGTTTTCGTTTGAATTTTGCTTTGCAAGTGTCACATTCAAATGGATAAATATCCGAATGTGTTACTTTGTGTTTCTTCAATTCGTCTTTTCGTTTAAATTTTGCTTTGCAAGAGTCACATTCAAAAGGAAAAATATTAGAGTGTATGACTTTGTGATTTTTCAATTCGTATTTTCGTTTAAGTTTGTTTTGCAAGTTTCACATTCGAAAGAATAAACATCCGAATGTCTTACTTTGTGATTCTCCAATTCGCCTTTTCGATTAAATTTTGCATTGCAAATGTTACATTCAAAAGAATAAATATCAGAGTGTGTCAGTTTGTGATTCTTCAATTCGCCTTTTCGTTTAAATTTTGCTTTGCAAGTGTCACATTCAAAAGGAAAAATATTCGAGTGTATGAGTTTGTGACTTTTCAATTCGTATTTTCGTTTAAATTTTGTTCTGCAAGTGTCACATTCAAAGGGAAAACTATTCAGGTGTGTCACCAAATGCAGTTTTAAATTTGATTTAGTTTTAAATAAAGCATTGCAGGTGTAACATTGAATTTTTCCAAAAACATCTGGTCCTGATGAATCGGCAGCTCTTGAATATTTCTCTTCCTTTATAAATATTCCTTTATTTGGATCTATCAATTCAATATCTGATACTTCTAGTTCATTTTTAATGTCATCCTGTAGATATTCATTAATCATAAACCTAAAAAAACATCATTTAGTTAGATTTGGAAATTATATATTACATAAAGGTAGGATAAAAATTCCAAAAATTAATACAACTATTAGGCTAATTTATTAGTAGATACAATATTTATTATAATTTAAACAAATGTGTTGCTTCACTTGCTCAAATGTAATTTTGATCAGACTACATTAATTGCGCTAATTGATTCATCACGAATTGTTTTTGTAAATATAGCTGAATCAAATAGTTTAATTTTCCTTTTTAATTGACCACAAAATTGGAGGGTTAAATCGAAAAAAAGACGAATTTTCTAGAGGGCCAAAAACTGGTGTGACTCCATTTTATTTATCTATCTAGATTACACACAATCACTCTAACTAGCCTTGATATTACAATGGCCTCTCGCTTTCTAGTGACGCACAGTGTTGCCATTATTATCAAAAAATACAAATCTTACATACTAAAGAATATAGGTTTTAACAATATGTTACATTTAAAATTATTCTCACCCGAGTGTGTTAATATGTTAATCTTCAAATCACCTTTCCGTTTAAACTTTGATTTGCATGTGTCACATTTAAAAGAATAAATATCAGAATGTGTTAATTTGTGAATTTTCAAATTACCTTTCTGTTTAAATTTTGATTTGCATGTGTCACATTCAAAAGGATAAATATCCGAGTGTGTTAATATGTGCCTATTCAAATTAAATATTTGTTTAAATTGTGCATTGCATATGTTGCATTTAAAATTCTTCTCAGTCGAGTGTATTAATATCTGTGCCTTCAAATCGCCTTTTCCTTCACATTGTTTTTTACAAATGTCACATTTAAAAATATCCATTTCGTTTTTAATGCCATCTTCTAAATATTTATATAATAAACCAAAAAAAAAAAAAAAACGGTTTTTAAATTTTGGAATTACAATAGATAGGTGGGAATAAAATTCGGGATTTTGAGAAATTAATACAATATGGAAAATTCTGGTAGAATTATATTTATTACTCATACAAAAGTAAAATGAGTCTCGTTTCAATGCCTAAGAGGATTTGAAAGATTTTAAAATTTGACTGCAACCCTATCATTTATTCATTCTATATTTATGTATATACCTAATATTACCATATGCCACCACCTATATGCATAAATACCAAATATTAATATGTACAGAGTGGTACAAATTGGACACTCTCTTATCGCCCTCTAACGACTAAATGGTTCAAGATATTAAAATGTGATATGCACCAATCATGATTTCATGGAACTTGACCCTCAGGGTGAGGGGGGTCTTTTTTTTCTATCTCTAAATATAAAGGGTGTTTCCATAAGAGAGTGTCCAATTTGGATCACCACGTACATGTACATACACCTATTAATAATAACTTAGTTGTGGTAGTTTATTTACAATGTTCTGAAATAAAAATTTATAATTAAAATTTACATTTTTTTTTTTTATTCATTTACTTTTTGTTTTTTTATTTATTTTTTTTCCTAGTCTAGAAGATTATACGTATATGGAGTCAGGAAGAATTTTTTAAAAATTTTATTGCATTATCAGTGTTGCCAGATGAAATAAAATCATTTCGAGAGAATCGAGAAAAAAAAATCGTGAGAAATCGAGAGACTCAAAACTGCTGAAATATTGTAAGAAAATAATGCACAACAATGTTGTTTTATAGATTTTTGATAAAGTATACATGCTTTTACATCCATAAGAAATAAACATTTTATTATTAAATCTTGTATCCTTGTTTTTTCCGTATTTTAGTAGGTGTTTCTGAGAGCTGAACCTCGTTTTCATTATCTGCAGGATTGCTCATATGCTCATCCTAATGAGGCGTACGTTCGCCAATTCTTGAGTCGGCAGCTGGTCTGCGACTGACGACACCATTATCAGCAGCTGATAGTGGTAACATCACCCGCAAACCTCGATGGATTGCTTGCAATTCACACTGTGCTTGTGAGTTAGTTATTTTGGGAATTTTAAATTTAGGAAAGGCGATTTCAACGTTTATTGATTCGTTTTTTGGACTCGCATGATGCATTTTCTGCCAAGAGTTGAGGTCTGCAGCTGACGTCATAAATAGTGGGGTCTTGGCAGACACTTTCAGCTTAATAAGCAGTTCTAGTACCACAGCATATACAAAAACAAGTAGCAGGTTAACTCTTACAGCCTATCTTTAAATGGCAGTACAATGAGATGTAACGCGTATCTCATCTGCGCACGCCGCCATTTTGGGATACAAAGCTCGAGTCAGAGTCAGCTTGCTGATTGTTTTTGTATATGCCGTGCTATAGGTAAAGTGTTCTTAAGCACGCATGTACCAGGAGCGGCGTAACATTACTAAATATTGTATAGTAGATTTTTATTCCCGATTACATTATATTTGATTACTGATTTGTATTACCACAGAGAGAATTCCTAAGAATTGATATCTCATTCGTGAGATTATGTAATTATGACCAAAATCGTGTAATCTTACGAATAATCGTGAGATCTGGCAACAGTGCGCATAATTGATATTGATATATTGAAAAAAGTTGAAGTTGTCTACTTTTTTCCATTTTTCGATGCGACTTTGTTTCTTCTGATGACGTTAAAAGAAAATATCAGGTATTATCGTGGCTTAAATCTTTATATGAATATCTTATTATTAGTGGGGATGAAGCCAGGTATTAAAAGAAGATTACTTTATCTCTTGAGAGTTTTCGCAATATTTTTGATTAGGTACTTCTTCAGTCATAAGATTATGGTTTGTGTCAATCATTCCTCGTCCGTCATTGTCATTGGCTCGCATTCTCCGTCTCTCTACAGTCTACGTTATATCTGCCTTCTCTGTCGTCCCTCGTGTAATGAAATCTGCTAAACGTGACGTTACATGATGCGTCTTTCATATCACTCTTCAAATTCTCGTCTAAATATCAGACCACGGGCTAATAGTTTAGGTGGTGACGTCGAAAATATGCAAAAGTTTTCTGAAGGCTAATATTTTCAAAATAGGTCGTACTTTAGTAATAGAAAGCCTGTGTACAGTCAGCACTTACAATTCCAAGATAGCTGGCGCTGGGACGCACGCGAATTTGTAATTTTAGGAAGCATCTCTAAACTGTTTTTTGAAAACGCAAAATGTATATACCACGAGCAAATATAATATAAAATAGGAATCTAATAGTCAGACAGCGAAATATGGGCACACATAGCGTCAGCGCTTCTCCATACCTGTCAAAAAAATGTCAACACATACACATCAAAAACTGATCATGTATATATGCCAAACCTACAAATAATATAATCGAATAAAATAAACACTGTATAAAAAACGAGTATAAGAAAAATGTTTGAAAAAACCAAAAACTATTTCTTCAACTCAAGAGCACACGATTCAGAACTTTGCTTTGCCCCCCTAACCCCTCTTCCAGAGCTCCATCTCTGGCCTCATCCCTACTAATAATAACATATTCGTTAAAAAAAAATATATAGAAAAAACTGTCAGATTTTGTATATAAATTTTTTTCCAATATGAAATAATATAAAGGCTGTAGGTATGGGTTTAAATATAATCAAATACACTGTACATTTCGCATTCAGAAAAGTTACATTGAAACCCTAGTTTATCGATTTGTTTGGGATGCTAAATTTACTAAAGCAAGCATTACATTCAAACTTACACTTATCTAGCTGAATGCGTCCCTGAATGTTGTTTCAAATTAATTCTTGTTTTAAATTTGGCGTTGCATATGTTGCATTTTTCTCATCCGAGTGTGTTAATAAGTGTCTGCTCAAATAGTCTTTCCGTTTAAATTTCGATTTGCATGTGTCACATTCAAAAGGATAAATATCTGAGTGTGTTAGTATGTGCCTTTCCAAAGTCCTTTTTTGTTTAAATTTTAATGTGCAAGTGTCACATTCGAAAGGATAAATATCAGAATGTGTTAATTTGTGAATCTTCAAAATACATTTCTGTCTAAATTTTAATTTGCAAATATCACATTCAAATGGATATATATATCCGAATGTGTTAATGTGTGGATTTTTAATTTACCTTTTTGTTTAAATTTTGCATTGCAAATGTCACATTCAAATGGATAAATATCAGAATGTGTTTGTTTGTGAATCTTCAAGCTATCTTTCCGTTTAAATTTTAATTTGCAAATATCACATTCAAATGGATATATATCCGAATGTGTTAATGTGTGGCTTTTTAAACTACCTTTTTGTTTAAATTTTGCATTGCAAATGTCACATTCAAATGGATAAATATCCGAATGTGTTAGTTTATGAATCTTCAAATTTCCCTTAAGTTTAAATTTTGATTTGCATGTGACACATTCGAAAGGATAAATATCCGAATGTGTTAATATGTGGCTTTTCAAATTACTTTTTTGTTTAAATTTTGCGTTGCAAGTCTCACATTTGAATGGATAAATATCTGAATGTGTTAATTTATGAATCTCCAAATTGCTTTTAAGTTTAAATTTTGATTTGCATGTTTCACATTCAAAAGGAAAAATATTAGAATGTGTTACTTTGTGTTTCTTCAAATAGTATTTTACTTTAAATTTTGCTTTACAAATGTCACATTCAAAAGGATAAATATCAGAATGTGTTAATTTGTGTTCCTTCAAATGGCTTTTCCATTTAAATTTTGATTTGCATGTGTCAAATTCAAAAGGATAAATATCCGAGTGTATTTGTTGGTGACTCTTCAAAAGGCGTTTTCGTTTAAATTTTGCTTTGCAAGTGTCACATTCAAAAGGAAAACTATCCGAGTGTGTCACTAAATGATAATTCAAATTTGATTTAGTTTTAAATAAAGCATTGCAAGTGTAACATTGGAATTTTCTAAAAACATCTGGTCCTGATGAATCGGCATCTCTTGAATTTTTCTCTTCCTTTATAAATATTCCTTCATTTGGGTCGATCAGTTCAATCTCTGATACTTCTATTTTATTTTTAATATCATGCTCTAGATATTTATCATCAATCATAAACCTAAAAAAAAATGTCATTCAGTTAGATTGTTTTTTACAAGTGTCACATTTAAAAATATTCATTTTGTTTTTAATGTCATCCTCTAAATATTCATATATCATAAACCTAAAAAAAAAAACGTTTTTCAGATTCATAGTTAGATTTTGAAATTATAATAGGTAGGTGGGATTAAAATTCAGGATTTGAGAAATTAATACAATATGGAAAATTCTGGTAGAATTATATTTATTACTCATACAAAAGTAAAATGAGTCTCGTTTCAATGCCTAAGAGGATTTGAAAGATTTTAAAATTTGACTGCAACCCTATCATTTATTCATTCTACATTTATGTATATACCTAATATTACCATATGCCACCACCTATATGCATAAATACCAAATATTTATATGTACAGAGTGGTACAAATTGGACACCCTCTTATTGCCCTTTAACGACTAAATGGTTGAAGATATTAAAATGTGATATGCACCAATCATGATTTGATGGAACTTGACCCTAAGGGTGAGGGGGGGTCTTTTTTTTTCTATCTCTAAATATAAAGGGTGTTTCCATAAGAGAGTATCCAATTTGGACCACCCTGTACATGTACATACACCTATTAATAATAATTTAGTTATGTTTTGAAATAAAAATTATAATTAAAATTTACATTTTTTATTTATTTTTTTTTTGTTTTATTCATTTACTTTTTTTTTTTTTTCCTAGTCTAGTAGATTATATGTATATGGTGTCAGCAGTGTTGCCAGTCTATTACAATTGTAACAGATCTGTTACTTTTTAGAGGAGTTTATTACCTTTTTACCTTTTTAAAAATTCTATTACCTTTTTTCATATGTTTTGTTATGAATTTTCTGCTCGAATCATAAAAGATATTTATTTTTTATATCCTAGAAGAAGTTCTAAGTTCATTTTTATAGTTTTAAGGTGAGAATCGTAGGGCCTGTCCAAATCATTATCCAAATACAGGGTGTCCCACGACGTTCCTCCCAGGTAATAACTTCAGAACGCGTCATCCAATATAATTGAAATTTTCAGGATCTGGGTAACTTTTTGTGCCGCTTCTACCACTGTCATCTTATTTCACTAGTTTCGCACCCAAGGATGATACACATACCTACAGGAATGCTTATAAGCCTCGTTTTTGGTAATTGCCGCCATATCGGTGAGTCACCATTTCCGACGTCATAACTAAAAGTGGTTTTCTCGACCCCAGCGGTTCAAAATGTTTTTGAAATCTGTTTTGAACCTTTTAAAAATGACGTCATTACTTTCATTCGAGAAAAAATGAGTTTTTTCCACACAGGACCTAGTAGGCCTTATGAGGATAGGCAGGCTACCCTGTAGTAATAGTGTGTATCCAAGGAGAATACACACTCTATCTATCTATCTATTATCGGCCTCGTTTTTGGTAATCGCCGCCATATTGGTGTGTTACCATTTCCGACGTCAAAACTGAGTCGTCAGCTGTTTAAACAGCCTACGTCAAGGCGATAAATAACATGCTGCCTACGTCACAACTGGTAATTTGGCTTGGAGGGGAGAAAGAGGGGATTTGGTAAACACAGGCCTTATGAAGATAGGCCATCGGCCATCCTGTAGTAGTAGTGTGTATCATCCTTGGTGTTTATCATCCTTGGTTTACACCGACCATATTGAAGGAGGTTCAACAATAACTATAGCTTAAAATGACGTTTTCACATGTAAAAATGTCATTTTAAGCTATGCTCAATAATTTTTTTTTTACGAATCACGAGTTTTATTTTTTATAGAAGAATAACATAACACTAGAGTAGAAATCAAACGAGAAGAAGCCACAGGGGTTATCGTTTGTCTCACTTTAAATGGTAGGGACGCAGAGAAAAGGAAATCTACTTTCTTTGTCAGCGCTGATGACTCTCTATCAAAAGTTAATCTCAAATATTAGATATTTATTAATGATAAAAAAAAGGTTACATGAACTCCCATATATGGCGCCAGCTGAAAAAAAATCTATTACCATTTTTTAAAATCTATTACTATTTTTAAGACGAACCTGTTACTCTTTATGAAAGCAACCTGGCAACACTGGGAGTCAGGAAGAATTTTTTTAAAATTTTATTGCATTATCAGTGTTGCCAGATGAAATAAAATCATTTCGAGAGAATCGAGAAAAAAAAAATCGTGAGAAATCGTGAGACTTAAAACTGCTAAAATATTGTAAGAAAATAATGCACAACAATGTTGTTTTATGGATTTTTGATAAAGTATACATGATTTTACATCCATAAGTGCGCGTTCACATTGACACCGCTTGAGCGGTGAGCGTTGCGCGAAGCCGCTGTATCGATGCCCGAAAATAATTTTATCATATATTTCAAATGAACATGTTAAAACCGCGCGACACGCCGCCTCAGGGTGAACTTGTTCATTTGAAATATACTGTTTAAATTATTTTTAGGCATCACTACAGCGGCATCGCGCAACGCACACCGCTCGAGCGGTGTCAATGTGAACGCGCACTTAGATATAGAAATTTTATTATTAAATCTTGTATCCTTGTTTTTTCCGTATTTTAGTAGGTGTTTCTGAGAGCTGAATCTCGTTTTCATTATCTGCAGGATTGCTCATATGCTCATCCTAATGAGGCGTACGTTCGCCAATTCTCGAGTCGGCAGCTGGTCTGCGACTGACGACACCATTATCAGCAGCTGATAGTGGTAACGTCACCCGCAAACCTCGATGGATTGCTTGCAATTCCGACTGTCCTTGTGAGTTAGTTATTTTGGGAATTTTAAATTTAGGAAAGGCGATTTCAACGTTTATTGATTCGTTTTTTGGACTCGCATAATGCATTTTCTGCCAAGAGTTAAGGTCTGCAGCTGACGTCATTAATAGTGGGGTCTCATAGACTTGGCAGACACTTCCAGCTTAATAAGCAGTTCTATTACCACAGCATATACAAAAACAAGCAGCAGGTTAACTCTCACGCGCATCTCTTACAGCCTATCTTTAAATGGCAGTACAATGAGATTTAACGCGCATCTCATCTGCGCACGCCGCCATTTTGGGATACAAAGCTCGAGTCAGAGTCAGCTTGCTGATTGTTTTTGTATATGCCGTGCTATAGGTAAAGTGTTCTTAAGCACGCATGTACCAGGAGCGGCGTAACATTACTAAATATTGTATAGTAGATTTTTATTCCCGAATACATTATATTTGATTACTGATTTGTATTACTACAGAGAGAATTCGTAAGAATTGATATATCATTCGTGAGCTTATGTAATTATCACCAAAATCGTGTAATCTTACGAATAATCGTGAGATCTGGCAACACTGCGCATAATTGATATTGATATATTGAAAAAAGTTGAAGTTGTCTACGTTTTTCCCTTTCCCGATGCGACTTTGTTTCTTCTGATAACGTTAAAAGAAAATATCAGGTATTATCGTGGCTTAAATCTTAATATGAATATGTTATTATTGGTGGGGATGCAGCCAGGTATTAAAAGAAAAAAGATTATTTTATCTCTTGAGAGTTTTCGCAATATTTTTGATTACTTCTTCAGTCATAAGATTATGGTTTGTGTCAATCATTCTTCGTCTGTCATTGTCATTGGCTCGCATTCTCCGTCTCTCTACAGTCTACGTTATATCTTCATATTCTCGTCTAAATATCATACCACGGCCTAATAGTTCAGGTGGTGACGTCGAGAATATGCAAGAGTTTTCTGAAGGCTAATATTTTCAAAATAGGTCGTACTTTAGTAATAGAATGCCTGTGTACAGTCAGCACTTACAATTCCAAGATAGCTGGCGCTGGGACGCACGCGCATTTGTAATTTTAAGAAGCATCTCTAAACTGTTTTTTGAAAACGCAAAATCTATATACCACGAGCAAATATAATATAAAATAGGAATCTAATAGTCAGACAGCGAAATATGGCACACATAGCGTCAGCACTACTCCATACCTGTCAAAAAAATGTCACACACACACACTTCAAAAACTGATCATGTATTGTTCGTCGATTTTAATCTGATACTCGGACGGAATGTGAGCTGGTGGCTCCCTACATTAGAACGCCAATGGTTACCTGATGTCACACCTGTTTTTGCCATATGAAACACCCCCTTGCTCTTCATACCGCAAGTATCAGTTAAAAATCTACGAACAATATATATGCCAAACCTACAAATAATATAATCGAATAAAATAAACACTGTATAAAAAACGAGTATAAGAAAAATGTTTGAAAAAACCAAAAACTATTTCTCCAACTCAAGAGCACAGGATTCAGAACTTTGCTTTGCCCCCCTAACGCCTCTTCCAGAGCTCCATCTCTGGCCTCATCCCTACTAATAATAACATATTCGTTAAAAATATATATATAGAAAAAACTGTCAGATTTTGTATATAAATTTTTTTCCTATATGAAATAATATAAAGGCTGTAGGTATGGGATTAAATGTAATCAAATACACTGTACATTTTGCATTCACAAAAGTTACATTGAAACCCTATTTTATCGATTTGTTTGGGATGCCAAATTTACTAAAGCAAGCATTACATTCAAACTTACACTTATCTAGCTGAATGCGTCCCTGAATGTTGTTTCAAAATATTTCTTGTTTTAAATTTGGCGTTGCATATCTTGCATTTTTCTCATCCGAGTGTGTTAATAAGTGTCTGCTCAAATAGTCTTTCCGTTTAAATTTCGATTTGCATGTGTCACATTCAAAAGGATAAATATCAGAATGTGTTAGTTTGTGAATCTTCAAAATGCAATTCTGTTTAAATTTTAATTTGCAAATATCACATTCAAATGGATATACATATATCCGAATGTGTTAATGTGTGGATTTTTAATTTACCTTTTTGTTTAAATTTTGCATTGCAAATGTCACATTTAAATAAATAAATATCCGAATGTGTTAGTGTGTGACTCTTCAAATTGCTTTTAAATTTAAATTTTGATTTGCATGTTTCACATTCAAAAGGAAAAATATCAGAATGCGTTAATTTGTGTTCCTTCAAATGGTTTTTCCGTTTAAATTTTGATTTGCATGTGTCACATTCAAAAGGATAAATATCAGAATGTGTTAATTTGTGATCCTTTAAATTGCTTTTTCGTTTAAATTTTGATTTTCAAGTGTCACATTCAAAAGGATAAATATCCGAATGTATAAATTTGTGACACTTCAAATCGCTTTTTTCTTTAAATTTTAATGTGCAAGTGTCACATTCGAAAGGATAAATATCAGAATGTGTTAGTTTGTGCATCTTCAAAATGCCTTTCTGTTTAAATTTTAATTTGCAAATATCACATTCAAATGGATATATATCCGAATGTGTTAATGTGTGGATTTTTAAACTAACTTTTTGTTTAAATTTTGCAATGCAAATGTCAGATTCGAAAGGATAAATATCCGAATGTGTTAGTGTGTGACTCTTCAAATTGCTTTCAAGTTTAAATTTTGATTTGCATGTTTCACATTCAAAAGGAAAAATATCAGAATGCGTTAATTTGTGTTCCTTCAAATGGTGTTTCCGTTTAAATTTTGATTTGCATGTGTCACATTCGAAAGGATAAATATCAGAATGTGTTAATTTGTGATCCTTTAAATTGCTTTTCCGTTTAAATTTTGATTTGCAAGTGTCACATTCAAAAGGATAAATATCCGAATGTATAAATTTGTGACTCTTCAAATCGCTTTTTTCTTTAAATTTTAATGTGCAAGTGTCACATTCGAAAGGATAAATATCAGAATGTGTTAGTTGGTGTTTCTTCAAATAGTATCTATTCTTAAATTTTGCGTTGCAGATGTTACATTCGAAATGATAAATATCCGAGTGTGTTGAAATGTGCCTTTGCAAATTACCTTCTCGTTCAAATTTTGCATTGCATATTTTACATTCCAAATTCTTCTCATTTAAATGTGTTAATATGTGTTCCTTCAAATTGCCTTTTTCTTTAAATGTTTTTTCACAAGTGTCACATTTAAAAGGAAAAATATCCGAAAGTGTTGATATGTGAAGCTGTAACTCATTTTTTTGAGTAAATTCTGCTTCGCAAGTGTTATATTTAAAAGGACGAGTATCCATATGTGTTATTAAATGATGTTTCAAATTTGATTTAGTTCTAAACATAGTATTGCAAGTGTAACATTGAAACATCCTAATAAGCTCTTGTCTTGATAAATTGATGTCACTCGAATATTCTTCTTCCTTTACAAATATTCCTTTATTCGGATCCATCAATTCAATATCTGATATTTCCATTTCGTTTTTAATGCCATCCTCTAGATATTCATTTATCACAAACCTAAAAAAAAACGTTTTTTAGATTCATAGTTAGATTTGGGAATTACACTAGGTAGGTGGGATTAAAATTCGAAATTCGAGAAAAAAATACAATATAGAAAGTTGTGGTAGAATTAGTTTTATTGTTCATCAAAGTAGGAAGAATTTCGTTTTAATGCATAAGAGAATGTAATTTTTTTTAAAAAATATAGATGTAACTTTAAGTGTATAAAATTTAGAGGATTTTTTTCGGGTAGCGATTCTCGAATTTTTTTGATGATCCATCGTTTTGTACCATCAAGTTGTTTTTTCATAAAAATTCTACCAATTGATTACCATTGCTGTTGGTTTTGTGACTACCCCAATCTGAATGATGAGCATTAAAATTTTCCATGATAAGGATTTCTTCTTTTATTTGGGAACTCATGTCTTCACTCGGCAAAGTCGCACTTGTCATCTTATTAGATTAGGGGCACCTAAAATAGAGTACTAATCTTCTGGGTAATTTACTAAACCTGAAAATCTGTAAAGCCAGTTCGGTCAGTAAAAATATTATAACATAAAATAGCTTTTGTGTAGAAGATACGCAAACTCTGTGCATTTATCTGTGGCCACTGAAGAATTTTATTCCCTTTACGCCGCTTGCTTCGCACCCAAGGTGACGACGACTGTAAAGTGGTGCCTCTAGTGTCCTAACACTCCTTGGAAAATAATCGATTTGATCGAGAAATCGAGGATGGTACTTTGATGTAGGTACTATTTGCTGTCGATTTTATGAAAGGTAGAAAACAGTGAAATGAAATTATTTCACAGAAAGCGTAATTAGTCTAAGGACAAGACAGTTTCGGATTTGAATTCAGTGAATGAATACTAAAATAATTCCTATTATTTTCTATATTTCCCTAAAAATTAATGAACTTTCGATTTCTGTTGTTAAAACAGTATCCTAATATAGCGATTTCTTGAGAAAATTTAAACTTTTAGTTATATCATCGTAGTTACGCCTCCTAGCGGTTATCTTAGAAATTTGAAAATGATTTTCATCAATTTCTCTTGACCGATTTAGTAAAGTAGAAAAAATCCCGAATGTCTATGGTTTCCATAATATCGTACCTTGTCGACCTTAGTGGGACACCCTGTATTACGAGTGTAGCAAATAACAATTTCACACGAGTTGTTGAAAGATACACGAGTGTTATACAACATTTTTCCGACGACCAGAGAGCATTTACAGCAAATTCTTCTTGTTCTATTTTTTTCAATTTTAAACACACGCGCTGAAAGTATTTTCCACCCACATACTGAAAGAAACTTTTTGAACAGAATTTTTAATTGATAAAAAAATAAAATATATTTTTAAAAATACAAATAATTAATCCTGATTATTATATTATCGTTTTTTTTTTCCTGCATAACATAGAAAACGTCAAAAATGTCATATACCTATTGACTTGAAATATTGAAATTTTTGTTAACAAATTTTTCCTAATTTTTCTGTTTCTAATTAATCAGTAGTACTTATTATTATTGCTGGCGTTTCAGGGATACATAGATGAACTACATAAGAATTCTCACAGAAATGGAAAGATAATCAATCAACGAGTGCAATTTTCGTAATTTTCATGGTAGTAGGAAAAAACCTGTGTTTAAAATGTAATTTTGAACACCCCCCCCCCCCCCCCCCAGTAGCTTTGAAAATGTTTCTTTAAGGAATTAGTGTTAAATAATAAAATAATAGATTGAAAAACTGTGTTTATCTGTTTACAAATTCAAATCAGACAAACCTCCCCTCCTTAAAAGGCTGAACCTACCGAATCAAGTGACGTTTAAGTGACGTCACTCGTCAGCCGATTGTTGTCGGTTGCATTTCTGACCGTCGGTAACAGTGTCATACAAAATAGCGTCGTCTTGATTCGGTCAGCCACGCAACCGATGACTGTTGGTAATATACCAATACCGACGAATGTCGATGCCATGTATATTCTGGACTGAAACGGGGGCGAACACGAGAGATTTGCTGCACGCTGTACATTATTTTTAACACGATTTATCCGATAAGGTTGCGTATCTTCTACACTTCCTTCAATCAACGCCTAAACTATAAGATTTTTGAGGGTGCATTGATTGATAAATACCCGCACCTACAATTTCTTTTATAGGTTTTAAAGTTTGTTTGTGCATGTTCTGGAGAGTAGTAAATAAGTGAAGAGTATATAATTTATATTAAAAAAAACTATTGTAGAATATCATGAATAAACTTTTTGCATTGTATTGTATTATATTTATTTATTTATTTAAACATCTAACTACAGAACTTTAAAGTTACAAATAATAAACTCCTTAACCAAAAATAAATGAAAAAAACACCCAACTATATCGACATTTTATATTTACAAAAGGTACATTGGAACCCTAATTTATGGATTTGTTTGGGATGCTAAATTTAACAAAGCAAGCATTACTTTCAAACTTACACTGATCTAGCTGAATGCGTCACTAAATGGTCTTTTAAATTATTTCTTGTTTTAAATTTGGCGTTGCATGTTGCATTTAAAATTCCTCTTATTCGAGTGTGTTAATAGGTGATTTTTCAAATAGTCTTTCCGTTAAAATTCTGATTTGCATATGTCACGTTCAAAAGAATAAATATCAGAATGTGTTGATATGTGGCTTTTTAAATTACTTTTTTGTTTAAATTTTGCATTGCAAGTGTCACATTTGAATGGATAAATATTTGAATGTGTTAGCTTGTGTTTCTTCAAATTGTTTTTGCCTTTAAATTTTGCTTTGCAAATGTCACATTGAAATGGATAAATATCCGAATGTATTAGTTTGTGAATATTTAAATCGCCTTTCCGTTTAAATTTTGATTTGCAAGTGTCACATTCAAAAGGATAAATATCAGTTTGCCAAATTATAACACCTCTCATCCCTGATTGACACTAACTGCGACTGAGTTTAACTATCCCCCATCTCATGAACGGTAGGCATAACTGAATAACTGAGTAAATTTGAGACTTTTTTAAAATATGCGTCATCAGCTGTTTACTGGCTCTTAGACTTATTCAATTATTTATTATTACTTCCAGTTTAACCGGGAGTAAACTTAACTTTCTTATTTTAAATGAGATACCAGATATATGATATATGTAGATTTATGTTACATTACAACACTTGTTAATCAACCCATTGTGGATGCTCAATAAACATTGAAAAATGTTTTAATTTCACTTATTTAGCTGAATGCGTCACTAAATGTTATTTTGAATTACCAATCAACTTTGGCGTTGCATTTAAAATTTTTCTCATCCAAATATGTCTTGATATGTGTTTCTTCAAATTGCTTTTTCGTTTAAATTTTGCTCTACAAGTGGCACATTCAAAAAGAAGTTTACTCGAGTGGATTAGTTGGTGACGCATCAAATGGTCTTTTCGTTTAAATTTTATTTTGCAAGTGTCACATTCGAAAGGATAAATATCCGAATGTGTTAATTTGTGATTCTTCAAATTGTTTTTACGTTTGAATTTTGCCTTGCAAGTATCACATTCAAAAAGATAAATATCTGAGTGTATTAGTTGGTGACTCTTCAATTCGTCTTTTTGTTTAAATTTTGCTTTGCAAATATCACATACAAAAGAATAAATATTCGAATGTGTTAGTTTGTGATTCTTCAATCCAACTTCACGTTTAAATTTTGCTTTACAAGTTTCACATTCGAAAGGATAAACATCCGAATGTGTAAGTTTGTGATTCTTTAATTGATTTTTACGTTTGAATTTTGCATTGCAAGTGTCACATTCAAAAAGAAAACTATCCAAGTGTTTCATTAAATGATGTTTTAAAATTGATTTAGTTTTAAATAAAGCATTGCAAGTGTAACATTGGAATTTTCTGAAAACATCTGGTCTTGATGAAATGGCATCACTTGAATATTTTTCTTCCTTTATAAATATTCCTTTATTTGGATCCATCAATTCAATCTCTGATGCTTCTGCTTCATTTTTAATGTCATCCTCTACATATTCATCAATCATAAACCCAAAAAAAAAACTTCGTTTAGTGAAATTTTGAAATTACAATAATAAATAAAGGTGGATAAAGATTACAAAAATTATTAAATATTTTTTTTTCGAAAAACTCACTTTCGCATATACAGAATTTCAGAAAAGCTGTTCGAGGTCGCACTTTTTTATTTCAAAAATGTGGCGCCCGTGGGGTCAGAGAAGAAGTGTGGGAAAGCCCAATTTAACGGTGGTACGACGATGTAAAAAAATACATAGTTGACATAAATAAGTACCAGGTAACTCAAAATAGAACCAATGAAAGAGACCTACACACAGAGTAGAGAACGGCTATTATGAATGATGATGACAATCAAAACAGCTAAATAAAACTATCCATATATTATTTTTTGATAGTTATGGTAAAAGACTGATGTGCCATCTATGGAGTACCTTATATTTCATGCATGGTCTGCGCACACATATTACCGCTTTGAGCCAGCTTTTTTAGTTCACTCGTGACCGCTGATGGCTCTGCTGGTCTTATTAAACTGAGGTTATGAAAGTGAAAATGTAACAAATGCCGAATCCTTCATTGGAAATGTCATTGTCATTTGGCGTTTTCGTTCATTCGCCATTTCAAAATTTAAATTTAAATTGTCTTTCAATTGTGTTTATTCTTGTGAAAAACTAGAGATTCGACAAACCTCTGCAAATAGTGGCGACGATGAATGGAGGCCCCGCCGCCCTATAAATGGATATCTATCGTCAAAATTTGAAGGTACCCACCGTATTTCTCTGACTAATATTTTAATGCGTTATTTTTAATTTTTTGTGATAAATATATGGATGTCCGAGGGGAAATTTATTTATATTTTATTATTCATTTCAAAAATTTGCAAAAATATGGCGGCTGGACCTCCATTGTCGCCACAGTTTAAAGAGGATTTTCGTACTTGGGTTTTTGGGTTACTGTAAAAATAACAGTGAACTATCAATAACAAAGTGCCATCTTTCGGAGAATGACTGAACTAGTATTTATAGTTCACTCTCAATCGGCAGAGGGCGTTAAAATACATGATATGTCAACATTGGAGAGTCCAGTCTATTTACCCCTTATATATGTATATTAGCCTATGATTTTATGGTAATATGAAATTATATATGAAAGTTTTCATGACACTTAGAAACATAGTAAATCGAAACACCTGAAATTATTGTAATTTGTCAGAGATTTAAATTAATTAGTTAATTCAAATATATACCTATGTTAATTTGTATGTGTCATCACTATCTTATTTTCTATTTTTGTCAAGTTGGCACCTCTCCTCATGTGACGGGGCTGTCAGCCAGGAATGTCATAGATGCCAGCTTGAGTTAACTAATAATTAATTATTGGTCATATAAATAAAATAAATAATAAATAATCAAGTTTTATTTAAATGCAGAGAGTGATTTGTTTTTCAGTACCTTGCACCAATAAAGATAAAACATGCAATTTGCATTGCTTGTAAACTAAACTCTAGAAAGCATACCCTGTATATTATCGAATATTCGCATTCTACATTCTACGTAAAATTCTGAGCAGATTGCATGGTATATACTCTATACCTAAGTTGAACAGTTTTGGAAATATTGACAGTTGAAAATTGATTTTTTTGCAACTTCGACAGGTTGTAAAACTTAAACTTCTGAACAAAAACGTTTTTAACTTAGCTTTTCATCATTTGGCATTGCATCGCATATGTTGCATTTGAAATTCTTCTCACGCGAGTGTGTTAATATGTGAATCTTCAAATCGCCTTTCCGTTTAAACTCTAATTTGCATGTGTCACATTCAAAAGTATAAATATCAGAATGTGTTAGTTTGAGAATCTTCAAATTACCTTTCCGTTTAAATTTTGATTTGCATGTGTCACATTCAAAAGGATAAATATCGAGTGAGTTAAAATGTGCCTATTTAAATTAAATTTTTGTTCAAATTTTGCATCGCATATGTTGCATTTAAAATTCTTCTCATCCGAGTGTGTTTATATGTGGGCCTTCTAATCGGTTTTTCGGTCAAATTGTTTTTTACAAGTGTCACATTTAAAAATATCCATTTTTTAATGCCATTTTCTGAATATTCATATATCATTAACCTGAAAAAAAATAACGTTTTAAAGATTTTGGAATTACAATAGGTAGGTGGGCTTAAAATTCGGGATTTGAGAAGTTAATAAAATAGTTCTGATAGAATTAGTTTTATTTCTCATTCAAAAATAAAAAGAGTCTCGTTTCAATGCTTAAGAGAATTGAAAAAGATTTTGAAATTTCGCTACAAACCCATCACTTATTCATTCTATATATGTATATACCTAATATTACCATATACCACCACCTATATGCATAAATACCAAATATTCTTATTATGTACAGGGTGGTCCAAATTGGATACACTCTTATCGCCCTCTAGCGGCTAAACGGTTGAAGATATCAAAATGCGATATGCACCAATCATGATTTCATGAAATTTGACCCTCAGGGTGGGGGGATTCATTTTTTTCCATCTCTAAAAATAAAGGATGTTTCCATGAGAATATATTCAATTTCGACCACCCTGTACTTGTACACCTATTAATAACAACTTAGTTGTAGTAGTTTATTCGCAATGTTCTAAAATAAAAATTATAATGAAAATTTATATTTTTTATTTATAAATTTTTTTTGTTTTATTTATTTATTTATTGTTTTTTTTTTATTTTTTTTCCCTGGTCTAGTAGATTATATGTATATGGAATCAGAAAGAAAAAACCTTTCATTTTATCGCATAATTGATATTGATTGATTGATATATTGAGAAAAGGTGAAATTGTCTACGTTTTTCCATTTTCCGATGCGACTTTGTTTCTTCTGATAACGTTAAAAGAAAATATCAGGTATTATCGTGACTTAAATCTTTATATAAATATGTTATCATTAGTGGGGATGAAGCCAGGTATTAAAAGAAAAAAGAATATTTCGCAATATTTTTTATTGCTTCTTCAGTCATAGGATTATGGTTTGTGTCAGTCAATCGTTCCTCGTCTGTCATTATCATTGGCTCGCATTCTCCGTCTCTCCACAGTATACGTTATATCTTCCTTCTCTTTCGTGTTTCGGAATCTGCCAAAACGTGACGCTACGTGATGCGTCTTTCAAATCACTCTACATTATCTCATCTAAATATCAGACCACGACCTAATAGTCCAGGTGGTGGCGTCGAAAAATGCGGTCGGTTCGGGGTTTTCGGAAAACTCGGGATTATAGTGGTTAATGGCCCACGTGCACTAGGTAGCTCTTAAACAGTGGAGACGAAAAAACCAGAGGTCTATGTGCATTTTCCCCAAAATGAAACACATAATATCCAACAATATGTTTTTATTAATTCCCAAAAGTAAATAACAATACGAAACGGCTGAATGAGGTAGCGTGAATGAAAATTAAATTGAGTGCGAGAGAGAGAGAGAGTGTGCGAACGAATACTGGCGGGTGAATTACGTAAATGGGAAGCGACGGAAATGAAAGACCCACGGTACGGTAAGAAAACGGTTAGATGACGGTAAATGGAGAAAAAGCTCCAACGGACATTTGCGGTCGGTTCCATCCCTTCAGCGCCGGCTTGGATAATTAATCTGGCTTGTTAATAATCTGGATAGAGCGATGAGCACTTGCTACACTGATACATAAGGACAGAGAGCGCCACCGTGTAACGTGTTCCAATCACATGGCCCCCTCGTGTCCGTCCTGGAAAGAATAAGGTAAACCTCATTCAATCCAGGTACGTCGCGGCATATTAGCACCTCACTCACCTGGATAGGACTCGGCAACGGTCGGATCGGCAACGGTCGGGTCGGCGCTGACGGTTCGGAAACGGAATTAGCAGCTTACCTCGGTACGGGTTAGGTAGCTGCTGGTCTGGTCGGTGCGGCGGACGAAATTGCTGTTTTTGGCCGTGTTCGCTAGTTGTATAGAAAAATCCTGGCGGGGGAAACGCGTCGGTAGTAGAAACTGATAGTGAAAGAAGCAAAGGCTCGACGCACCTCGAGCGAAATTGTACCAAAGCCCGTGACTGAAGCGACATCAGCTGATCGCGAAAAGCAAGAGCCCTCGGAAAAGCCTATTTTCCTTGGACCATTTATTAGGAAAATAGGTTTAATTAAATCGCGTTATTTTATCAAGCAGTTTTAGAGAAAGAACGGAGATTGTAGTCAGCCGAATACGGGAATACGGAAAAACTCTAGTAACGGCGTTACAAAAATATGCAAGAGTTTTCTGAAGGCCAATATTTTCAAAATAGGTCGTACTTCAGTGATAGAAAGCACGTGTACAGTCAGCACTTCCAATTCCAAGATAGCTGGCGCTGGGACGCACGCAAATTTGTAATTTTAAGAAGCATCTAGGAACTGTTTTTTGAAAACGCAAAATGTATATACCACAATAATATAAAATAGGAATATAATAGTCAGACAGCGGAATATGGGCACACAGCGTCAGCGCTACTAAATACCTGTCCTAAAAATGTCATACACATCAAAAACTGATGAAGAGTTTGACATGTATATATTTCAGACCTACAAATAATATAATCGAATAAAATACACACTGTATAAAAAACGTGTATCAGAAAAATGTTTAAAAAAAACAAAAACTATTTCTTCAATTCAAGAGCACAGGATTCAAAGCTTTGCTTTGCCCTCCCCCATGGCTCCATCCCTGGCTTCATCCCCACTAACAATAACATATTTGTTTTAAAAAAAATATAGAAAAAACTGTTAGATTTTGTATATAATTTTTTTTCCTATATGAAATAATATAAAGGCTGTAGGTATGGGATTTAATATAATCAAATACACTGTACATTTTGCATTCACAAAAGTTACATTGAAACCCTAGTTTATCGATTTGTTTGGGATGCTAAATTTACTAAAGCAAGCATTACATTCAAACTTACACTTATCTAGTTAAATGCGTCCCTGAATGTTGTTTCAAATTATTTCTTGTTTTAAATTTGCCGTTGCATATGTTGCATTCCTCTCATGCGAGTGTGTTAATAAGTGTCTGCTCAAATTGTATTTCCGTTTAAATTTCGATTTGCATGTGTCACATTCAAAAGGATATATATCCGAATGTGTTAATGTGTGGATTTTTAATTTACCTTTTTGTTTAAATTTTGCATTGCATGTGTCACATTCGAAAGGATAAATATCAGAATGTGTTAGTTTGTGAATCTTCAAAATGCATTTCTGTTTAAATTTTAATTTGCAAATATCACATTCAAATGGATATATATCCGAATGTGTTAATGTGTGGATTTTTAATTTACCTTTTTGTTTAAATTTTGCAATGCAAATGTCACATTCAAATGGATAAATATCAGAATGTGTCAGTTTGTGTTTCTTCAATTCGCCTTTTCGTTTAAATTTTAATTTGCAAATATCACATTCAAATGGATATATATCCGAATGTGTTAATGTGTGGCTTTTTAAACTACCTTTTTGTTTAAATTTTTCATTGCAAATGTCACATTCAAATGGATAAATATCCGAATGTGTTAGTTTATGAATCTTCAAATTGCCCTTAAGTTTAAATTTTGATTTGCATGTGTCACATTCGAAAGGATAAATATCCGAATGTGTTAGTGTGTGAATCTTCAAATTGCTTTTAAGTTTAAATTTTGATTTGCATGTTTCACATTCAAAAGGAAAAATATCCGAATGTGTTAATTTGTGACTCTTCAAATAGCCTTTTACTTTAAATTTTGCTTTACAAATGTCACATTCAAAAGGATAAATATCAGAATGTGTTAATTTGTGTTCCTTCAAATGGCTTTTCCATTTAAATTTTGATTTGCATGTGTCACATTCAAAAGGATAAATATTTGAGTGTGTGAGTATGTGCCGTTTCAAAGTACTTTTTTGTTTAAATTTTAATGTGCAAGTGTCACATTCGAAAGGATAAATATCAGAATGTGTTAGTTGGTGTTTCTTCAAATAGTATCTATTCTTAAATTTTGCGTTGCAGATGTTACATTCGAAATGATAAATATCCGAGTGTGTTGAAATGTGCCTTTGCAAATTATCTTTTTGTTTAAATTTTGCATTGCATATTTTGCATTTAAAATTCTTTTCATCCAAGTGTATTAATATGTGTATTTTTAAATCGCTTTTTTTTTTAAATTTTCTCTCACAAGTGTCACATTTAAAAGGAAAAATATCCGAAAGTGTTGATATGTCAAGATGTAACTCATTTTTTTGGGTAAATTCCGCTTCGCAAGTGTTATATTCAAAAGGACGAGTATCCATATGTGTTATTAAATGATGTTTCAAATTTTATTTGGTTCTAAACATAGTATTGCAAGTGTAACATTGAAACATCCTAATAAGCTCTTGTCTTGATAAATTGATGTCACTCGAATGTTCTTCTTCCTTTACAAATATTCCTTTATTCGGATCCATCAATTCAAAATCTGATATTTCCATTTCGTTTTTAATGCCATCCTCTAGATATTCATTTATCACAAACCTGAAAAAAAAAAACGTTTTTTAGATTCATAGTTAGATTTCGGAATTACACTAGGTAGGTAGGATTAAAATTCGAAATTCGAGAAATAAATACAACATAAAAAGTTGTGGTAGAATTAGTTTTATTGTTCATACAAAAGTAGAAAGAATTTCGTTTTAATGCATAAGAGAATGTAATTTTTTTTTAAATATAGCTGTAACTCTAAGTGTATAAAATTAAGAGGATTTCTTTTCGGGTAGCTATTCTCGAATTCTTTTGATGATTCATCGTTTTGTACCATCAAGTTGTTTTTTCATAAAAATTCTACCAATTGATTACCATTGCTGTTGGTTTTGTGATTACCCCAATCTGAATGATGGGCATTAAAATTTCCCATGATAAGGATTTCTTCTTTTATTTGGGAAATCATGTCTTCACTCGGCAAAGTCGCACTTGTCATCTTATCAGGTTAGGGGACCTAAAATAGAGTACTAATCTTCTGGGTAATATACTAAATTTAAAAATCTGTAAAGCCAGTTCGGTCAGTTAAAATAATATAACATAAAATAGCTTTTGTGTAGAAGATGCGCAAACTCTATGCATTTATCTGTGGCCACTGAAGAATTTTATTCCCCTTACGCCGCTTTCTTCGCACCCAAGGTGACGACGACTGTAAAGTGGTGCCTCTAGTGTCCTAAAAGGACACTCCTTGGAAGATAATTTAGACTTGATAGAGAAATCGAGGATGGTACTTGGATGTAGGTACTATTTGCTGTCGATTTTATGAAAGGTAGAAAACAGTGAAATAAAATTATTTCACAGAAAGCGTAATTAGTCTAAGGACAAGACAGTTTAAGATTTTAATTTAGTGAATGAATATTAAAATAATTCCTATTATTTTCTTTATTTCCCTAAAAATTAATGAACTTTCGATTTCTGTTGTTAAACCAGTATCCTAATATAGCGATTTCTTGAGAAAATTTGAATTTTTAGTTATATCATCGTAGTTACGCCTCCTAGCGGTTATCTTAGAAACTTGAAAATGATTTTCATCAATTTCTCTTGGCCGATTAAGTAAAGTAAAAAAAATCCCGAAGACCTAATGTCTATGATTTCCATAATATCGTACCTTACCGACCTTAGTGGGACACCCTGTATATTACATTACCAGTGTAGCAAGTGACAATTTCACACAAGTTTATGAAAGATACACGAGTGTTATACAACATTTTTCCTACGACCAGAGAGCATTTACAGCAAATTCTTCTTGTTCTATTTTTTTCAATTTTTAACACACGTGCTGAAAGTATTTTCCACCCACATACTGAAAGAAAATTTTTGAACAGAATTTTTATTTGATAAAAAAAAAATATATATTTTTAAAAATACAAATAATTAATCCTGATTATTATATTATCGTTTTTTTTTTCCTGCATAACATAGAAAACATCAAAAATGTCATATACCTATTGACTTGAAATATTGACATTTTTGTTAACAAATGTTTCCTAATTTTTCTGTTTCTAATTATTCAGTACTAATTATTTTTGCTGACGTTTCAGGGATACATAGATGAGCTACATAAGAATTCTCACAGAAATGGAAAGATAATCAATCAACGAGTGCAATTTTTGTAATTTTCAGGGTAGTAGGAAAAAACCTGTGTTTAAAATGTAATTTTGAACACCCCCCCCCCCCCCCCCCCCAGTAGCTTTGAAAATGTTTCTTTAAGGAATTAGTGTTAAATAATAAAATAATAGATTGAAAAACTGTGTTTATCTGTTTACAAATTCGGATCAGTCAAATCTCCCCTCCTTAATAGGCTGAACCTACCGAATCAAGTGACGTTTAAGTGACGTCACTCGTCAGCTGATTGTTGTCGGTTGCATTTCCGACCGTCGGTAACAGTGTCATACAAAATAGCGTCGTCTTGATTCGGTCAGCCACGCAACCGATGACTGTTGGTAATATACCAATATCGACGAATGTCGATGCCATGTATATTCTGGACTGGGACGAACACGAGAGATTTGCTGCACGCTGTACATTATTTTTAACACGATTTATCCCATAAGGTTGTGTATCTTCTACACTTCCTTCAATCAACGCTAAAACGTGAACATTTTTAAGGGTGCATTGACAGATCCATACCCACACGTGAGTTTTCTTTTGTAGGTTTTAAAGTTTGTTTGTGCATGTTCTGGAGAGTACTAAATAAGTGAAGAGTACATAATTTATATTAAAAAAACTATTGTGGAATAAAATGGATAAACTTTTTGCATTGTATTGTATTATATTTATTTATTTATTTGAACATCAAACTACAGAACTTTAAAGTTACAAATAATAAACTTCTCAACCAAAAATAAATGAAAAAAACACCCAACTATACCAACATTTTATATTTACAAAAGGTACATTGGAACCCTAATTTATCGATTTGTTTGGGATGCTAAATTTAACAAGGCAAGCATTACATTCAAACTTACACTTATCTAGCTGAATGCGTCACTAAATGGTTCTTTAAATTATTTCTTGTTTTAAATTTGGCGTTGCATGTTGCATTTAAAATTCCTCTTATTCGAGTGTGTTAATATGTGAGCCTTCAAATTGCCTTTCTGTTTAAATTTTGACTTGCATGTGTCACATTCAAAAGGATAAATATCAGAATGTGTTAATATGTGGCTTTTCAAATTACCTTTTTGTTTAAATTTTGCATTGCAAGTGTCACATTTGAATGGATAAATATCTGAATGTGTTTAGTTTATGAATCTTCAAATTGCCTTTCTGTTTAAATTTTGATTTGCACGTGTCACGTTCAAAAGGATAAATATCCGAATGTGTTGAAAGTTGCCTTGGCAAATGACTTTTTTGTTTAAATTTTGCATTGCAAATGTCACATTCAAATGGATAAATATCCGAATGTATTAGTTTGTGAATATTTAATTCGCTTTTCCGTTTAAATTTTGATTTACAAGTATCACATTCAAAAGGATAAATATTCGAATGTGTTAGCTTGTGTTTCTTCAAATTTTTTTTGCCTTTAAATTTTGCTTTGCAAATGTCACATTGAAATGGATAAATATCCGAATGTATTAGTTTTTGAATATTTAAATCGCCTTTCCGTTTAAATTTTGATTTGCAAGTGTCACATTCAAAATGATAAATATTAGTTTGCCAAATTATAACACCTGTCATCCCTGATTGACACTAACTGCGACTGAGTTTAACTATCCCCCATCTCATGAACGGTAGGTATAACTGAATATCTGAGTAAATTTGAGACTTTTTTAAAATATGTGTCATCAGCTGTTTACTGGCTCTTAGACTTATTCAATTATTTATTATTACTTCCAGTTTGACCGGGAGTAACCTTAACTTTCTTATTTTAAATGAGATGCCAGATATATGATATATATTTATGTTACATTACAACACTTGTTAATCAACCCATTGTGGATGCTAAATAAACATTGAAAATTGTTTTAATTTCACTTATTTCGCTGAATTGCATTTAAAATTTTTCTCATCCGAATATGTCTTGATATGTGTTTCTTCAAATAACTTTTTCGTTTAAATTTTGCTCTACAAGTGGCACATTCAAAAAGAAGTTTACTCGAGTGGATTAGTTGGTGACGCTTCAAATGGTCTTTTCGTTTAAATTTTATTTTGCAAGTGTCACATTCAAAAGGATAAATATCCGAATGTATTATTTGGTGCCTCTTCAAAACGGTTTCAAGTTTAAATTTTGTTTTGCAAGTTTCACATTCGAAAGGATAAATATCCGAATGTGTTAATTTGTGTTCCTTTAAATTGTTTTTCCGTTTAAATTTTGATTTGCAAGTGTCACATTCAAAAAGATAAATATCCGAATGTGTAAGTTTGTGACTCTTCAAATTGCGTTTCCGTTTAAATTTTGATTTGCAAATGTCGCATTCAAAAGGATAAAAATCCGAGTGTGTTAAAATGTGACTTTTCAATTCACATTTTCCTTTAAATTTTGCATCGCAAATATTGCATTTAAAATTCTTCTCATCCGAGTGTATTAATATGTGCATTTTCAAATGAATTTTTTGTTTAAATTTTGCATTGCAAATGTCACATTCATATGGATAAATATTCGAATGTGTCAGTTTGTGAATATTTAAATCGCCTTTCCGTTTAAATTTTGATTTGCATATCTTACATTTAAAATTATTTTCATCCGGGTGTGTTAGTTTGTGTCTTTTCAAACCACCGTTTCTTTCAAATTTAGCGTTGCATATGTTGCATTCGAAATTCCTCCTATTCGAGTGTGTTAATATGTGAGCCTTCAAAGAGACTTTCCGTTTAAATTTTACATTGCATATGTTGCATTCAAAATTCTTTTCATCCGAGTGTGTTAATATTATGTGGGCCTTCAAATCGCTTTTTCCATCTTGTTTTGATAAATTGATGTCACTCAAATGTTCTTCTTCCTTTACAAATATTCCTTTATTTAGATCCATTAATTCAATATCTGATACTTCCATTTCGTTTTTAATGTCATCTTCTAAATATTCATTTATCCTAAACCTAAAAAAAAAAAAACGTTTTTCAGATTCATTTACATTTTGGAATTACACTAGGTAGGTGGGATTAAAATTCGAAATTTGAGAAAATAATACAATATGGAAAAATTGTGGTAGAATCAGTTTTATTACTCATTAAAAGTAGAAAGAATCTCGTTTTAATACATAAGAGAATTTAAAATATGGCTGCAGTTCTATCACTAATTCATTCTGTATATAATTAAGAGAGCTTTTTTCGGGTAGCAATTCTCGGATTCTTTTGATGATCCATCATTTAGTACCACCAAGTTGTTTTCCCGTTAGAACTCTATCAATTGATTATCATTGTTGTTGTTTTTGTGACTACTCCAACTTGGATGGTGAGCATTCAAATTTCCCATGATAAGGATTTCTTCTCCTTATTGGAAAATTATGTCTTCACTCGGCAACGTCGCACTTGTCATCTTGTATAAGGTTAGGTTACAATTCTAGGCCTATCAGAGATCAAGTAGTAATCTCTTTGAAACTCCTAATGAGGCTTTCTTACTTCCAAAAGAATCAGTGCAGTTCATAATTATTGCAAGAATGAGGCCCCATTTTAATATTCCTCGATGACCAAGGAATTTATCTATGAAAATCTACTGAAGGTCTCTGAATTTTATTTAACCTGAATTATTAGTATATTTGAATCTGTTTTTCTAGTTATTCATTTTATTTTAGTTCTGGTCATGCTTTATTTTTGTGTACAAATGGTATTCAAGTCCTCATTAAAGAAATGTTTTTTGGGGTACGAGGTCTAACACCCAGGGCATTTATTTGATTTGTCAATGCTAGCTTCCCATACTGTTTCAGAATTATTTTAGATAGGTAATCTTTTCGCCCTAATAAATTGAATTAAATGTTAAATGAACTGCAAAAAAAATATCGGTAATCTAATTGTTTGTTGTTGTTTAAAGAAAAACGTCACTTTTTGAACCGAAGTGAAGCTAGGTATAATTAAATTCGTCCATTTTTAACCGTAAGCTTAACATCTTCTGTTATGGATTTTGTCAATCATGCCAGAAAATTTTTCATCATTCGAACTTGTATCATTGCTGTTAAAACTCGGCCAGATATGTACGTTATGGATAACGTAAACGTTCAATCATAGGATCTAATAATAGACTAATTCAATTTGTCTGTCAATAATAATTATGATTGAAATTAACGTACGGATTTCCTTAAATTGAAGTTGGTTCAACTTTTCCGTGTGTTACGGTAATTTCCTCAATTTTTAATGGGATGTAAATAACTACATGATCTTCGACTTTTTTGAATTACCAATACATGAAGTTGAAGCTTACGTGGATGATAAATTAGAATTTTCATAAACCATCCTGTGGAAAAAACAATGCATAATTCTTTATGTCATATGTATTTATTTATATAAACACCAAATTACAGAACTTAAAACCTACAAATGATAAACTTTAATTTATCGATTTGTTTGGGATGCTAAATTTAACAAAATAAGCATTACATTTAAACTTACACTTATTTAGCTGAATGCGTCACTGAATGGTGTTTCAAATGATTTCTTGTTTTAAATTTGACGCTGCATATATTACATTTGAAATTCCTCTCATCCGAGTGTGTTAATATGTGATTCTCCAAATGATCTTTCCGTTTAAATTTTGATTTGCATGTGTCACATTCAAAAAGATAAATATTCGAATGTGTTGAAATGTGCCTTTTCAAATCAAATTTTTCTTTAAATTTTGCATTGCAAATATCACATGCAAATAAATAAATAACCGAATGTGTTAGTTTGTGAATCTTCAGATCCCTTTTCCGTTTAAATTTTGATTTGCATGTGTCACATTCAGAAGAATAAATATCCTGATGTGTCGAAATATGCCTCTTCAAATTACATTTATGTTTAAATTTTGCATTGCAAATGTCACATTCAAATGGATAAATATCCGAATGTTTCAGCTTGTGAATTTTCAAACCGATTTTGCGTTTAAATTTTGATTTGCATGTGTCACATTCAAAGGGATAAATTTCAAAATGTTTTAGCTTATGTTTCTTTAAACTGTATTTTCCTTTAAATTTTGCTTTGCAAATGTCACATCCAAAAGGATAAATATCCGAGTGTGTTAATATGTGGCTTTTCATATTACCTTTTTGCCTAAATTTTGCATTGCAAATGTCACATTTAAATGGATAAAAATCCGAATGTGTTAGCTTGTGAATCTTCAAAGTACCTTTAAGTTTAAATTTTGATTTGCATATATCACATTCAAAAGGATAAATATCAGAATGTGTTAATTTGTGACTCTTTAAAACGTCTTTCCGTTTAAATTTTACATTGCATATGTTGCATTGAAAATTCTTTTCATCCAAGTGTGTTAATATGATGTGGGCCTTCAAATCGTTTTTTCCATCTTTTGATAAATTGATGTCACTCAAATGTTCTTCTTCCTTTATAAATATTCTTGTATTTAGATCCATTAATTCAATATCTGATACTTCCTCTTCATTTTTAATGCCATCTTCTAGATATTCATTTATCATAAACCTAAAAAAAAAAACGTTTTTTTAGATTCATAGTTAGATCTTGGAATTACACTATGTAGGTGGGATTAAGATTCGAGATATGAGAAAATAATACATATGGAAAGTTGTGGTTGAATTAGTTTTATTTCCCATACAAAAGTAAAGACTAAAAAGAGTATCGGTTCAATGCCCAAGAGAACTTAAAAAGATTTTAAAATTTGGCTGCAACCTGCAACCCTCTCACCTATTCATTGTGTATATAATTTAGAGAATTTTTTGATATTGAATCCGTAAAACTAATCTTTTTGTGACAGTCGCCTAAAAAAAATAATATTATACAAAAAAACATTTTTAATTGCACTGACCTTCTAATTTTTTTTAAATCGTTTAATATACCTGAAAAAAAAGTCGGTCGAAAATCACCTAAGTTCAAAAAATCATAATTGGGTTATGAAAAACGTTTCGAAATTCCTAGAAACAAAATACACCAAATGGCTATTTTGATTTTTTCGAAAATCAGTTTTTTAGCGAAAAGGTAGGCGGTGTTCACTCTATACTGAATCACTCTGTACATACTTATATATCTACATAGTTATATCAATACATAATACTGTCACGGCTTTGGATTGCCTGACAGAAATCTTGGGTTCGTTTCGTTTATTTCAAAAAGCAAAGTCCAATTAACACAGCAATAATTTATTCCACTTAACAATACACTCTGACACTAATTACTTTACTAACTCAACAATTAAACTCTTTACAATCACTATTTAAATCGTATCACAGTCGAACTGAAACTTAAACTACAAAACAATAGCGGCCTTTATATATTCCTAAATCTATTCCTGTACAATCTAGAATACACACGATAACTTTTCTTTTCCCGATTGAGTAGAATTTACCAGATTATTATAGGAATCTAATTTCTAGCGTATTCGACAGCCTTAGGATTCTTGACACACTGGCGGCGTGACAATACCTACCTGACGTATGTGATAAGTAAAATTCCTGCAAATTCCTACAAATTCCCCACAAATTCCTCCAAATAACCCACCACAAGTTTCTCCAAATACCCCACAAATTCCTCTAAATTCCTTGCAAATAATAATAATAATAATGATAATAATATCAATAATAAATGCCGTTATTTAGAATAACTAACATAACATTTACAATAATATTCGAGGGGTGGCGGTATCCAAGTTGAGCTGCTCATACAACCACTCTGTAACTTAATACTAACAATTGGTGAGATTTTACCGATACATATTGTCACAATAAGCTAAACGTCCGCCAGGCTGTCAAGAATCTCTCGGTATTATCTCTTGAGTATACTAGAATCTAGTGAATTATTCTACTTAATTCGGGAAAATAATATTATCGTGTATTCTAGATTTTACAGGAATAGATTTAGGGATATATAAGAAGGCCGGCATTGGTTTGTAGTTTAGTTTCAGTTCGAGTGTGATACGATTTAAATAGTGATTGTAAAGAGTTGAATTGTTGAGTTTGTTAATAAAGTAATTAGTGTCAGAGTGTTTTGTTAAGTGGAATAAATTATTGCTGTGTTAATTGGACTTTGATTTTTGGAATAAACGAAACGAACAACGAACCCAAGAATTTTGTCAGCAGGCAACCCAAAGCCGCGACATTGGTGCCAAGAAGTGGGATATAAAGGACTGCAGAGTGAAATCCAATTGCGGAAGTGTGGGGACACTAGTGTAGTGTAAAAACTAAACACTAAGTGAACACTGGGACAGTTAGTGCAGTGCAAACAGTGACAATCACAAAAAGAGACTCAACCGATCGTGTGAATTACCCCGTAAGTGACTCTATCCCCGATTTAGACTGTGATAGTGAATCTTCGAGTGAGTTCTAGAAAATTCTATTTGGAAACTAAGGGAGATATCGAATTTGTGACTTCGCCGACGCATTCGGAACATCAATCGTCATTCAGAAGAAGTTTTTCGAGGAGTTTCGGGAAAATTCTAGAACATTCTATTTGGAAACCAAGGGAGATATCGAAATTGTGACTTCACCAACGTGTTTGCTGTATCAATCGACATCTAGAAAAGAAGTTTCAAGAAAATTCCAGAACATTCTATTCTAGAATAAGGCAAGTTATCCAATTTGTGACTTCACCGGCGTGTTTGGAACTTCGAGCAAAGACCAGAAAAGATATTTGAAGAAAGTTCGAGGGAAATTCTAGAACATTCTGTATATGCCTATCACAAGACAACAAGCCAAAATGGACGAACAAAAAGTTGAAGAACTCCTGCGCAAAATGTTGGAACTTCAAGAGACCAAACGACAACAAGAAAAACAAGACGAAGAAGCTAGAAGACAACAAGAAAAACAAGACGAAGAAGCTAGACGACTACAAGAAAAACAAGACGAAGAAGCCAGACGACTACAAGAAGAAGCTAGAAGACAACAAGAAAAACAGGACGAAGAAGCTAGACGACTACAAGAAAAACAAGACGAAGAAGCCAGACGACTACAAGAAAAACAAGACGAAGAAGCTAGACGACAACAAGAAGAAGCTAGAAGACAACAAGAAAAACAAGACGAAGAAGCCAGACGACAACAAGAAAAACAAGACGAAGAAGCTAGACGACAACAAGAAGAGGCCAGACGACAAAAAGAAAAACAAGAAGAAGAAGCTAGGCGACAACAAGAACGGCAAGAAGACCTTGGAAAACTACAGAAGATATTCCAAACCATACAAGGAACTGTCGCTAACCTAGACCAGAAGATTGAAAAAGTTAAAGACGATGTGCAAGAAGTTAAACACGACGTTCAGGAAGTAAAAACTGAAGTCAAAATCGATGTTCAAGAAGTTAAAAACGACGTTCAGGGAGTTAAAGCTGAGGTCAAAGCCGATGTTCAGCAATTAAGACAAGAAGTTGAGGACCAAGTTCAAGCACTCGAAGATAAGATGCGTAGATTAGAAATACAGTCCATCAATCCAGCTAGTGTTGGAGCATTCTCCAGTATGAAGATAAAACCACCAACTTTCAACGGTTCTACGTCCTGGACCATGTATATTCGACAATTTGAAGCTGCTGCAAATACCAACGGATGGAACGACCAAGAAAAAGCTACAGCACTAATAGTGGCGCTACGAGGACCTGCCTTAGACCTTCTTCAGTCCATTCCTTCAGTCTACCAGCAGAATTACCAGCATCTTAGTCAAACTTTAGAACTGCGCTTCGGAGACCATTACAGACAAGAAGTATTCAGAACTCAAGTTAAATCAAGAGTTCAAAAACCCGGCGAGAGTCTACAAGAATTCGAATCGGAAGTTAAAAGGCTAGTGAGTTTGGCGTTTCCTGCAGCTGGGGAAGACATGCAGGAATGGATGGCAGTATCTGCGTTTATTGATGGTCTCAGAGATTCGAAGATCCAGGAAAACCTAAGAATGTCCAAGTTCAGACAAAGTAGCGAAGCCCTTGTCCGAGCATTAGAACTGGAAGCAATATTTGGTGCCTCACGACCCAGAATACGAGCAGTGTCCATTGAGGACCCAAAGGAAAAACAATCATCAAAAGAGGATGGCAGTTTCGAGAACCTTATGAGTAATTTCATTGGAGATAAACCAGAAAGGTTTCTTGTTGGAAAGACTCTAGTAAGAACAAATGGAGACATTATGATAAGAATTGCCAATGTTTCTTCCGAAACAGTACGAATAAAAGAAGGAGACATTATTGGAGCTCTCGAACCAGTGAAGCAAATATCGAACTGTGACCTACCAGATAAGCGACATTTTGTGAAATCCAAATTGGATACAGACACCTTGATGCAGACTTTGGCGAAATCATGGAAACATCTCGATCCAGATAGACTTCAAGAAGCCACAGACTTCATTTTGAAAGAAGCAGACGTATTTGTGATGGACAATCAAACCGGACGAACCAGTTTAATTCAACACAAAATTGATACTGGATTGGCACACCCAATTAGACAACCACCACGACGTATGCCAGTAGCTAAGCAACAGGAAGTGGAAAACCAAATTGATAAAATGCTTCAAGAGGGAGTCATTGAAGAGTCAAATAGTCCATGGTCCGCGCCAGTAGTACTGGTTACGAAGAAAGATGGGAGTCTTAGATTTTGTGTGGACTACCGAAAGCTCAATGACGTCACCAAGAAGGACAGCTTCCCTCTCCCAAGAATAGACGATACACTAACAACTTTATCGGGCTCCAAATGGTTTTCCACCTTGGATCTCAAAAGTGGATACTGGCAAGTGGCAATACATGAAGATGACAAAGAGAAAACTGCCTTCAGTACCGGAAGCGGGCTATACCAGTTTAATGTAATGCCTTTCGGATTGTGTAATGCTCCAGCTACGTTTGAGCGACTGATGCATCTTGTTTTGCGAGGTCTTACATGGAGAACTTGCCTGGTATATTTGGATGATGTCATGATTATGGGAAATTCGTTCCAAGAACATCTCAATAACCTGAAAGAAGTTTTTGACCGCTTCCGGAATGCCAACTTGAAACTCAATCCAAATAAGTGTTTCCTATTTCAAAAGAAAGTGGAATTCTTAGGTCACGTGGTATCTGAAGAGGGCATACAAGTTATGGAAGGAAAAATAGATGCTGTCAGGGACTGGCCAAAACCACGCGACAAACATGAACTAAGGAGTTTTCTAGGATTATGTTCTTATTATCGAAGATTTGTGGAAGGATTCGCCAATATAGCTGCTCCACTTCATCGATTAACAGAAGAAAAATCAACATTCAATTGGACCCAAGAATGCGATTCCGCATTTAGAAGATTGAAAGGAGCATTATGTACGAGCCCAGTGTTGTCCTATCCTGATCACAAAGGCATGTTGATTTTGGACACAGATGCAAGTAACACCAGTGTTGGAGCTGTCCTTTCACAAATCCAAAATTCACAAGAACATGTCGTGGAGTACTACAGCAGAACATTATCAAAGCCAGAACGAAATTATTGTGTCACCAGAAGAGAGTTGCTTGCCATAGTAAAAGCAGTCGACCATTTTCATAAGTATCTCTACGGACGCAAGTTTCTAATTCGAACAGATCACGCAGCTCTAAAATGGCTTTTAGAAATGAAAACTCCTGAAGGACAGCTTGCTAGATGGATTGAGAAATTGCAGCAATACGATTTCCAAATTAAACATCGCCCTGGAAACCTGCATAAAAATGCTGACGCTCTGTCTAGACGGCCATGTAAAGAAGATTGCAAACATTGTCAAAGAATCGATATACATGAGAAAAACACTAGTCCAGCTGTAAGAAGAACGGGCCTGATCGTCGATGACAAATGGACTACCAAGCAAATGAGAGAAGATCAGGAGGCAGACCAGGACATCGGGCAAATTCTACATCTTAAAGAAAATGATGAATGTAGGCCAGAATGGGGGGAAGTGTCAAACAAAAGCTTGATTTACAAGGCGTTGTGGGCCCAGTGGAACTCTCTGGCCGTAGAAAATGGTTTGCTCAAAAGAGTTTGGGAAAGTGCCGATGGGAAATCCACTAAGAGCCAACTGGTAATCCCAAAAGACCGAGTGGAAGATGTATTAAAAGAAATACACGACGGAACCTCAGGGGCACATTTCGGAGTTAACAAGACTTTGGACAAAATTCGGGAACGTTTTTACTGGGTTCACTACCATGAAGACGTTAAAAGCTGGTGCCGAAAATGCGACATCTGTGCTACCAGTAAAGGCCCTAAACTAAGATCTCGAGGGCCCATGAAACAGTACAACGTTGGTCTTCCATTTGAGAGAATAGCGATAGATGTAGCAGGACCGTTCCCAGAGTCAGAGCGTGGTAACAAATACATCTTAGTTATCATGGATTACTTCAGTAAATGGCCAGAAGTTTTCGCTATTCCCAATCAAGAAGCCATCACTGTTGCCCAGGTGCTAGTGGACGAAGTTTTTAGTCGTCATGGTGTGCCACTAGAGTTACATTCAGACCAGGGACGAAACTTCGAATCTGCGATCTTTAAGAAAGTTTGTGAGATCATGGGCATTCGTAAGACAAGGACAACACCTTTACACCCTCAATCTGATGGCATGGTGGAACGATTCAATAAGACCATAGAGGAACACCTGACAAAAGTGGTCGCAAAGAACCAACGAGATTGGGACAAGCATTTGCCTCTATTTTTAATGGCTTACAGAGCGGCTGTTCACGATTCAACAGGTGAAAGTCCGGCTAGAATTGTTTTTGGAAGGGAACTCAGGTTACCTTGCGATCTGATGTTTGGAGTACCCGAAGAAGAACGAAGAGAAATCCGAGATTATGCCGACGAAGTAAGGGCACGACTTCTGGGTATCCATGATTTTGCTCGGGAGCATATTCAACTAGCCAGTGACCGAATGAAGACCAGATACGACTTGAAGGCCAATTCGGTCGGATTTCAAGAAGGTGATTTAGTGTGGTTATATAACCCAGTAAGGAAGAAAGGAGTATCACCGAAATTGTCTTCAGCATGGGAAGGACCCTATAGAGTAATCAAGAGGATCAATGATTTGGTTTATCGAGTCCAGCGCAACACCAGGAGTAAGATGAAAGTTGTACATCTGGACAGGTTGGCGAAATATCATGGGCGAGAAGTTGATCGGGACTACTAGAATCTAGTGAATTATTCTACTTAATTCGGGAAAATAATATTATCGTGTATTCTAGATTTTACAGGAATAGATTTAGGGATATATAAGAAGGCCGGCATTGGTTTGTAGTTTAGTTTCAGTTCGAGTGTGATACGATTTAAATAGTGATTGTAAAGAGTTGAATTGTTGAGTTTGTTAATAAAGTAATTAGTGTCAGAGTGTTTTGTTAAGTGGAATAAATTATTGCTGTGTTAATTGGACTTTGATTTTTGGAATAAACGAAACGAACAACGAACCCAAGAATTTTGTCAGCAGGCAACCCAAAGCCGCGACAATATTTAATACTAAATACTAAAATAAACTATTCTAAACTATCTTCGATCTCGATCTCTCTAGGCGAACACCAAAGCCCTCAACTCCCTCCCCAACATCTCTAGAGAGTTAGCTTTTCTGACGTCATCAGGCAAGGAATTAAAAACAGAAACTGCGTTGAATCTAAAAGATCGCTGGAAAAGGCTCGTGGTATGTCGGGGCATGGAAAATGTGTCACACTGACGAGTGTGTCTCTCATGTATGTCAGATCGTTTGACCAGTTTTTTGGCAAGATACTTAGGGGCGTTAAGCTTATTGATCTTATAAACCAAAGTTGAAATTCCTCCAAATTTCCGCAAATTCCTCCAAACTCCTCTCAAATTTCCCACAAATAAGTACTCTTAAAAATTTCCTGAAAATTCCAAAAATTGCTCTTGATAAGAAAATTATTTTTACTATTTTTATTTCACTTACAGTAAAAATAAAAGAGTAGTTTATCAAGTAGGATCCAATCAATACAAGATTACGTTAATTGACTTTAGAGCTAAAACTAATCATTGGTAACCAAAAGGACACCCATTTCGGGAAATTTGTATGGTTTAGAATACACATTTTTAAAAGTGACCAGTTTTAAAAAGCGCTTTCAAGTTTAAAGAAGATGTTGCATACAACCATTAACTTTTAGATACGCTTTTAGGAAACCTACCTGAATCTCGAAACCTTTTATGCATACGGGTATAGATTATGCTGGGTACTTAATGATCAAGGACTCCAAATTTCGTAATAAAAAAATTATTAAAGCCTACTAAAAGCCTACTCATACATATTTCTTCGTCTAGCTACCAAGGCTTTCCACCTAGAGCTAAAATTGAGTTTTGTTGTGAAGTGAAGTGTGATGAAGTGACAACATTGAAAATTTTAAACTGATTACGCATTGGCATTGTTGTTTTCAAAAAATATGTGAAACAGTCAGTATTTGATTGGTTAGCAACGAGTCCAGGGCTGGGATCCCGACAAGTAGAATTTCACTAGCATTCTACTTTCATAACGTCAGGTTGCCTAGTAAAAATGATCATCGCCTGTAGTGTACGCGATAAATAAGTCACGGGTGACGTCATGAAAGTAGAATTCTACTTGTTGTGATCCCAGCACAGGTATGTAAACGAAACCAAATTAATAAAATTAATTGAAAGAGAATGCCGTGAATATTGTATCATAATAACAATGTTTGTTTTATTCATTTATCAGTTTTATTATTTGAAATTTGAAATACATTTGAAAATGCCCCAAAACCTGGAAAGTATAACTAAGAAGGCAAAAGAAATTGTGCTTGATTTGCTTTCCCGTAAGTCCCGTGGCATGTATGATAAAGGATGTATTTCATTTAATTTTGAACCATATATGTAATTTTCACATTTTACTGGTTTGAAGGGAAAATGTCAATTTACTTTTGTTTACTTTGCAGCAAGCCGAAAGTGATAGTTCTCTGTCACTTTCGGCCTACTAAATTGTTCTTTCACACCTAAACACAAATCCAGGTGCAATTTTTGTATTTAGAAGTAGATATCACATATGTTTATGGAAAATTTAAAACTTTTTACATGTGGAGAGGAAATATAGAAGCTCATTTTCCCATAATTTCAAATTTTTCCATTGGAAAATAACAACATGAAAAATCTTGGAAATCAACTCACAAAAATTAAATTAATTTAAAATATAGTCTCACGCATTTCAGGGTTTTTCTAGAAAACTAATGAAGGGAAAATTTGAACACTTTTTGCATGTAGAGAGGAAAATAAGAAGTTCATTTTTCCAAAATTTCAAATTTCTGCAGTGGAAAATGACGACATGAAGATTCTTGGATATTAACCTGTCAAAAACTGATTTAGTTGATAATACCGTCGCACACATTTCAGAGTTTTCTTGGAAAATTAAAGAAGGGAAAAATTTGAAGCTTTCTGTATGTAAAGAGAAAGAATAGAGGCTCATTTTCCCGAAATTTCAATTTTTTTCATAGGAAAATAGAATTATGCAGAATCTTGGAAATCAACCTACAAAATCTGAACTAATTGAAAATACTGTCTCACACATTCCAAAGTTTGCTTGTAATACTAGTGACGGGAAAAATTTGAAACTTTTCGCATGTGAAGAGGAACATTAGAGACTCATTTTTCCAAAATTTCAAATTTTTCAAGTAGACAATAACAACACGAGGAATCTGGAAAATCAACCTACAATAACTAGTCTGGAAGACGACCGCGTTTTTTCTACCCCAATCGAGTTATGTGTCGACACTATTATCAATATATAGTATTATGTGCATCTATTAACCGGTATTCCTGCCTGAGAGCAAATGCTGCCGGAAATATCTTTTAACAAATTGAAAAAAACGTAACACTACCCCCATCGAGTTATGCCCTAAGTGGGGTGTAAGATTAAAAGTCTCGATGTCGTCTATCTAAAAAGTCGATCCTGCCTCGTGAGAACTTGCCGGAAAAAGGTGGCAGGGCAGCATATTGGGGCAAGAGCCCGCGGTCTCAGCTTTGACACCTATCAAGTTTTGCACTGAAAGATGTGTCAAATTAAAGGTGTCAAAAGTTGGTATAAGATCTGTTTGCACAGAAATCACCAACTAGTCAGAGCAAAGTTCATTGGTTGGAAACAGTCAGGAAACTAGTTTCAACCAATGAAATTCACTCCTGGTTTGGGATTTGTGTGCGAAGAGACCTTAAATTGACTTAGATCAACACCTTTAATTTGTCACATCAATCAGGGCAAAACTTGATAGGTCTGCTTGATAGGTGTCAAAGCTGAGACTGTGGGCTCTTGCCCCAATATGCTGCCCTGCCACCTTTTTCCGGCAAGTTCTCACGAGGCAGGAGCGACTTTTTAGATAGAGGACATCGAGACCTTTAATCTGATGCCCTTAGGGCATAACTCGATAGGGGTAGTGTTACGTTTTTTTCAATTTGTTGATACCTAATTTGTTTAAAGACATTTCCGGCAGTATTTGCTCTAAGGCAGGAATACTGGTTAATAGATGCACACGGGGATGCACATATTGATAATAGTGTCGACACATAACTCGATCGGGGTAGGAAAAATGCGGTTGTCTCCATAACTAAACTGAATTAATTGAAAATAAAGTCTCACACATTTCTAAGTTTTCCTGGAAAACTAGTGAAGGGCAAATTTTGAAACTTTTTGCATGTAAAGAGGAAGGTGAGAAGCTCATTTTCCCAAAATTTTGAATTTTTCCAGTGAAAAACAGTAAAAATTTTTCCAGTGGAAAACAGCAACATGAACAATCTTGGGAATCAAACTACAAAATCTGAATTAGTTGAAAATACAGTCTCACACATTTTAAAGTTGTTCTGGAAAACTGAGTGGAAAACTAATGAAGGGAAATTTTTGAAACTTTTTGCATGTAAAGAGGAAGGTGAGAAGCTCATATTCCCAAAGTTTTAAATTTTTCCAGTGAAAAACGGTAACATGAAAAATCTTGGAAATCAACCTACAAACACTGAATTAGTTGAAAGTATAATCTCACACATTTTAAAGTGTTCCTGGAAAACTAGTGAAGGGAAAATTTTAAAACTTTTTGCATGTAGAGAGGAAGATGAGAAGCTTATTTTCCCAAAATTTCATTTTTTTTCAGTGAAAAATAACATGAAAAATCTTGGAAATCAGCCTACAACAACAACTGTATTCATTATTCTTTTGAATTTTTTAAATTTGGATCTGTAAATCATGCGAAGTGTAATTTGGGGAGGATTTCTTTAATAAAAATGAATATCCGATGTTTAACACAAAAATAGATTATTTTTTTTTTAATTTTCATTTATTATTATTTTTTCTAATGAGAATGTGAACTTCAGTGACGTCAGGACCCTACAATTTCCTTTAATTCCTCATAATTTTTTTACAAATTCTCCCAAATTCCCTATAAATTCCTCTAAATTTCCCATTCCCACCAATTCCGTTAAATTCCCCACATTTTTGACAAAGAATTCCTAGGTGGTTTGTCCCTTAGATACTCCACAGAAAATATTCAAATTATTATATAATTCGATACTGATTACTACACCATTTAAACCTCAATTTCGGAAAAAGTAACTTTTATTTAGGAAAATGTAAAGTCATTTTCGGAAAAAGTCAAATCAATTCCAGAAAAAGTAAATTCAATTTCGGAAAAAGTAAATTCAAATTCGGAAAAAGTAAATTCAAGTAAATAATCTCAAGAAGTGTTAAATTAGAACGTGTAGGGCGAAGTGTAGGGTTGCATACACAGTACTTACTTCAAAAGTACTATCATCATGTATGCAGCACAAAAGTAGTTAGTCATTGATTAAGATGTTGCAGATTTATCAACAGTTTCTTAGGACTTTTTTTTTTTGTTGTAATTATGTTGAATTAATGATTAGTGGGTACCTAATAAATATTATTCTGTAGTAACTAAATATTGTAAATTAAATTAAATAAATAAATAAAAGTCGTGACCATAATAATGCTGCACTTACACTACCTGTTGAAATGGAATCAGGAATGTTGAGACTATGGGAACAAGAAGAAACCCAGCCAATTTCAAGCATACACATTGGACTGCCTGGCCTGATCTAAATTTTGATTTCACATTATTCTTATGTATGTACACTGAGCTTTCCAAAATTTAGTAGCAAATTATTGAAGGCAATGAAATAATAGGAAATTTTCTGAAATAAAAATGAATGTAGACTGTAGCAAGCCAAGCTAAATCTACAAAAATCCCATTTCCCATTGGTATAGCTTACAAATATTTAGAAATTGCTAATAATCAAATCAATGATGAATGATTGTTGAAAAACAATACAGGATGTCTCAGTTCAGTTCACAAAAGATTACCTTCTATCGAGGGGTTTTTCAGCAAACAAATTTTGTACATCGATTAACAGTACTAACTGAGATATTTCCATGTATTAACAGATATTTCTATGTACCTAATAACAAGTTATTGCCAACTATGTCCATACAAAATATTTCCACATATTGCCAGGTATTTCCCGAGTATTACCCAGGTATTGCCATTCTATTGACAGGCTAAAATCAAATATTTGTTTTGCTAGAATTCTGGGTATTGACATATCCACAGATATTTACATGTTATTAATGGGTATCCGAGGGGGTAACATCTTGCGGCAATACTGTCACAAATTCTTAATAATCGCTTGCAATCACTTAAATTGCCGTGGCAATCTCAGTCGCAATCTCGCAATCGCGTTTGCAATCTCACAATCGCTTTAAAACAATCCTGCAATCGCATTCACAGCCCCGCAATCGCTGTCGAAATCTGACCATCACATTGGCAATCGCGTACGCCTCCACCTGTTTTAAGGTACAATCGTGTGCCGGGCATGCGCAGCCGCGCGTTTATTTGTTTGTAAATAGTGAGAGTCAGCGCAGTCGGCAAAGAGAAAGACTGACAGACAAATTTCTTGCTATTTTATGTTATTCATTAGAAATTAACTGTTTTCTGTGTTATCAAACTGTGGTGGGATTATTATTCTACCATAAAGGCCGATTTACACGTATTCAGTAGCTGGCGCCAGTCTCACTGGCTGCCTGTCATGCTATAATTCTTGGCTGGCAAAGCGCTGGACCCAGGTCGTCTACATTCTACATGAGTCCAGTTAATCGTTAGTTTTCACTGCGGTATTTGTTCACACGATGCCAGAACTGGAAAGAGATGCAGTGCGACTGGCGTCAGCTACTGGAATTTCGATTTAGCGGGACTTCTTCATTCAAATCCATCTCATTCATATGGAGGTCACACTTTGGAATACCCTGAAGAATATTTTAAGTACAAATTTCCTGCACCAGAAGATGTTTTTTCAAGCCAAAATAAATTATTCAGTGAAGATACCATTGAAGAGCTAAATGCTATGTAGAATAATTGAATTCACTTTCAAACTACGATTCACTAGATATTGAGGACTACACTGATCACAATAATTCAAAAACATTAGACCCTAGCCTTCTAAAAATAAAAGTTTATTTGTTAGTTTGTCTCCGAAAAATGAAGAATATTATGCTGCTGCATATGGCATATGATACATGATACATGACATAATGGCCGGATCATAGAGACGTTAGATGCTGATATAAAGTATAAAATGAAATTCCTCAGAAGAGGTCTTGATGATTACATTTGGCAAGATGAAGATATACAAATAGTTGCAAAAAAAATATATTTTTTATGGACCCATTGCTTTGCAGGAAAATGGTCTTTTTCATGTTAGAAAGCAAGACAAGGTGAATATCGAGAATAGGTTCAAAATCCCAAAAATGTATGTATCCATTCAACTTCGTTTTTAAGTTTGTTACAAGTACAGGGTCTGTTCCTTATAATTAGTGCGGCTTTTACAACTTGAACAAAAAAAAAAAAAGTAAAATACAAAAGTTGTAGGGTTTTATCTCTATTATCTTGCACATATCAAAAGCACAGTCAAAACCAGAGATAAATACTACATAAACTGTTGAGAATGGAATCTCAGTGTAAATTTTTTTTGTCATCAAAATTGAGCCAAGCCAGCGCCATCTACTATATTTGAAAAATTACTATTTACTAGTTTTGCATGGACGCTACGAACACCTCCTTTACATAGTGGTTTAAGACATTTTTATGATAGATGATGGCGCCCTGTTCACATTTCTGTCAGGATGTTCAAATTTGTTTATTCTAGATCTTGGGACATTTTAGCATAAATAAGCTATTTTCGGGTTCGAGAAAAGAACGGTTCAAACAATCAACAAAATGACAACGGCTCAGCTATCACAAATTTCATTAATAAACTGTGCGATTGTTTTGAACCGTTCTAGAACCGTCCTTTTTTCGAACCCGAAAACAGCTATCAATTCATGTTTTGTTAATTAGATCAAAAGACAGTTTCTTTATATCAAAACGGACAAATTATAAGTACTAACCTTGGTACTAACTGTCATAATGACAAACACTTGCATTTTTTTTCAAATGATTGATTTTTTTCTTCTAATTCCAAATATACCATCTGTTGATTATTGGCTCAGCGGTTTTTACACTAAGTTTAAAATTGCATTAAGTAAGCCTCACCATTGATTGATATAAGGAACTGGGAACAAAAAATGAATATGCAACCAGGAATTAATTTAGGGAAAAGTAAATGCATTTTTAAACTTAAATATCGTAAAAACATCTAAACCAAATATCAACATTTTTGGTACCTATATCTGGAATCAGAAGAAAACAACCTATCATTTTATCCACAAATATACAGGGTGTTCCATTTGAAAAAATGCAAGTGTTTGTCATTATGACAGTTGGCACTTGTCATTTGCCCGTTTTGACCTGTGCAAAAGATAATAAGCAGAAATATCAATAAAACCCTAAAACTTATGTATTTACTTAATTTTTTTTATTATTTTCTCAAGTTGTAGAAGCCGCACTGATTATAAGGAACAGACCCTGTACAGGGTATTTGATTATATTTGGCACCATACCTAGAGCCTTTACTATTTAAGATAGAAAAAAATTGTAAATACAAAACTTGACAGTTTTTTTCTATATTTTCTTTTAACATTATCAGAAAAAACAAAATCGCATCGGAAAATGGAGAAACGTGACAACTTCGACTTTTTTAAATGGAACACCCTGTATATTTTGCGATAAAATGAAAGACCTTTTCTTCCTGATTACAAATATATATGTACAGTGTGATTTTTTAAGTGTGCAACACATGGGGATTTTTTTTAGTAATAGCACAACCCAAATACAAACAAGGCCAAAAATTGGTGCATGTCTGATAATCATATTAGGTGCACTTAGAATGGTTGCAAGTCAAACAGCATACAGGGTAGCTCAAACAATATCAAAGCTGGTACTGTAAAGTACCCTTATTTTAGAAAATTCAGCAAAATGTTATAGAGAAAAGTTGTTTGGAATTAGAAGTTATGCCTAAATACCAAAACATAGCCTCCTAAGATTTTTTTTATTTTCTTTCGAAAAAAATCTATAATTTCTATATTTTTTTTATTTTTTATTTCCGCCCTTGAGACTTTCAAAAATTAATTAAAATCAAATCAATTTTACATAACTTTGTTCAAATTCAAGCATATTTGTAAAATTAACTTAGGTTTTTAATTTTTTATGGAATCACAAAATTCATGTTTGTTGCAATGATATCCAACACAACTTTAAAATGTTGCAATTTTTTTTTTAACAAGTTAAAACATTACTTATGATAATAGCCATATAAAAAAATCTCTCCTTAAAGTGCAAAAGTTTTATTTTATTTAAGTAAATATTAGTAGAATTTTGATATTTTTTGAGCCACCCTGTATGCTGTTTGACTTGCAAACATTCTAAGTGCATTTAATATGATTATCAGACATGCACCAACTTTTAGCCTTGTTTGTATTTTGATTGTGCTATTACTAAAAAAAAATCCCATATGTTGCACACTTAAGTAATGACACTATATATATGTTGATCATATTTGCATGAGCCATTTTTGACATATCTCAGCTTAAATTATAACTAAATTGCAAAGACATTTTATAAAGATAGAGATCCTTATGGAACTTCTCTGCAAATTTTTTATAATTTAACCTGAGATATGTCAAAAATGGCTCATGCAAATGTGATCAACATATATATATTTGTAATCAGGAAGAAAAGGTCTTTCATTTTATCGCAAAATATACAGGGTGTTCCATTTGAAAAAGTCGAAGTTGTCTACGTTTCTCCATTTTCCGATGCGATTTTGTTTTTTTCTGATAATGTTAAAAGAAAATATAGAAAAAAACTGTCAAGTTTTGTATTAACAATTTTTTTCTATCTTAAATAGTAAAGGCTGTAGGTATGGTGCCAAATATAATCAAATACCCTGTACATACCCATATACTTACTTTGAAATCCTTGAAAGAATAGCAAAATAAATATTTGTTCATATTTTTACTCGTATTTTTATTTGTGTATTAATAATCTAATGGCCAAAATAAATAAATATGTTCCTCAGAAATATATGTCAGTGTAACTCAGTAACTCAAGCAGCTACCAAAAACCTCTCTCAGTCACTCGCAATCGCCTACAATCGTCTGCAATCATTCAAAATCATCTGCAATTATTCACAATCATATGCAGTCACATTGCAATCCTCCAAAATCCAACAATCGCCTCACAGTCCCGGGATTGTAGTCACAATCGCAGCAATCGTAGGGAAATCGTAGGGATTGTCGCAATACTGTCACAAAATTTAAGAAGATGTTACCCCCTCGTGGGTATCACTATCAACCAATGATATTGACATATATAGATATCTATCTACAAGTATTGACATAGATTACCTACATAATGAACAAGTAGGTATTGCATAGTATTGACAATATTGGCATAGTATTTACCTGGTATTGCCATATATTCACTACGCAGGGTTGGCAGGTATAGGTTCTTTAAACTTAGGTTTTTAAGGTTTTTTTTAAAAAACCTCAATTTTGTTTTTTTCTGGGTTTTAAGGTTTTTTAGGTTTTATATTTTTTTTCTCGATAATAACGTTTTATAACAAATATAAAAAAAACAGTTCAAGAATTTTGGATGCTTGATGGCAGAGATTATCCAGCCTTACAGCGAGTATTTTCCATGGCTGCATCAAGCTGCTCTTCTGAGAGAAATTTCTCAACTTTTGGATTTGGCCATTCAAAGTTGAGGAATCAGCTCTCCAAAAAGAGAGTTCAAAAGCTGGTTTTTATAAAAACCAACGGGAATATTTTATCCCAATTTAAAGAGAATGAATCTGACGATTCTGGTGAGGAAGAATTGATAGTTCCGGTTGTTTAAGTACCTACAATTATGTTTTTAATTCGACATTCTTTGCTTTGGTTTGCACTGTTCATAAATTTATAAAAGCAATTTGAGTTGTTACGATTTATTCAAAATAATAATTTATGTTTGATTTATCACCTTGTTTAGTACCTACTTACTTGGAAAAGAAACCTAAAAAACCTAAAAAACCCTGAAAAACCTTAAAAAACCTTAAAAACCTCAAAAACCTAAAAACCTACTTTAAAAATATAAAAACCAACAAAAATCACTAGTGATTTGTACACCGACTAACAAGCTGAAAAACCCCTTGCCTTCCATTATCCAAAAATTCGCGAGTAATAAAGGAAATAAATGAACTGGCAACTTACCTGAATGTGTAACAAGGCACTAATTTTCACTAATAGTTTATTATCACCGGATCTTCGAAAATTGAAATGTTCACTTGCTTTTTATCTTTCATAAGACAAAGTCTGCACATTAACGACACTTCACTAAGACTAGCCATTTCCATTTTCTCTAAAACTAAATTGGAATTTTCGCGGAGAAAAACACAAATCTTTTAAGTAGTTCATTAAAAAAAAAAACGCAAAGTGAAAGTGAATGAGAACCAAAACAACAACAAACAACACGTGGTTTGTGCGGTTATGGTATTTATTAGTAAACGCGTACTTATCGATATCGATACAATATATCGATATCTTTTTTCCATGCACTATTATCGATATTATATCGATAGAAGACTTTCAAAATTAAAATCATCATTTGCCGCACAGAGGGTTTCCGGTTTCCAATGACGATACGATTACCAGTACCACCATAAAGTTAATAATCGTTCCAACGAGAGTGCTCGTTGTCTAGGCGGTGACGTCACAAATCTCTGCGGAAGTGTTCCGAGACTCAAATCCAATTGACGGCACACTATTTGAAATCAATACCCCGAACTTTATTGTTTTTCTCCGAACTCTTTGATCTATCGAATTTGACGGAGCAAGAAAGAGCGCTCCGTACAAGATTTAATTTCATAGTTCGAGCGAACGAACACTGAGCCTTTTTCCAGTGACAAATTTTAAAGTGCTCCACACCCGTAGCTTCACACGCTGGTGCACTAAACAACTTGTAACAAAGTTACCTCAATTTTACATTCATACCGCGAATCCTAATTTATTTCCGAAATAATTTAGTCACTTTCGTTTTTGGTAATCGCCGCCATTGTGATGTGTTACCGTTTCCGACGTCATAACTGAGTCGTCAGCTGTTTAAACAGCCTACCTCAAGGCGACACGAGAAATAACATGCTGCCTACGTCAAAACTGGTATTTTGGTGGGGGGAAAGGGGAGTTTTGTTACACACAGGCTTTATGAGGATAAGTCATCCTGTAGTAGTAGTGTGTATCATCCGCGGTTTAATTTAATAACAATGGTTCTTCTACCATTCCACCACGGTGCCTACATGAGCTGAATTTAGCCACACACGGAAAAATGTAACCTGAGAAAATGACAAACTTGGCTGCGTTCAGGAATGACTACAGCCAAGCCAAAATTGGCATTTTACGTTCGATTTCGGCTCCAACCTACGTGGTTCGGCATCAAGGATGATACACACTACTAAGGATGGCTTATCCTCATAAGGCCTGTGTGTAACAAATCCCCCCCTACCCCGCCTAGCCAAAAAATCAGTTGTGACGTAAACATCATGGCGTTTTTCGTCTTGACGTAGGCTGTTTGCACCACAGGTTATGTTATGATCTGGCTGCTGGCTGGAAATTATGGAACTAATTTCTGGTATAATTAAAGTCTAAAATTATAAAATTATATCAGATACATATAATCATGACTTTTAATCATTACTGTTGTGTTCCTCAATGCAAGTCTTGGGCTAAAAAAAAAAGCTGACAAAGGATTGAGTTTCTACATATTTCCCCTTGAAACAGGCCCACGGGTTTACTATTTGGAAACGAAAATGGAAAAAGAAGTGTCGAGAAGAAAAGCCTTCTGGATTTTAAAACTTCGTATTGGCAAACCAGTCACCAAATTCATGAAAGTGTATTCTCTGCATCTCAATTAAGCAAGAATTTTGTGTTAAGGTAAACAAGCATAATGGATAGTTTTGTGCCCTAGCTTCATTTTAGGCCTGCTTCTAGGCATTTATCAAGTACCTACTATCTATTTTTAAAATGTTTTGTTTGAAAATATTGACTGTTTTTATTATTTACAGGTGAGAGTACAGGTCTTAGGGCGGGTATTATAAAACTGCTTTGACAGTTAACGTAAAGTTAACTTTTTGAATTACATGTAATTCCAGAACTTAACTTGAAGTTAACTTTAAGTTAACTCTCAAAGTAGTTTTATAATACCCACCCTTAGAGGTACAGGTAGAGGTCGGATATTGAAAAAAACAGTTGTACCATCCCAGAATTTGCCCTCTTCTATAGTGATCCATAAACCGAGCCAAAAAATAGATTCCATGGGTGCTGAAAAACTTGCCGAAAGAAAAAGAAATCAAGATTCTAGTGAGACTGATACAAGTAATGAATGTAGTTATACTTTTAATCAATTATTAAACTCTTCTCAGATAGGCATACAAATGGCCGAGCAAACAGCAGAACGTGTAAAGTGTTTATTAAATCCTAATTACCAGTATTATATTATAGGTAGTTCGAGTAAAAATCAGATTTGTGGTCAAGTTATTTGACTTTGTTAATTTAATTTTCACCTATTTATAAATAAAAATAAAGAGTTATTTATAAAATGTTTATTTATTTATTACACATACAAGTTATTCAAATACAGACATTATAAGGGAGATCCATACCAGCCTTGAGACCCTTTTGGCAATGTCCTATTGTAGAAAGTTTACAAAAATATAAGAAAAAGATCCGGTTAGGCTGTTGTATATATATAATCATTTCGGGTCAGATAAACGAAATAGATTATAATGAATTTTGGCCTGCATCATCACGAGCAGCATTATGGGTGAAAATTATTACCCAGTGTGAAACTTTCGAGAACAGTGAATAAATAAGTCGATATTGCATTTGCAGCACATTGTTCTTCCTCGGCTGCTACAGTTTTGACCACCACATCGTTTTTTTTACGTTCAGGAAAAGTGTTTCAATAATGATGCAGTCCAATGTCCATAATACCTTATATCATTATTGACTCAAAAATCACTTGCTGCAGCCCGAAGCATATTCTCCTGTAGCGCAAGGTGGTACTTTATATTTCCTCGGGTATGTCTGAAAATAAAAATAAGGTTAAAATTGTATGATTTCCCAAAAAATTGTTAATTCTACTCTACCTGTGATATATTTCCCATTCGAATAAACAATTTCTGCACTAGCACAAAAGTTGCCTAGTAGATAAGTCAAAACCACGTTCCTCATCTGCTGAATCTTAGTCAGTGAGCTCTTTGCTTTCTGTGTGGGCTCGATATATTATGCCATCAACATTTTCATTATCATAAGCAGTATTCAAAGCTTCCTGATGGCTAATTCCACAAACAAAATGTAAGTACAGCTAAAAATGTTAGCTTCTGCCCAGGCCCATATGCCATATGGGACAGTAATATTTACAAGAATATAATACATAAACAAACAATTTATGCTCGAATAGGAATATGTTATAATAATATGAGAAAACCCTAAAAACAATTAAATAGTATAGAATAAATTATCTTATAGTTATTATACTTACATAAAGAAATGTAAACAAAACGCCGCGTAATTCTCCTAGGGCTCCATTAAATCATACATGCTGAAAACGTGTAAATAGGCGGAATGACGAAAGCTAGCCAGATATCGCGCTACTGGTTCCATCATAGCATAGGGTACCTTTACCCGCTATAATGGTTAATCAAAATCAAAATAAAATATTTTTCATGACAAATTATAAATTTATAAAACCGCTGGCGCAAACAGCTGGCGACTTTGTTATGACGTCAGCAGTGGTTGGAAACAGTTGAAAACCAATATGGCGACAATTACCCAAAAAGGGGCCGATAAGCACTCCTTAGTAAGTTTATTCTCCTTGGTTCGGCATTACAGGTGGAGGGGGAAAAGTAGGTTTTGGCATTAGCATTGCCGACCTAGAACGCAACCCTGGTATGTCAAAGTTACAGTGGCTAAAGGTCTGTTCCCACAGGAGTCTCTGACAGTTTGCAACCTGTCAGAAACAATCGCTCAGCTGAGTTACAGATTTATCTTGTAACGACAGCATTGAAAACATGTATGGGAGATGCTTACTGACAGTTTGCAAACTGTCAGAGACTCCTGTGGGAACAGACCTAAGATAAACCTTTACATACAGTGGCGACAATAGAGGTCCCGCCGCCATCTTGTTCCCAACCTCTTGTTACTTTAAAATTTTAATATATAGGATTTAAATGGACATCTATCATAAAAAATTGAAATCGACATACTTGATTACCACTATTAGGTTCATCAAATACGTTGTTTTTCATGATTTATGATGGATGTTCACCTAATTCATATTTGAAATAAGTAATAGATAGGAACAAGATGGCGGCGTTTTCAATATAAAAGGGCGCTTTCTTTTATTCAGCGGCGGATCCATCAGTAATCAGCCTTTCTTTGTCTAGCTCATAGAAAATAGGAATGTCTGTCTAATAATGATGGCAGCAGACGGATCCATTGCTGAATAAAAGAACGCGCCCAATATATGGGATTTTAGAACCAATCAAAAATAAGACAACCATTGTCGCCACTGTGGTAATAGAGTCACTGTAGTCAAAGTGAACCGGAGTCGATGCGACAACATTGCAACATGCTAACGTCATAAATTTTGATGACGTGTATTCATTATTCTATTAATTATTCCTTACCAGCTAATGACCCGCTGCGTTGCCAGCATGTATGGTCTGTTTTTTTTTTTAAAGATAAAAGTCAAAATGACATTTTGTTGGCAATACAATGTAAAATTGTCAATACTTTCAAATTTTTTATGTAGAAAAGGCTTGTGTTGCCAACATAGTTACTAAATTTTTGACTTGGGGAATTATCTTTAAAAAAAAAAACAGATTCTAAATACATTTTGAAATAATACACTTCTTTTCAAATTTTGTTCGGGCTGTTCATAGGCATTCCAGTGTATCAGAGTTTTACGCAACCGAACTTTTTTTTTCGGGATAAAAAATAGCCTATATCACTCTCCTCTATAGCCGATTAGATTGACCGGATTAGATCGATCTGGTTCAATTTAAGTGAACGACACTGTATTCGATTCAAGCTGGATCAGTGCACCCTCATTAAAAAAAAATGATCTAGATCAGAAGAAGTTCACTTAAATTGAATCCAAATCGATCTAATCTGGGTCAATCGATTTCACCTTATATAGAGATACGTGGTATTAATTCAAGATCGGTCCAGCCGTTCTTGAATTAAAAAATAATAAAGTTACGTCGGTTGAATGGCAAGCCTAAATAAATCAAATATGGCAACGTTGTTTCATGCTGTCAAAAAAAGTTGCGTTATGTTGTTATGTAAATAGGCATTCCAGGGCCGAGATTCTAAAATCACGATTCGACACACGACTCGACAACGATACCGGCCTTGTCGTGTCGAAAGGTATAATTCCAATGAGATTTCTAACCTAGAATCGTCGGAAAAATCGTCTCGTTGTCGAATCGTATGTCGAATCGTGATTTTAGAATCCCCGACCAGGTTAATGTCATAACCGATCCGCCATTAGGCATTCGTTAATGTCATAACCGATCCGCCATATTAGGCATTCCAGGTCACGTGACTTTGACAGGTCCGCTGGGGGGCAAACAAAGCCTAGATCAGTATTTACACCGTTCTTTCAGATTGTGTTTCCGAATTTTTGCGTTCTTAAATTCTTTCAATAAGTTTTAAGTTGTTTTTGTGGTAGAATGGCTAACATTGACTATTATTCATCGTTAGCTAGTGATGTGAAATGTCGGTATGACCAAAAAATACAAATAATTGCCAATATAGATCCTTATAAACTTCTACCTAATGAGTTTACTTTAAGTATCAATGAGTTGCCAGAGGTTTCAATTTTGGATTTATCCGAATATTTGACCCACACCCACAGTTACTACACAGGCTTGCAGTTGAAGGCGTATAAAGGGTTATTCAAGTTCTGCTGGACTACCTAAAAGGTATTAAAAGTAAATATTACTTGTAGAAACAAACCAATTTTTCGATATAAATGTGTTTTTGTATTTTAACAACAAGACAGTCATAATACTTACCATTAACAAAATGTTTTGAACAAATACGAGCATTTTTCAGAAACGTTTCAGTTAAATCTCTCCTTTTGAGGCATTTAATCTACAGATTTCGTCGTTCCTTTTTTAGCTCGTTTAGACGATTCCCTAGATCTCTTAATGCTCCTGGGATCCTGAAAAACCTTTCTTTATCTCTTTCCGCTCTACTAGAGCACCTAACAACGCAGCAAAAAGAAGGCATCTTCACAAAATAGATTGAAAATTCTTGGTTTAACATTGAATCAGGTTATGTTTGGCTTTTGTGTGCCCCCCAAACTAATATGGCGGATCGGTTATGACATTAAAGGCTGTCACACACGGTTTTGCATAACACATAAGCATAAGCCCCAACCAATCACAAGCTGTATTAAAGTTCACCTGATTTTTAGTTGACCTATAATACAAGCTGTGATTGGTTGGGGGTTATGCTTATGCATTGTGCAAAACTGTGTGTGATGGTCCTAACCTGGAATGCCTAATTAGCTTGGGTGGCACACAAAAGCCAAACATAACCTGATTCAATGTTAAACCAAGAATTTTCAATCTATTTTGTGAAGATGCCTTCTTTTTGCTGCATTGTTGGGTGCTCTAGTAGAGCGGAAAGAGATAAAGAAAGGTTTTTCAGGATCCCAGCAGCATTAAGAGATCTAGGGAATCGTCTAAACGAGCTAAAAAAGGAACGACGAAATCTGTGGATTAAATGCCTCAAAAGGAGAGATTTAACTGAAACGTTTCTGAAAAATGCTCGTATTTGTTCAAAACATTTTGTTAATGGTAAGTATTATGACTGTCTTGTTGTTAAAACACAAAAAAAAATTCATCTCGATACATCAAAAAAGTTGTTTATGTTTCTACAAGTATATAGGTAACTTTTAATACCTTTCAGGTAGTCCAGCAGAATTTAAGGATACAAACAATCCGGATTGGGTCCCCAGTACAAATTTAGGATATACTGCGATGATTGATAGAAGCCCAGAATGAACAAGTCAGTAAGCTAAGCTACATGCCAGATCTGTGCACCGATCAGACCAGTCAAAACGTTTGAGGAGTCATTCTACCACAAATCTATTTTGCTAAAGTTTATTTGTAAGGTTGTTAGTAAGATTTTAGATTCTTAAGCATTATTTTTGTTAATAAATTGTTTGTTTACGTTTACTATTATTATTATTATTACTATATTGTTGAATTGAAATGTAAAGGGGCATGTCTGTAAATAAAGATTCATTCATTCATTCCATTCATTCACAAAAACTAAAAACAACTTAAAATTTATTGAATAAATCAAAAAACGCAAAAATTCCAAAGCACAAACTCAAAAAACATTGTAAACAATGATCTATAGGCTTTGTTGGCCCCTCAGCTAATATGGCGGACCTGTCAAAAGTCATGTGACCTGGAGTGCGTTCAAGGACGGCAATGCTAATGCCAAAACCCACTTTTCCCCTTCTACCGGCGATGCCAAATCTGGTGTGAATTTGCTGGAACACCAAATACCGTTTCTCAATTTTCATGACACTTGCCATCAAAATTAACCTATAAATTTATTAAAAATTGTTGTAAAAATTCTTAAATTTATTATTTTCAGATCGTCAGCGTTAGTATTATCTATTCACCACTTCCACTTCTGTTTTAGAAGCTTTATGTATTGTATTATCTATGTGTTGTTATTTGTTACAAAAGTGACAGACCCCACTTATCCAATCAAAATTCGTATAACCATTTCAGGACTCAGCTGAAAGCACCTCCAAAAGTTACTTTACCACGGCCGATTTTGAACGTATAAAGCCAACCGTTTTTCGCACACTATAGCCAAACTTGAACGCAATATGCCAATTTTGGCTTGGCTTTAGCCGTTTTTGAACGCAGCCCTAGGCTGCGTTCAAAAACGGCTAAAGGAGAGCCAAAATTGGCATATTGCGTTCAAGTTCGGCTCCAGCGTGCCAAAAACGGTTGGCTTTACACGTTCCAAATCGGCCGCGGTAAAGTAACTTTTGGAGGCTCTTTCAACTGAGTCTAGAAATGGTTATACGAATTTTGATTGGATGAGACCAAATTCAATATGGCGTGGCGGCCAGGCAAGTTAGTTTTGAATATGGGTTTTCATGCACATTTCAATTATTTTGTTTGTTTGCAGCTTCGATTTTGATTATTCAATAAAATATTTGTTAACTAAGTACGTTAACTATTAAGTCGGGCAGAAACTAGATATTTTTTGTGTTTTTTGGTCCATGTATGGTCGCCACGCCATATTGAATGTCACGTGGTTTGGATTGCATATTGAGAAACGGTATTTGGCGTTCCAGCAAATTCACACCAGATTTGGCATCGCCGATAGAAGGGGAATAGTAGGTTTTGGCATTAGCATTGCCGTCTTTGAACGCACTCCTGGAATGCCTAATATTAGCTTGGATAGGCTTTGTTGGCCTCTCAGCTAATATGGCGGACCTGTCAAAAGTCATGTGACCTGGAATGCCTAATGTGAATGAGTTTGTTTACAATTAGACTATCCAAAACACGTGACACAAATATGGCCGACAAGAGGCACACAAACATTTGACACAAACACAAACCATAACGTCATTAGGTTGTCATTAATGATCATAATCAAATACTCATTTTCTATTGTGTGCATCTCAATTTTTAGCCGTTTCTACCAAATTACGGAATCCCTATTGTTTGGGCAATATTGCTCTACCTACATTTCACTTGGACACCCAGGACCTACCCTTAAAATGTGAAAATATTTATTTGTTGCAACTTCACCGTCCAGTCTTGTGCTACCTAAAATCTGTTTTTTTTTTTAAAGATAAAAGTCAAAATGACATTATGTTGGCAATACAATGCAAAATTGTCAATGCTTTCAAATTTTTTATGTAGAAAAGGCTTGTGTTGCCAACATAGTTACTAAATTTTTGACTTATTGGGGAATTATCTTTAAAAAAAAACAGACTTTACTTTAAATAATGGATACAGGAGCATCTAGAGAAAGACGATGAAACAGACAAGGAAGATTTGGGATCCGCATCCAATAAACAAAAAGACTAACGACCTACGCGAAAAAAAAGAGAAAGAAATATACATATGTGTTTCCAATTTGAAAGCAGATAATATTAATTCATACTACTGTACGATTGCTCAGAAACTGAGTACCTATCAAAAAAAGAAAATCTTCTGGATGGGACGATATCTCAGTTAGGCTGTTGATGTGTTGGTGGATTCCATTATTAATTCTTTTCTTACCGGAAGTTTTCCCTGATTTTTGAAGCAATCTTGGGTAGTACCTTTGTTTAATAGTGATAAGAATTTACCATCTTGTTACCGACCAATATCCTTACTGGCAACTAAGACTAAAATTGTAGAGTGGCTAATTAATAGGTGGATGGTGAGCTTCCTTGCTTCCTTGAAAGACATAAATTGCTTTCTCTGTCTCTGTTTCAGCAGTCAAAAAACAATGATGATGCCATATTTCATCTCCTGTATGAGCTGTATTAGAAGATAAATGACGAACAAGTGGCCTTGGTAGTTTTTTGTGACCTGAAAAAAGCTTTCGATTGCGTCTGTCATGAAGTACTGCTTCTAGGGGTTCAGTACTTCAGAGGGGTTGGATATCATCGCAGGAGTGCCCTAGGGATCTGTTCTATTTCTAACACTAATAAAAATACGAGTAAAAACAACAAGTATCAAAACGCAAATGAACAATGAGCACTATTTTTTTGAAAAAAATTTCATGACACATTGAATGACACATAAAAAGGGGTTTGTGTGCGTCTTGGCGGCCATTTTAATTCAAGTTTGACAGCATCTTGGATAGTTCATGGAGGCCAATGCCTTTTTATTTTAAAAAAATGCAGTTTTATTGCGATTTTTGATTTGTATAAAGTCTGTAAGGTGTTGATTTTTTGGAAAATGTATACGTTATGTATTGTACTTAGTTGTGGGAGCCGTTCTAATCGCGAGAAAGTCTCGTTTCATGCCGTTTCTGCAGAGACAAAACACAGGTTTTTTACGGAGAAAAACGATTTGCCTGTACTTTGTAAGGGCTTCGTGGATTATAGCAAAAGAGAAAAAATCTGACAAAATCCATATTAAAAAACCAGAAAGTCTCTCTACATAAACGGTGTATGGATCCAAGCCATTTACTATCCTCCTATCCTCCACATCAACTTGTGTCGAAACCTTGAACTTGAATAGCAGACAAATAAAATAAACATCAGGATTTAGGATTTGGTTAAGAAAAAACTAGACAGAAAACAAATCCTGGATAGTACCTACCTAATTGTTTAAGTAGGTAAAGGTTTGTCACAGGGAAATCAATTTTTTGCAAACATTCGGGTTTTCCACTAATAATTTCTTATACTAAAAACTTTCCATCTTTAAATACGGAAATTATCCTTCCAAACACTAGAAAATCATCTTAAAACACCACAAAATACTCAAAAAACAGTTTTTTGATGAAAAATGTCACGGTTGTTTGAATTAAAGGACATCGCACACATCTTAATGGGTTTTCGGGGACCGGTCGATTTTTTTAAAAATTTGGTATGTTGTAGTACTAGTGAAAATAAGTATTTTTCATCACTGCGCAAAATCTCTAACTATACAGGGTGACCCAGTAAAGTAAGTTCGAAACTCATAAACCAAGCCTTTCTATTATCGGTATTAGCGCACCCTGCAAGCTAAATATCGAGATTTTTGTTTTCGATTTCGCAAATAAATAGTCAGATAAGCCTAATATACTATACAGGGTAGCTGAGCTTGCGTATTTTTTTAGAAATCCTGCCCTATTTTTAGAAATAGTGTTACCAAAAAGGTTGCGCTGGATTTTATTTAGCTGTAACTTTTTTAATTTTTGTCCGATTTAAAAAAATGTGGTATCAAAATAAAGCCTATATCACAGGGATGTCATGAAATCTAAAAAAATTAAAAATGTGATAAAATTCGAGATGGTTGAACGTGATAAAAGTATAACTTTTCATTCGATTAGGGTCTTGGATACACCAAATACACCTAAATTAAGGGGCGGTTCCTCAATTGCGAGTAACTCTAGGGGTTAACTAACCCGGTGTTAATTTCAACCTTGCAGGTTAACTGAGGATTGTGTTTCTCAAGCATCCACTGTAGGTGGAGTTAATAAACACTGGGTTAAGCAATAGTTGGTAGCATTATTTTTTACCACAATGGTGATCCTAACATATTTTTGATTGGTCGAAAGCAGTCACGCATGGGTCGATCGTCAAATTAGCCCATTCACAAAACTTTTTGGAGTTTGTTGTTAAGTTAATGATAAGTTCGAGTATTCTTTTTGGCGCACCGTTTTTTCATTACAATTTGTTAATTTTTGAAGAGCGTGGTTAATGCAGTGTGTGTAGTCAATAGTCATGGAGAAGAAAGATATCGCAAGAGGAAAAAACTTCCTTGAATTAGAAAAAATAATAATAATCAAGCTATAATATAAGCGAAATATAGGGTGCACGAGGTCAGACATGAAGTTTTAATCCTTTGTAGAGAAATCCTAGTCATCGTATTTCTCGAGAGGATTATATGAGGCGTTTTTCCTACGAAATTGTATCATCTTCATCTTCATCAATCAATCCATATATTTCTATTTTGAAAAAAAAAAAATATATTACCACAAAATTGACAAATCACCCTCACGAATCATCAGGTTATCTCAAAGGGTAAATCCATACATCCATAAATCGCTAAGCCCGCAATATCATCAACAGTGAGCCAATTTAGCCCAAGGTTACACCAAAAGTTATAGCTAACTCGCTGTGGAGAAACGTTTACCCTGGAGTTATAATCAACCCGGAAATGACTCGCTATTGATAAACCGGCCCTAATATAAGTAACGTATTTGATGGATACTTCACATTGTTCTCATGTCGAGCGTAGATAAAGTACCTAACAACGCGATAACTTTGCATGTGCAGTATGTGCCCAATACTGGATTCCCTCCATCCAGCCCAGGGGAGAACAAAAATGATACAAACAGAAAATCTCTGCTTACTTATCTTGTGTGAACCCCGAAAATATTTAGATATATTCGGAAAGTTTTAGTTCATGAATACTCAACAGTGAGAATAGAAAAATTAATATAATTTTCATGTAAATCGACTTAAGGCCCACCCCACCACTCCTAAATTGGAGGTTTTCTCTTTGAATCCTTTCATGTAGGGCATTTTCAATATTTTGCACTAGTCACAACATTCTGTGTTAAACACAGATTTCAAATGTCCATCCAACATGTCTTTGTAATCTTACGAGTATTATTTGCTTCCTCAGATGTAAATTATTGACGATGTCTGGCCAAAAAAGGCGATATTTCACACGAATTCTGAGATTTGTCATTTTTTCAGATTTCATGACATCCCTCTGTGATGTAAGCTTTATTTTGAGATCAGATTTTCTAAAATCAGACAAAAATTGGAAAAGTTACGGGCAAATTAATTCCAGCACGACCTTTTTCGTAACACTATTACTAAGAATAGTGCAGTATTTCTAAAAGAATACGTAAGGTTAGCCACCCTGTATAATAGATTAGGCTTATCTAGACTATTTATTTGCGAAATAGAAAAAAAAAATCCCGATATGTAGCTTGCAATGCGTGCCAACATCAATAAATGAAAGGCTTGGGAATGATTTTCGGACCCACTTTACTGGGTCACCCTGTATAGTTAGAGATTTTGCGCAATGATGAAAAATACTTCTTTTCACTAGTACTACAACATACCAAATTTTTAAAAAAATCGACCGGTCCCCGAAAACCCATAAGATCCCAAGTAGCACATAATATGGGGTAAACATCGTTTTTCAGTTGGGCCAATATTTATTTATTTTTGTTGCTAAATCAACACAGTACCAATATTGGGGCAACGTTAGTTTTAACTATGTGAAAACAATATTTAAAAATAATCTTGTACCAATATTGTTTTCATAGAATAATTAACTTTTCAGTAATTTGAATATTGGCCCAAGACTTCTCACTAGAATATTGATTTATTGATTGGAAACAATATTGTAATATAATATTAATTCAATATTGGCATTCACTTTTTTATTGATATTTAAATTCACTTCAAAAACTTTGTACACCCAATATTTATTTCCAATTTTTTCACAATATAGATACTTTTTGAAAAGCCCAATGAAGGGCCAATATTTAAATACTAATTTTTACCAAGGTTAGATTTTCTGGATTGAAAATGTTGGTCCAATATAGGGTATTCAATGTGCGCACTTGGTGTGCCAACCAAAAAATAGATGGAGACTCTGTCTTCCTTTTACCTGTCTTAAACCTGGTTCCGGGATGAAGCCAAAAATTTGTTGTTTTCTTTCTGTGGGACTCTGGCGGGACTCAACCATGCTGATGAGTTGTAATACAGCGAAACGGGTCCACGGATGGCCCGGCAGAGAGAAAAAGTTCTTAGTCGGTCCTTATAATTGGTCCGTTACCTTAATTAAATATAATATAAAGCCAAGATTTACATACGTCTTCGGGCCAATATTGGTAATTTCAATTGGCTCTATATTGCATAAAGTTCTTGATATGATATTGATTATTTCTTTTTGGGCCAACATTTAGTCACGTTATTGTACCAGCGTTAGTATTTGTTTTTGGGTATATATTGACATACGTTCTTGGATAAATATAGCAGAATGTCCACATCTTTTATTGGGCCAACATAGAGAATCTGACTTGGGCCAATAAATCGTATTTATTGTCCCAATATTGGCCCAACATGAGAGTGCTGCTTGGGATGTGTGCGATGTCCTTTATGGCGCCAATTTTTTGGCATTGACCGCCATTTTGTTTGGATTGCCCTATTAAATTAAGGGAGTGAACTCTGCGCCTATCGGTAGGCCCCGTTTATTTCATTGATTGTGTACCTACCGTATGTATGACGCTAAAACATTATGGTAGGTGGTAGGTCCCCAATTGCCACATGATATAACGCCTATCGGTAGGTACTGTTTTTAATAAGAATCCTGAGCCTATCGGTAGGTTCATATTAATTTAAGAATCCGTCGCCTACCTACTTTTTATTTACTTACCTAACCTTACTATACCTGCATTTACAAGAAGGTGATATAAACTGCTGGACACTCGAACTTTCACATGTATATGTATTATTAAATACCCTCGGTTCGGACAAAAGAAACAGATTACTTTCGAAAGCCAAAAAAATATATTCCAAAATTATATTCAACCGCCTCGACACAAACCTCAAACTTAACTGTCTTTTCTTACAAAACATCCTCGTCCTACAACGAAACGGAAAAATACCAAGGGACCGTTTTATGATACCATGTCATAAAACCGTCCCTTCTCGGTACCGCAACTGGAATTCCGTATACTTAACTCTTCGTGGGAAAAATCAATATTTATCATAATCTTATGCTGTATAGGAAAAATACAATAAAATGGTATTATTTCTTTAGGTTCGGTTTACATTCGGCTATCCTGACAAACATGACGTCCTCGGCATGAACATTTATTTGAAATCTTTAAATCTAAATTAAAAACTAAACGTATTAACAGAGTTCCCAAAATTATTATTTTGTCTGGGGTACACTTAACCACTAGTCCATCAAGAAAACTCATCTACAGATAAGTTGGCTGGTTCGTCACATCAGGACTCCAGTGGACTGAGCTGTAAACAAAAATAATCGGACACACTAGGTCCTTAGCACACTAGGCTAATAATATATGAAATTGACACACTGGGTCATTATAGCACACTAGGCTAATAACATGTTAAATTGACACACTGGGTCATTATAGCACACTAGGCTATTAACATATAAAATCGACACACTAGGTCATTAGCACACTAGGCTAATTACATGTTAAATTGACACACTAGGTCATTAGCACACTAGGCTATTTACATGTTAAATTGACACACTAGGTCATTAGCACACTAGGCTAATTACATGTTAAATTGACACACTAGGTCATTAGCACACTGGGCTATAAACCGATTATGTTGTTGTTGGTATCGGCACCTGTGATGCACTAGATCACAGAAGAGTGGTTCACTGGACCTCCCTTACTGAAGTGGCTCACTAGGCCATAAATGACAGGACGCGGTACAAAAAAGAATGTCCTATAAAACAGAATAATTATTTATTTTTTTGTTTTTTTTTTTTTTTCATTCGTCAGTTTGGGGTACAATCATTCGTAATTTATCACTTGAGATTACACCTTTGAATCTCCTTTTGTCCTTGGAAAATGACACAACCTTATATCGGTCATTCGGTAGGACTTCAACGATTTGCACTGGGCGGATGTATTTTGGTACTAGCTTCCCACTGGTCAAACCCTTCACTAGCATGGTTCTTTCAACTAGTACGATATCGCCTTGTTTATATCTCTTCGCTTGAAAGCGAGATCTATCAAATCTCTTTTTCATCTTTTTAGAGGTCTCGTCGCATCTAGTTTTGGCAATCTGACGTATATTTTCCAATTGTTTTCTTTGATTCGGGAAAATTCTTATCTCATTATCTACTTTTGGCCTAAAGTCGTAAAGTAACTCGCTGGGAGCGAAATTAGTTGTAGTATTCTTTGTGCCATTGATGCCCCTTTGAACCTGATTGACATGCTGATCCCATTCGTCATGATTTTCATTGATACTGGCAGTTAAAGCTTCCAATATGGTTCGATTCGACCTCTCCACCTGTCCGTTACTCCTGGGAGAGGCTATTGAATTTTTAACATGTTTAATATCATATTTCATGCAAAAGTCTTTAAACATCTTGCAATCGAACCCTTTTCCGCGATCGGTGATAACTCTAATTGGAGGGTGAACAAGTTTAATTAGTTGTTCCAGTTTGTCGCATACATGTTGGCTACTTGTATCTTTAACTGGTTCCATCCAAACATATTTTGTGAATGAATCAATTATGACAAGGATTTGAGTAAGTCCAGTTTTGGTTTTACAAAAAGGGCCCAGGTGATCCAGATGAAGCGTATGAAACGGCTCCGCTATTTTCTCAATTGGATGTAATTTCCCGTATTGTTTACCCGTAGATCTTTTCGCTTTTAGACATTCGAAACAATTCTTTACGAACTTTTTGACAAACGGTTTCATATCATTAAACCAATAAGTATTTTGGATAGCATCATAAGTTCTATTCCAACCAGGGTGCCCATTGTCGTCATGAAACATTTTCACCACTCGCCATCTTACGTTGCGCGGGATTACTATTTTTGGCTCATCCTTAACCAATCTGCAAATTTTATCTTCAACTAGACTATAGCACTTTTCAGCTTGCCCCTTTTCTATTTGAGATTTCAAAAGCTTCAAATCATCATCTTGCGCTTGTACACCAAAAATCCAATCTTTCTTATTAATTGCCATAATGATAGGGTTTCGACTTAGTGCGTCTACATGCTGCATTTTTGTTCCGTGTCTATGTTCAATAGTGAAGTCGTACTCTTGTAGTTCTAGCCACCATCGACCAATACGAGGTGTAAGATCTCGTTTAGTCCAAGTTAGGCGTATAGCACTGCAATCCGTTAATCGTTATTATTTCAAAGTGCCTTCCATATAGAAAGTTTCGGAATTTCTTAACTGCTTCAAAGACTGCCAATGTTTCCAATTCGTAGCTATGGTATCTAGTTTCTGCTTCTGTTGTTTGGCGACTCATATAAGCAATCGGTTTCCATTCATTGGTATCAAGTTGTTTTTGTAGTAATGTTCCTCCTAGTCCTATTTTGCTTGCATCGGTATGGAGTTGAGTCGCTGCTTCCGGATTAAAAATTCCCAAAGTAGGTTTTGACGTAAGTTCAGTTTTAAGTAACTCGAATGAAGCTTGCTGTTCGTCTGTCCATGTCCATGTAATGGATTTTTTTGTTAAGGTGGTGAGAGGCTTCGCTTTGATAGCAAAATTTTGGATGTATTTTCTGAAGTAAGAAGCTAATCCAAGAAACTGTCTGGATTGGTGTACGTCTTTGGGCACTGGAAACTTTTCTACTGCTTCAAGTTTCTTTGATGATGGTCTGATAGAGCCGTTGAGGATTTCGGTTCCTAAATACTCTATGGTATCTTTCAAAAACTCGCACTTGTTCAAGTTGAGGGTTAATCCGGCTTGATCAAATTTTTCCAACACTTTCTCTAGTCGTGTGAGGCCTTCCTCTAGAGACTTGGACATTATTAAAACGTCATCAAGGTACACTAGAGCAAAATCGTGTGGTAGCTCTCCTAGAACCATATTAATTGCTCGTTGGAACACAGCAGGGGCGTTTGAGAGTCCAAAAGGTACACGAGTGTATTGATAATGGCCGTCTGGTGTTACGAACGCAGTGTATTTGCGACTGTTTTTCTCTACTTCTATTTGATGGTATCCTGATTTTAGGTCTAGTGTAGTGAATATAGTGTTACCGTTTAATCTTTCGAGCTGATCCTCGATTAAAGGCAAAGGATGACTATCTCGTACGCAAATTGCGTTTAGCTTCCGGTAATCCACGCACATGCGCACACCTCCTTGTTTCTTTTTCACCAATAAAATTGGGCTTGCATATGGTGAAATTGTAGGCTCAATGATACCCCTGCCAAGTAACTCATCTACTATCTCTCTCACAAGTTGTCGTTCATGTTGTGATAAGCGATACGGTTTGTATGTGATTGGAATGTTGGAAGTTAGTTCAGTATGCATTCTGATGTCAACGTTACTCAATAAATCATCGTTCTCAGCAAAACAATTTGGGTATTTGGCTATTAAATTGAGTAATTGTCGTTTTTGTTCTGATGAAATAATTTCTCCAAAATGTGATGGTTCATTTTTTTGTTCTATAGCCCTGACTAGACACTTGTTATCTTCTATGTGAATTTCGGTTTGATTTATATTGAAAATTCGCAATTTGCCTTGCCCGTTTAGTATTTTTAACCTATTTTCGGGTATCATAAAATGTTTTCCATTGTAATCTTGTTCGGAAAATTGAGATTTCAAAAATCCACTTTCACATTTTGTTTTGATTTTGATAATATTAATGCCTGGTTTCATTACCTGGTTGGTATCTGCTAAAATCTTAAATTTTTGATCCGTATTTGTTGTTTCAGGTAATAAATTGAACAAATTTTCATTGGTGAGTTTCAAACAATAAGCTGTTTTATAAACAAACACTCCTGGTTTTTCTGTAACTGGTCTACCAATCAAAATGTCAAATGGTTGCAAATAATCTAATACTACAAAAAAATCAGTTGAAGTTTCGATTTCATCTACCTGAATTTCTGCTTGCACCATTCCAAGAGGTTCAATTGTGACTCCCCCATAACCTTCCATCATAAAGTTATCGGGGTCTGGGTTTACAGTCAAATCTAATAAATCTACTATACTTTTTTTTATTATATTACAAGCACTACCAAAGTCTACATATCCGTTCAGATTTTTATTCTTGATAATGACAGTTTTATAGTATTTATTATTGGTTTCATCACCATCTTTGCAAAGAATATTAACTTTCTTTGATTGATTTTTTTTTCTTATAACAATCCATTTCTAAATGTCCCTTCAAATTGCAAAATGTACATTTCTTTGAAGTAGTATTCTTAGGACAGTCGACTTTTTTATGACCTTCTTGTTGACAAATATAACAGTGAACCTTAGTCCCTGATGTAGAATATTTTTCTCTTTCAAAATGATTTTTATATTTATTGTTATTATTATTGCGTCCTCTGTAAAAGTCTTTAATTGACCCTGATTGTTCAGAATTAGCTACAAGAAATTTTAATAACTCAGTTGAGGTTTGACAGTTGGAAGCTCTAGCACCAGATTTAATAAATGGATCATTAATCGTGTTAATAATAATTTCTACTATAATACTGTCTTCTAATTTACAGCTTTGCCCCAATGCTAATTTTTGATAATAAAAATCCATCAAATTTTGGTCTTTTTGTTTTTCAGTATTAATAAGTTCTTTGAGTTTTACAAAAATACCTGCCAGTGGTGGAAATGCTGTCACCAAGGTTTCCTTCCAATGACGCCAGGAAATATTCAGATCCTCTTGATTATTATACCAACTTCGCGCATTTCCCCGTAATTTATTGGCCATACAAAAAATTCTAGCCTTATCGTCCCAGTCAAAAACATCACCAGTAGAGTCTATATGGTACGTAGCCACTGTTTAACCGTAATGTCTTCTACTCTACTCGACCACTAAACGTCGGCACACTATCAATTTTACCTTGATAACGATTTGATCGAGTATGCAATTTAGATTTTAGTCTTTTAACTTCCCGTTTCAGTTTTTTATTGCGTTTTCGCACTTGTTTTCCCGAAATTCTAGGTTCCGAATCGCTAGAAGAACTACTTGAACTTGAACTAGAACTTGAACTGTCCGAGTCACTGCTACAAGAGTCACCACTACGTTTCTCTTTTTTTTTTCTTATATGGTGACATATTGAGTTTAAAAAAAAAAACACTCGCGAATCACTTCAAAGAGGGACGTAATCACACCCGGTAGTTAGATAATCGTCCCAAAATATTGTTTTTACGCGACGCGTAGACGTATTCCACTTCTGATATGTTAAATACCCTCGGTTCGGACAAAAGAAACAGATTACTTTCGAAAGCCAAAAAATATATTCCAAAATTATATTCAACCGCCTCGACACAAACCTCAAACTTAACTGTCTTTTCTTACAAAACATCCTCGTCCTACAACGAAACGGAAAAATACCAAGGGACCGTTTTATGATACCATGGGGAGATGGCGGAAAAAGTCCTAAAGATATTTTGTCGAGATGGCGGAAAAAGTCCTAAAGATAAATATCTTGTCCTAAAGCGCGAACGTCCTAATGGGCGGTCGCCCGACAGGGTTCGGCTAGCATCGGCATTGATCGGAATTCTTGGGATCTCAATTCTACATGGAATCAAGGAAGGGAAAGTGGTAAATTTGCCAACGCATTTTATAAGGAAATCGCAGCTGGCGGCGAGCGGTTATTCTATTGTTTGAAATGTATTTGTGTGAATATTTTTGGGATGTTTTTGAGTTTTTAAAGTGTGTTGGTGAATTATTAAGTCTAAATTATATCAGATACATTCAATTATGACCTCCAATCACTACTGTTGTGTTCCTCAGTGCAAATCTTGGGCTAAAAAATATGCTGACAAAGGGTTGAGTTTCCACATATTTCCCTCTGCAGTCTGGGGGCTCACCGGTTTATTTGGAAATGAAGATGGGAAAATAGTTAGTGTCGAGAAGAAAAGCCTGGATTTTGTAACTTCGTATAGGTAAACCAGTCACCAAATTCATGAAAGTGTATTTCTCTGCATTTCAAGCAAGAAGTTTGTGTTAAGGTAAACAAGCATAATGGATATTTTTGTGCCCTATAGCTTTCTTTTAGGCCTGCTCTCAGGCATTGATTAAGTACCTATTATCTATTTTTAAAATGTTTTGTTTGAAAATATTGATTGCTTTTATTATTTACAGGTGAGAGTACAGGTAGAGGTTGTATATTGAAAAAAACAGCTGTGCTATCCCAGGACCCAGAATTTGCCCTCTTCTACAGTGATCCATCAACCCAGCCAAAAAACAGATTCCATGTGTGCTAAAAGACTTGCCAAAAGAAAAAGAAATCAAAATTCTAGTGAAAGCAATACAAGTAATGAATGTAGTGATACTTGTAATCAATTAATAAACTCTTCTGAGACAGACATACAAATAGACGAGCAAACAGCAGAAAGTGTCAAGTTTTTATTAAATTCTAATTACCCAGTACTATAGGCAGGTTTGTGGTCAAGTTATTTGACTTTGTTAATTCAATTTTTACCTATTTATAAATGAAAATAAAGAGTTATTTATGAAATATTCATTTATTTATTGCACATACAAGTTACTCAAATTCAGACATTATAAGGGACATATCTGCTTTATTAATTTTTTTGGGAATATAAATAAAACACTGACATTGAAAATTCAACTTATAGTCTAGGAGGCAGTGACGATTTTCGGTATCTACTTATTTTCCCAGTCACGAAACATGGATAAAATTGTAGGGTTAGTAATTCTAAGCAAAATTCATATATTTTTAGGGGGGGTTTTCCGATGGGTTGAGTCGCAAAATGCGTTAGAGCTTACGAATGCACGGCCCTTTTTTTTCCAGTGATAAAAATAAGTCAACAGATCAGAAGTATACTGAAGTTACGTAAAAAAATAGTCCGGCTAATCTGTGAGTATAGATAATATGTCTGGCAAGTGAAAAATTGAAGACTCGAAAAACTTCAGCCAGACTAACTTTCCACTATCTGAGATAAGCCAAATTGCTATGTTCATATACTTTATGTTCTATTGTATTGGATGTGAAATATTTATGACTGGGAAAATAAGTGTACCTACTTGTATTTTTCGTTGATCTAGTGAACCCATCCGAAAATTTTTGCGAAACTCAAATATTCTTGTTTTGTATCACCAACAGAACAAACTATTTAATATACACCAACTGGGAAAATAAGTGCTAAAAAATTTCACTGCCTCCCGGACAAGTTTCTACTATAATGAGAAAAATACAATTCAATTTATCTACATGAATTATCCAACCGGTTAATATGACCATATTTAAGCTGGGTTCGGCTTGCACACTCCGAGGGACTCCGTTCGCACTCCAGCCGTTCGGGTATTGCCTTTTAACGAATCAGACAACGGCTGGAGTGAGAACGGAGTCACTCGAAGTGCACGGAGTGTGCAAGCCGAACCCAGCTTTAAATGTGCATACTAGAGCTGGGTTCGGGTATTCAGCGCGGAGTTGGAGTGGAGTGAACAGAGCTAATGGAGTCACCCCTAATACGGTAAAAAGCAATACCCGAACGGCTGGAGTGCGAATGGAGTCACTCGGAGTGCACGGAATGAGCAAGCCGAACCCACCTTAAGCTACATCCTCAATCAATTTGGTAGCGAAGTGGCACTTCGGCACGCGTGTTGGAAAATTGATACCCATCCTGAATGCTATCAATTTATGTAATGGTAGGTAATTTGTTTTGCGTTCGGTATTTTGTTCAAAGAGCAGAGTGTGCAGAGCGGAGCCATCATCACGTGACCAGCAGCGTACAAAGCAGCTAAGAGGGCTCGAAATTACAATAAACGAACGTGAATGAGCCTGCACCGAGTACACTTTTTGAATAAATGAACGGTGAATTCATGCTCCGAGAACTCAGATCCAAATACCGAACGAACGGGTAATGTACTGCGAATGACACAAGTTGTCACGCATCGAAAAAGCTTGCAGCTTGCAAGCTTGAATTTCGGAGTCGGCGTGCATGCTAGCATGAAATTGACTTGAGGATGCCAACGTTAAACAACATTGTCCTAGCATGCGAGCCGAAGTGCCACTTCGCTACCAGATTGATTGAGGATGGGCCTTTAGGTGACGTACACCCGCTAAATTAGTTTAAAGTTATGTGGCAACGTCTACGATCCTTGAAGAGACGGACTATTTTGCTTTTAAGACTGAGTTCAGCTTTGTACTCCACGGAGCGGAACGGTATGAACATGGATATCGTGACAGCGACATCATACGCAGAGTGTGCCCTGAATAAGTTCATACCGTCTAAGCCGAACACAGATCGAAAAAAATCCTCAAACCCCTTGCCAGTAACTAATCTCAAAAAGTTGATAAGTAATTTCTCTGGAGTGCGTTCAAAGACGGCAATGCTAATGCCAAAATCTACCATTCCCCCTTCTACCGGCAATGCCAAATCTGGTGTGAATTCGCTGGAACGCAAAATACCGTGTTTCTCAATAGGCAATCCAAACCAAGGATGATACACACTACTAAGGATGGCTTATCCTCATAAGGCCTGTGTGTAACAAATCCCCCCCTACCCCGCCTAGCCAAAAAATCAGTTGTGACGTAAACATCATGGCGTTTTTCGTCTTGACGTAGGCTGTTTGCACCACAGGTTATGTTATGATCTGGCTGCTGGCTGGAAATTATGGAACTAGTTTCTAGTATAATTAAAGTCTAAAATTATAAAATTATATCAGATACATATAATCATGACTTTTAATCATTACTGTTGTGTTCCTCATTGCAAGTCTTGAGCTAAAAAAAAAAGCTGACAAAGGATTGAGTTTCTACATATTTCCCCTTGAAACAGGCCCACGGGTTTATTTGGAAACGAAAATGGAAAAAGAAGTGTCGAGAAGAAAAGCCTTCTGGATTTTAAAACTTCGTATTGGCAAACCAGTCACCAAATTCATGAAAGTGTATTCTCTGCATCTCAATTAAGCAAGAATTTTGTGTTAAGGTAAACAAGCATAATGGATAGTTTTGTGCCCTAGCTTCATTTTAGGCCTGCTTCTAGGCATTTATCAAGTACTATCTATTTTTAAAATGTTTTGTTTGAAAATATTGACTGTTTTTATTATTTACAGGTGAGAGTACAGGTCTTAGGGCGGGTATTATAAAACTGCTTTGACAGTTAACTTAAAGTTAACTTTTTGAATTACATGTAATTCCAGAAGTTAACTTTAAGTTAACTCTCAAAGTAGTTTTATAATACCCACCCTTAGAGGTACAGGTAGAGGTCGGATATTGAAAAAAACAGTTGTACCATCCCAGAATTTGCCCTCTTCTATAGTGATCCATAAACCGAGCCAAAAAATAGATTCCATGGGTGCTGAAAAACTTGCCGAAAGAAAAAGAAATCAAGATTCTAGTGAGACTGATACAAGTAATGAATGTAGTTATACTTTTAATCAATTATTAAACTCTTCTCAGATAGGCATACATATGGCCGAGCAAACAGCAGAACGTGTAAAGTGTTTATTAAATCCTAATTACCAGTATTATATTATAGGTAGTTCGAGTAAAAATCAGATTTGTGGTCAAGTTATTTGACTTTGTTAATTTAATTTTCACCTATTTATAAATAAAAATAAAGAGTTATTTATAAAATGTTTATTTATTTATTAGACATACAAGTTATTCAAATACAGACATTATAAGGGAGATCCATACCAGCCTTGAGACCCTTTTGGCAATGTCCTATTGTAGAAAGTTTACAAAAATATAAGAAAAAGATCCGGTTAGGCTGTTGTATGGATATAATCATTTCGGATCAGGTAAACGAAATAGATTATAATGAATTTTGGCCTGCATCATCACGAGCAGCATTATGGGTGAAAATTATTACCCAGTGTGAAACTTTCGAGAACAGTGAATAAATAAGTCGATATTGCATTTGCAGCACATTTTTCTTCCTCGGCTGCTACAGTTTTGACCACCACATCGTTTTTTTTACGTTCAGGAAAAGTGTTTCAATAATGATGCAGTCCATAATACCTTATATCATTATTGACTCAAAAATCACTTGCTGCAGCCCGAAGCATATTCTCCTGTAGCGCAAGGTGGTACTTTATATTTCCTCGGGTATGTCTGAAAATAAAAATAAAGTTAAAATTGTATGATTTCCCAAAAAATTGTTAATTCTACTCTACCTGTGATATATTTCCCATTCGAATAAACAATTTCTGCACTAGCACAAAAGTTGCCTAGTAGATAAGTCAAAACCACATTCCTCATCTGCTGAATCTTAGTCAGTGAGCTCTTTGCTTTCTGTGTGGGCTCGATATATTATGCCATCAACATTTTCATTATCATAAGCAGTATTCAAAGCTTCCTGATGGCTAATTCCACAAACAAAATGTAAGTACAGCTAAAAATGTTAGCTTCTGCCCAGGCCCATATGCCATATGCCATATGGGACAGTAATATTTACAAGAATATAATACATAAACAAACAATTTATGCTCGAATAGGAATATGTTATATTAATATGAGAAAACCCTAAAAACAATTATATAAATAGTATAGAATACATTATCTTATAGTTATTATACTTACATAAAGAAATGTAAACAAAACGCCGCGTAATTCTCCTAGGGCTCCATTAAATCATACATGCTGAAAACGTGTAAATAGGCGGAATGACGAAAGCTAGCCAGATATCGCGCTACTGGTTCCATCATAGCATAGGGTACCTTTACCCGCTATAATGGTTAATCAAAATCAAAATAAAATATTTTTCATGACAAATTATAAATTTATAAAACCGCTGGCGCAAACAGCTGGCGACTTTGTTATGACGTCAGCAGTGGTTGGAAACAGTTGAAAACCAATATGGCGACAATTACCCAAACAGGGGCCGATAAGCACCAAGGAGAATAAACTTACTAAGGAGTGCTTATCGGCCCCTTTTTGGGTTTTGGGTAATTGCCGCCATATTGGTTTTCAACTGTTTCCAACCACTGCTGACGTCATAACAAAGTCGCCAGCTGTTTGCGCCAGCGGTTTTATAAATTTATAATTTGTCATGAAAAATATTTTATTTTGATTTTGATTAACCATTATAGCGGGTAAAGCGCGATATCTGGCTAGCTTTCGTCATTCCGCCTATTTACACGTTTTCAGCATGTATGATTTAATGGAGCCCTAGGAGAATTACGCGGCGTTTTGTTTACATTTCTTTATGTAAGTATAATAACTATGAGATAATTTATTCTATACTATTTAATTGTTTTTAGGGTTTTCTCATATTATTATAACATATTCCTATTCGAGCATAAATTGTTTGTTTATGTATTATATTCTTGTAAATATTACTGTCCCATATGGCATATGGGCCTGGGCAGAAGCTAACATTTTTAGGTACTTACTTACATTTTGTTTGTGGAATTAGCCATCAGGAAGCTTTGAATACTGCTTATGATAATGAAAATGTTGATGGCATAATATATCGAGCCCACACAGAAAGCAAAGAGCTCACTGACTAAGATTCAGCAGATGAGGAACGTGGTTTTGACTTATCTACTAGGCAACTTTTGTGCTAGTGCAGAAATTGTTTATTCGAATGGGAAATATATCACAGGTAGAGTAGAATTAACAATTTTTTGGGAAATCATACAATTTTAACCTTATTTTTAATTTCAGACATACCCGAGGAAATATAAAGTACCACCTTGCGCTACAGGAGAATATGCTTCGGGCTGCAGCAAGTGATTTTTGAGTCAATAATGATATAAGGTATTATGGACTGCATCATTATTGAAACACTTTTCCTGAACGTAAAAAAAACGATGTGGTGGTCAAAACTGTAGCAGCCGAGGAAGAACAATGTGCTGCAAATGCAATATCGACTTATTTATTCACTGTTCTCGAAAGTTTCACACTGGGTAATAATTTTCACCGATAATGCTGCTCGTGATGATGCAGGCCAAAATTCATTATAATCTATTTCGTTTATCTGACCCGAAATGATTATATCTATACAACAGCCTAACCGGATCTTTTTCTTATATTTTTGTAAACTTTCTACAATAGGACATTGCCAAAAGGGTCTCAAGGCTGGTATGGATCTCCCTTATAATGTCTGTATTTGAATAACTTGTATGTGTAATAAATAAATAAACATTTTATAAATAACTCTTTATTTTTATTTATAAATAGGTGAAAATTAAATTAACAAAGTCAAATAACTTGACCACAAATCTGATTTTTACTCGAACTACCTATAATATAATACTGGTAATTAGGATTTAATAAACACTTTACACGTTCTGCTGTTTGCTCGGCCATTTGTATGCCTATCTGAGAAGAGTTTAATAATTGATTAAAAGTATAACTACATTCATTACTTGTATCAGTCTCACTAGAATCTTGATTTCTTTTTCTTTCGGCAAGTTTTTCAGCACCCATGGAATCTATTTTTTGGCTCGGTTTATGGATCACTATAGAAGAGGGCAAATTCTGGGATGCTACAACTGTTTTTTTCAATATCCGACCTCTACCTGTACCTCTAAGGGTGGGTATTATAAAACTACTACTACATGTAATTCAAAAAGTTAACTTTAAGTTAACTGTCAAAGCAGTTTTATAATACCCGCCCTAAGACCTGTACTCTCACCTGTAAATAATAAAAACAGTCAATATTTTCAAACAAAACATTTTAAAAATAGATAGTACTTGATAAATGCCTAGAAGCAGGCCTAAAATGAAGCTAGGGCACAAAACTATCCATTATGCTTGTTTACCTTAACACAACATTCTTGCTTAATTGAGATGCAGAGAATACACTTTCATGAATTTGGTGACTGGTTTGCCAATACGAAGTTTTAAAATCCAGAAGGCTTTTCTTCTCGACACTTCTTTTTCCATTTTCGTTTCCAAATAAACCCGTGGGCCTGTTTCAAGGGGAAATATGTAGAAACTCAATCCTTTGTCAGCTTTTTTTTTTAGCCCAAGACTTGCATTGAGGAACACAACAGTAATAATTAAAAGTCATGATTATATGTATCTGATATAATTTTATAATTTTAGACTTTAATTATACTAGAAACTAGTTCCATAATTTCCAGCCAGCGGCCAGATCATAACATAACCTGTGGTGCAAACAGCCTACGTCAAGACGAAAAACGCCATGATGTTTACGTCACAACTGATTTTTTGGCTAGGCGGGGTAGGGGGGGATTTGTTACACACAGGCCTTATGAGGATAAGCCATCCTTAGTAGTGTGTATCATCCTTGGATAAGCACTCCTTAGTAAGTTTATTCTCCTTGATCCAAACCACGTTACAATCAATATGGCGTGGCGACCATACATGAACCAAAAAACACAAAAAAAATGTCTAGTTTCTGCCTGACTTAATAGTTTACGTACTTAGTTAACAAATATTTTATTGAATAATCAAAATCGAAGCTGCAAACAAACAAAATACTTAATTGAAATATGCATGACATGAAAACACATATTCAAAACTAACTTGCCTGGCCGCCACGCCATATTGAATTTGGTCTCATCCAATCAAAATTCGTATAACCATTTCTAGACTCAGAGCCGTTTTACACGGCAAAGTTTCTTCACGAAATTACTTACGAAATTGTTGCCGAAATATTTCGTAAGTCAACTTTTCCTGTTTTACACGACAAGAAAAACTTACGAAATATTTCAGGAATAAACTTTAGAAAATGTTCTATAGTTTTTGTAGGCGTGGCCGAAAATATGCGTAAGTTTCGGCGCACACTGAAAGGCAGTTCCTTTTTCGTGGAGCCGATGAACACGTCATTGAATTTCCTATGTAATAGATAAGGATAGACTGGTCATCGGTGAAAAAAGTTATGCACCCAAAAACAGCTGGGCAAATAAAAAAAAACAAACTTTATTTATGGAAGGAAAAAACAAACTCAACTGTATGAAACTGCAGGAGAGTACAAAGATTCAACAACAATTAGAAAACGGAAGTTTTATTTGTTTTGGTTTATCAAAGTATGAGGTTATGATTTGATATTATTGATGGCAAAACGAAACTGCGCCAGCGTATGACTAATATTTTCACGAAACTTTTGCTAGACTTTTATTTGCCGTGTCAAACAGGAAAAAGCGAAACCAAGAATAGTAAACTTACGAAATATTTCGGCAATAATTTCGTAAGTAATTTCGTGAAGAAACTTTGCCGTGTAAAACGGCTCTCAGTTGAAAGAGCCTCCAAAAGCTAAGGTGGGTTTATACAGCCACATAACATAACATAACATAAGAAATAACATAACATAAGATAAAAAGTTGACCTTATGGAAACCCCTAATGGCGTTTATACAGAAAATAGCATAACATAACATAACATAAGAAATAAGAAAGTAACTTTTAACTTTTATGTCTTATTTTATGTGAAAACGGATCTGCGCATGCTCATCCCTCGATGTCGACATATGGCGGAATAGTAAACAAAACATTCCAAATAAAAGAAAATTATTTTGATTTTGGTTTCGGCTTTTGGTAATTTCTTGGATTCGTTTTTTATTTTTGTGTTCCTGCTGAATTATTAATTAATAAATTTTTTCATCAAATATACTGTTTTCATTGGAGTTTAGATGAGTACAAGTACCAGCTGATTGGTTAGAAATTATTTCTTATGTTATGTTATTTTCTGTATAAACGCCACAAAATTCTTATTTCTTATATTATGTTATGTCTTATTGATCTTATTTCTTATGTTATGTTATGTGCTGTATAAACCCACCTTTACTTTACCGCGGCCGATTTGGAACGTGTAAAGCCAACCGTTTTTGGCACGCTGGAGCCGAACTTGAACGCAATATACCAATTTTGGCTCGGCTTTAGCCGTTTTTGAACGCAGCCCTGGTTCTCCATCCATCCATCCAAAAGAGAGCAAGCTCAGGGTCAGAGTACGTGCTCGAACAAAATCTTAACGTTTCGAACGCACTCGGACTGCTCGGAGTTTACCGAATGTAAAGCCAGTGCATGTGCAGAAGCTAGTGTCTGAATAGGAATTAGCGAATTAGCTATCCAAGTGCTCCTAAATAGTCGAAGACGAGAAGAACAGTCATTCAGATTTTTTTCATTACTAGGAATAGGAATACTAGGGGACTGCTGGCTTTACGTTTACTTGGGGATGTATTTGCACTGCAGCGAATCATGACAGTGGCTAATGTTGTATTGGATTTGGATGCTATTCAAGCAAGAACACTTATTGCTTATTGAGCTGAAAGTGTATGCCATTTCAGCAGCAAGCCTCAACGTCACCACTATAAGAGGTTATGCTGCTAATAGTGATGACGTCACTCGCAGGCCTTGCCGACTCGAGAATTGGCGAACGTACGCCTTATGAGGATAAACAATCCTATTAGTTTATGATTCTTGCTATTCAAGTAAAAAAAAAATTTGCTCAGTTAATCATTAACTGAATAGAGATTTTTTCTCATTATTAGAAAATGGAAATGGAAATTATTGGCTTCACGTTTACTTGGTGGTCAGAAGCTGAATTGTTTCTGGATAGGACTTAGGTGCTCTAATAGTGCTCCTGAATAGTCGAAGAAAAACTTGAATAAGTTATCTATTATTTGAATTACAGATTTTTTTTGCATTATTAGGGAACTGCTGGCCTAATGTTTACTTGAGGGTGTAGGCATTTGCAGCGAATCTGATAACAGTGGCTATAATGTTGTATTGGAATTGGGTGCTATTTAAGTGCTCCTGAATAGTCAAAGAAAAACTTGAACTATTCAGAACTTCGACTTTTAGGAGCACTTAAATAGCTCCAAATTCTAATAGGTACAACATTTCAGCCACGGTTATCATCAAGATTCGCTGCAAATACATTCTTAAGGAAATGTACCTAAAGCCAGCAATTCCCTAATAATTTTTAAAAAAATCTGTAATTCAGTTGATAATTAACTGATTCAAGTTTTTCTTCAAATATTAATTCAGAAGCACTTAAATAGCACTAATTCCTATCCATAGGTAAACATTTTAGCTTCTGATTCACCACCAACTAAACGTGAAGCCAATAATTTCCTAATAATTAAAAAAAAATCTGTAAATATAAGTTAATAATTAACCGATTCAAGTGTTTCTTCGACTATTTAGAAGCACTTAAATAGTAGGTACCTGGTACCTACCTAATTTATATCCAGAAACATTTTAGCCTCTAACACACCACCATCAAGTAAACGTGAAGCCAACAATTCCCTAATAATGAAAAAAAAATCTGTAATTCAATTAATAATTAAGTAACTGATTCAATTTTTTTTTTGAGTATTTAGGAGCACCTAATTATTATATAGTCCCAGTCCCCGAAGTTTTTTTCCACAATGGGACTGCTAGGTTTATTGAACTAATATTCTGGGAAATCAATAAATAATACAACCCCATACAATTTCAAATCTAGGGAGATAGGTATTTTAGATAAATGTATTATTAACTTTACATTTATAAATAATTTTACATGTCTGTATGGACTCTATGCTTTAATATTAAGTATATATTTCTAGATCTAAAATCTACTGTAGTTAATAAAAATAAAGTTCACAACCATTCACTAAATACATTTTTTAATTTAAATTTAATTTATGTTTATTATTATCAGCTGATTACACCAGATGTTCTGCTCCGCGCGCCCGCCGCGTACACAAACCGTGCGTTCGTTATTTTGGTCTGAGTTCTCCGAGCTTGACTTTACCGTTCGTTTATTCAAAAAGTGTACTCGGTGTATCCTCATTCGCGTTCGTTTATTAAAATTTCTGGCACTTTTATACAGCGTTCATCTGCTCTGTTCGCTCGCTGGTCACGTGGTTACGGCTCCGCTCTGCACGCTCTGCTCTTCGAGCAAAATACCGAACGCAAGGAAATTCTTCGACCATATTAGTTAGGTTAGGAAAAATCGGGCGCGAAATTTAAAATGGGTTCCTAAACACATTTCAACAAATTTGACAGCAATGTATTTCTTATGGGGGATTCAAAAGAGTGATTTTCAGACGGGAATATCTTGGGTTCTGGGCATTTCTTAGTATTGGAACCTATTGTACATCAAACTTTGAACATATTTCTCTATAATTTATGCTCTAATTGTTTTTTTAGACCTATGAATTAAAAATACAAATCATTTTAATTAAAAGTGTCTGTTTTCGGAGGACGTACGTCGGGTCTAAAACCAGCTGAGAGAAAGTGAGGTTGTGTGTTGTGTTATGATTGTTGGTGAATTGTTTATTTATTTATTTCTCACTAGTTCAGTCATTTATTTTTCAATTTTTTTTGATTATTGAAGTACATTTACTAACCAAGTATGTAGGTAAACTTTTATTTTATTATAATTAGGTACTCATATATACTTATGGATCAAGCAACGACATACGTATTTTATACAAATATCGGCTTCTTAAATTGGTAATATTTTTATTTTAACAATGTTTATTCAACTTTCAAACACTCTCTCAGTTAATTAACATATTAAAATTAAAAAAACTATTTATACAACTCAATTCCGTAACAAACGTTCTATCACGTCTACAGACGCTTTTAAAATCGAGTCCCCATAAGACATCAATGTATCAATGTATTAATTTTTGAACTAGGAACCCGCGCCAATTTGCGATTCTAACCTAACTAATATGATGAATTTTAGGAAAAAGTAGGAGGACATCTGTGGCGTTCCCCTCGAAGCGAGACAACTCGGATCGAGAACCATTCCGTAGCTTCCGACAACAGCTGTTGACGGAATCGTTTTCTGTCCTTTTTGCACACACACTCGTTTTGGTTTTGTTCTTGTTTTTCTTGTTGTTCCATTGGATATTGGGGTGTGCTATGCTTCGTATTGTTTTTCTTGTGTTTTTATCTATGGTTTTTATTAAAATATAATTCGTACATACATGCGAGCATCCACCCTAGATAGACGAGTCGGGCCCATGGCCATAAGACATTACGTTCGCCAAAATAACGATAATCGAGTACTGCGACTGACGTCACATGCCATCAGTCGCAGTCCTCGACCGGACTGTTTCTGTTTCTATTTAAAACAGAGCATTTCAGTTAGCTTTAAAAATCCGTTGTGTCCAATTTTATTTATTTATTTTTAACTTTATTTCAGATTACAGTACATGTAACATACACATATACACATAAACCATGAAATGAAATAGCGTTACAAAAAAGACCTTACACCATATAATGCTACTCAGAACAATAACATTCTTTCCAGTTATATGTGTATCATTACTATCATTCAAATATTCTTGTGTACTACCTATATGCTATATGGTTCCAACACAATAAGTATCTTTTTCAGTTTACTTGCAAACATTTTTTCTTCTGTCTATTTTTAATTCATTGATTAGTATTAAGAAGTTTTATTCCCATGTCACATGGAGTTTTTCCCAATAATGTTAACCTGTGCCTCGGAAAACAAATATTATTATGCTCTAGTGTTATAATTATGACATGACTAGCATCAATAGCGAAACTTTTATTTCCAATTCCACCATGGAGATTCCTCTTGAAAAAGACAAGGAATGGTACAAAACTTAAAACTTGGCAAGATAAATATTCAAAACGGAAAAAAAAATCACCATTTCATTTAAATTTTTGCAAGCTAAGAACGATAATTAGAATGGATTATATTTATAAGCCAAATTTACCAACAATATGGAAAGAAAAATCTACGTGTAGAAAGGTATAATTAGAAAGTTTAGCCATAAAGCACACGGCTTTTATTTACTACAAAAATCACCCTTGGCCAAATGTTCCATAATTAATATGATTCTCTGTTTGTCAAAAAACACAAGGTTGTTATAATGATTTAATTTTTGCATTTCTAAATATCAAAATATAAAGCAAAACATAGTTGCAATCTTTAGATATTCATAATCATAATCCATAAAAATACTGCAAGTTTCCCAACAATTCCATGCATTTAATGATGAATGATGCATTTACATAGTAAACGCAACAATAAAGGACTGCAGCTGACGTCACCTCCAGCGAGAAGTTTCGCATTCTACCATTTTGATCGCGAACAGCTGATTAAGCCGATTCGTGTGTTCGTAATCGCTTTTCCGTTCAATACGATGCGTATACGCTTCGAGTTTACCTTCGACTCGGAATCTTTCCGTATCGGATGTTCATAATTCGGCCGCATGTCATAAAACCGTCCTTTCTCGGTACCGCAACTGGAATTCCGTATACTTAACTCTTCGTGGGAAAAATCAATATTTATCATAATCTTATGCTGTATAGGAAAAATACAATAAAATGGTATTATTTCTTTAGGTTCGGTTTACAGTATATACAGATTTTTAGACAAAATTCAAAGTTTCATATTTTCGACTCGAATAAAGTTTTTGAACGCGGTTTGTTGATTTAAATACTTGGCCTGTTTTTTCCGGAAAAAGCTTGCAGTAAATTTCTCATAGGACCATAGGATTATAGGATTATGATATACGGGGCGATAAAATTGAATTTTGCCTAAAAATCTGTAGGTATGTGTAAGTTCAAGTGCCCAGCAGTAAATTTGAAAAAGGTTTTTCTCGGTTTTGTCGGATTTACGTTTCCGAGGATATTCTCTTCGACATTCGGCGAGCGAAGCGAGCAATCGGAGACTCAAAAATATTTTGAATTACAAGAAGGTGATTTATTTAAAAAGGTTTTTCACGTTTTTGGTGGATTTGCGCTACCGAGGATTCCCTCTTTGAGGTCTGGCGAGCGTAGCGAGCATTCGATGACTCAAAGGGATTTTCAATAAGTTGCCGTCTAGAATAAAGCAGATTCTAAACATCAACAAGCTTAAAGCTCAAATTCGAAAGATGTTAGGTAGGTACTAATAAATCTGTTCGCACAGTAATCCCAAACCAGTCATAGTGAATTTCATTGGTTGAAACTAGTTTTCTGACTGTTTCCAACCTTCCAACCAATGAAATTCGCTTTAGATTGGTTTCTAATCGCCGTGCGAATAGTCCTAATAAAGGCTTAAGCTTACTTTTCATGCATCCATTTTTCCGTCAATCCGTTGATCCGAAAGTATTCCTATTGGTCCAATATTTTGGCGTACTTCCGGATCATTGGATTGACGGATAAACGAATGCATGAAAAGTAACCCTTCTTAAGACTTGTACTCATAACTGCGAAATTCGCATTTTTTTGACATTGCTTCGATAATTTGACGTTTTATGCGTGATTCAAACGTCAAATTGTCGAAGCAACTTCAAAAAATATGAATTTCGCAGTTATGAGTACTAGGCTTTACTCCTGACGAATTTCTTAATGAAAATTGACAATTCTACAACCACAAAATTGTATTTACGCATTTAGCATTAGTTTGTTCGGACTTAAGTTCAGAACCAGTTCTGATTCTGAACTGAGTCCGAACAGAACCTATTAGCAAGATCCTCAAATGGCAAGAGCTGACTGGTAGGATATACGGATTCTAAAGTAATAAATCACCTTTTAGTAGGCGCTTGATCAATTGACGAAAAAGGACCTACCAGTAGGTGCACAATCGGTAGATGAAAAAGGACCTACTGGTAGGCGTACGATCGTTGAATAACAAAGGACCTACCGGTAGGCGTAGGGTTCACTCCCTTAAATTGTAATTCAAAATTAATTTCTTTTTCCGAGATGCGTAACCTATCCACAAACCTTCCTTGAGATGGCCATATAACAAAGTACCAAAGTTTCATCGTAATCGGATAAGTGGTTTTGGAGCGCATATCCGGATACCCCAGGAACTATGATTTTTATATATAAAGATAGTATTTTTGGCTTCACTGCTCCTTCCGTTCGATGCGGTAGAATTTCTTCGATTGTGACGTGACGTCATTTTCGGTTTGGTTTTGGCGCTACCAAACCGAAAATGACGTCACAATCGAAGAAATTCTACCGAATCGAACGGTTCGTTCCTTACAGAATAAAGCCTAGTACTCATAACTGCAAATTCGCATTTTTTTTGACATTGCGTTGACAATTGATCATATTAGTTAGGTTAGAATCGCAAATTGGCGCGGGTTCCTAGTTCAAAAATTAATACATTGATGTCTTATGGGGACTCAATTTTAAAAGCGTCTGTAGACGTGATAGAACGTTTGTTAGGGAAGTGAGTTGTATAAATAGTTTTTGTAATATGTTAATTAACTGAGAGAGTGTTTGAAAGTTGAATAAACATTGTTAAAATAAAAATATTACCAATTTAAGAAGCCGATATTTGTATAAAATACGTATGTCGTTGCTTGATCCATAAGTATATATGAGTACCTAATTATAATAAAATAAAAGTTTACCTACATACTTGGTTAGTAAATGTACTTCAATAATCCAAAAAAATTGAAAAATAAATGACTGAACTAGTGATAAATAAATAAATAAACAATTCACCAACAATCATAACACAACACACAACCTCACTTTCTCTCAGCTGGTTTTAGACCCGACGTACGTCCACCGAAAATAGACAATTTGAATTAAAATCATTTGTATTTTTAATTCATAGGTCTAAAAAAACAATTAGAGCATGAATTATAGAGAAATATGTTCAAAGTTTGATGTACAATAGGTTCCAATACTAAGAAATGCCCAGAACCCAAGATATTCCCGTCTGAAAATCACTCTTTTGAATCCCCCATAAGAAATACATTGCTGTCAAATTTGTTGAAATGTGTTTAGGAACCCATTTTAAATTTCGCTCCCGATTTTTCCTAACCTAACTAATATGGTCAATTCGACGTTTTATGCGTGTACCAAACGTCAAATCGAATCTCGATGGAGCAACTATCGACTTTATGGTCGTGGTATTATTGTCGTCATGTCATCGAGCTCGGAAACCCTCTCCTGTGCGTTAGATGATGGTTTTAATTTTGAAAGTCCTTTATCGATATGAAAAATTCGTATCGACTATAGTGCATCGAGAACATATCGATATATTGTATCGATATCGATAAGCCTTCTTCTACTAATAAATACCATAACCTCACAAACCACATGTTGATTGTTGTTGTTTGTTGTTGAATTTCTTGCTCGCATCCGATTTTGCGGTATTCTTTTTGAATGAACTACTTAAAAGTTTTGTGTTTTTTTCTCGATAAAATTCCAATTTAGTGAAAGAAAATGATTAGTGTAAGACCTAGTGAAATGTCGCTGATGTGCAGACTTTGTTTAATGAAAGATAAAAAGCAAGTGAACATTTCAATTTTCGAAAATCGGAGTGATAATAAACTACCTATAGTTAAAATTCCTGTCTTGTTATCCATCAAGGTAAGTTGCCATTCCATTTATTTCCTTTATTAGGCGAGTTTTTATCTGACTGAGGCATCCTATTCCTGTATTGTTTATCAACTATTCAATAATTTATCATCGATTTGATTTACTAGCAATTTCTTAATAATCCTAAGCTATACCTACATACCAATGTTATGTGAGGACTTTGTAGATGTAGCGTGGTTAGTGTGACCTTGGTGCATTCCCTCGGAACGATTCCCATTGGGATGCTTTTTATCGCCGCCGCGTAGCTGGTGCTAGGCCCTGCTGTCGTTGTTGTTGCTTTAGAGGAGTATATTTTCCTCTTCTTGCTACTCGGTCCTTGGAGGGGTGTGATGTTCTCACTTCCTCTCACTTCCCCCGAAACCTCTTCTTTATTATTAAAGTAAATTGTACCGTTCTCATCCTGGAACTAACGAGGGGAAAGAGCACAAGAGTGTAAATCCCCTCACATATCTCACTAGATCATAAACCTAATCTTTATTCATGCTGATACACCTACATCATAGTGTTTACATACGTCAGGAGGAAAAAAAAAATTTGAACAATATTTAAGAGAAGTTGAAAACAATTTTTCCAGAACTAACTATGAAATATTCTATACAATATTGAACAGAGTACCTGTATACTATTTATAATAATTCTTATATTATACTATTTATATAAACATTTGCTAAGTGCAGCTACAAGATGTCTGAGAAGTTATCTTCATAAAACTCGTCAACCAAGTAAAAGCATTTTTTTATCAAGTAAGTTTTAACAATGATGGTAAATTTTTTAGGAGGTAACACTCTCACGGTGGCAGGCAGGGCGTTGAATAATTTTGGTCCATAGAATGATGTGCCTGTTTTTATTTTGTTTATTCAGTGATAATCTGTATAAATATCTACTTCGTGTGCTGTAAGAATGTACGCTCTCATGTGTACAATATTCTTCAAGATGTTTCCTTGTATATACTAAGCAGTGAAATATATATATGCAAGGTACACTTAATAGGTTGAATTTCCTGAAAGCACCCCTACAGTCATCCCGATAGCCTAACCTACACATAGCTCTTATGGCCTTACGTTGTAGACGAAACAATCTTTTAATATTTGGAGAATGGCCCCATACTAATATTGCATAAGATAAGACATTCTAGACTCTATGAAAGCGTGATAAATATTTTTTAGTACCACTTCAGAGACCACCCGACCAGATTTCTTAGTGCAAAAACGCCAGAGGCTACTCTATCACAAATTTTATCTACTTACATGTGTATTCCAAGTCAATCGCGGGTCTATGTAAACGCCTGAAAAACGAACTGCCTCTGTCATTTCAAGACCTTCCAGATTTCTCATAGAGAAGTACATAATCTCTGTCTTTGTTTTGTTGAGATTGAGTTGGTTACTGTAGAACCATTCAGAGACACTTTACTGTGTCTGCATTATGATCACCTTTAAATCATCTCTTGAGTGAGCCCTTTTTATTGCTGTAGTGTCGTCCGCGAACAACACCATTTCAGTACCAGGAACACTGCTCTCCAGATCGTTGACATATATCAGGAAGAGCAGTGGTCCCAACACTGAACCCTGCGGCACTCCATAAAAAACCTCCTGCAGCTCAGACAATCGACCACTACAATCAACAAGTTGTTTCCTATTACTTAAGTACGAAGCCATCAGATCTATAATGCTATTATTGAATTTGTATAATTTTAATTTGTTTATTAGTAATTGTGGGGAGACACAGTCAAATGCCTCCGTGAGGTCACACAGCAGTGCACCAACATATTCTCCTTCGTTAAAACCCTCATTAATAAATTTTATTAGTTTATTTATTGCCAGTGTGGTTGAAAGCAAACTTCTTAAACCATATTGTGACTTATTAAGCAGGTGGTTAGTTTCAAAATATAAGACTAGTCTTTCTTTGAGAATCCTTTCAATAATCTTCGAGAATATAGGTATTATGGATATCGGTCTATAATTAACAAGCTGATTGGTGGGGCCGTTTTTGTGTACTCATACCACTCTAGATATTTTTAATACATTAGGGAAGATTGCAAGCCTGATACACATGTTTATGAGTTTTGTTAAAGGAACAATAATCTAATTCACAATGTTTTAATTATTTTTATATTAAGACCATAATAATCTTTACTGTTTTTATTTTTGAGTGTTTTTATTGTCACAAACCTCCACCTCTGAGACTAATGTAAATTCAAATTCCAAAGCATTCAATTTAGATTTTATAGGTTCAATATAGCTATTGGCAAAATCGCAAGATATTTTATTTGTTTTTGGTATATTATTGATAAGCGTATGAGATATACTTGTGAAAAAATCATTTGACACTGTCCCATGTTGATTTATTTTTTGTTAAATTTATATTATTTTTAACAACATTCCATATAGCCTTAGGTTTAAAATTGTGATCTTTTAAATAATTGTCATTAACACGTTTTTTGGCTTGTTTTAATTCAGTTCTGTAATACTTAGTGTAATTTTTGCCAAGCATAATTGTTTCTTCAGTTTTGTATTGTTTAGCTAGGTCTCTGTAAAATTTTAAAGTGTTTCGTTTATTTTTTAAATCGTTATTAAACCAGGCAGTTGCCACGTTACCCTCATGATTTATACTTTTTTCTGGAAGAGCAAAATCCACAGAGTTTTTTATGAAAGTTATAAACATTTCGAACTTTTGATCTATGCTTATATAAGTATTCTCTATAAAATCCCAACAGACATCCAATAGCAATGATTTTAACAGACTCAAGCCTCTTGCGGTAATTGGTCTACAAACAGTACTTACCACGGGTTTTGAATTGGGCATCCTATCACAGAAGTCGACTCATACTGCAAGGTGATCTGAAAAACCTACATCTAAAACATATGGCTTGCAATCCGACGCTGATAAATTTGTGGAAATATTGTCTACGCACGCATTTTCTCTTGTGCATTTATTAATTAGATTATAACAGCCAAAGGAAGCTAAAAGATCCATTATTTCATGCTTATGTGAACTTTGTTTGATAAAATCAACATTGAAATCACCTAGGATAAAGATTGCAAACTTCGATATACTAATTTTTTGTAAGATAGAACCCATAACATCTAAGAAAGTTGTGAAATTACCTTGTGGTGCTCTCTGTATATTGTGATTACCAGCATTTTTAGCTTGTTTGATTGTATGGCACATAATTCAACATCCTTTTCAACGCTAAGGGAATTTAGGTCGTCCCTCGGAAAAAAATCTCTGATGCGAGAGGTTTTTATTGCCACTGCCACACCACCGTGAATGTGGTTCCTTCCACAGAAAAAAGAGAGGAATGTGTAATTATGTATTTTTAAATTATTAATTTCTAACTCAGACAACCAGTGCTCACTAAAAATCATAATATCTTGGTCAAATTCATTACCTTCAATTTGAAGAATTTTATTTCTAATACATTGTGCGTTAATATGTAAAATTTTGAAATTATTTATATTTTTATCGCCTTGGTTGCTAGGAGTGAAGTTTTCAGGAAAATTGTGATCATCATATAAATCATTATTTACTTTCGAAAATTTAAAGATGTTGAAATCATAAGATCATAAGATCATATATATAAGATCATATACATCAAGCACCTTTTTTATGTACCCAACAGATAGACCCTGAGATAGGGCCTGTTTAGTGGAGTCATTTTTTTTTGTCTGGCATTTTGAGGGATGAATGTGGCTAGTTAGGTGATGAGAATATAAGTGGTTTTAATGCCTGCCCCGTGTTCGAAATGTCCACAAAATGTTTCGCCAGAAAACTCGATTTCGAACTGTGATTACCGCCTGGCGATTTTTCAGCGTTATTTGCACAACCAAACCTTTTATTCTCTCGATTGCCAGACGAAAAGTAAACGCGGAAGGTTCTTTTCTTTTCTCTTGGAACTTGACACCCATTCCCACTTTTTCAGCTATTGAAAAGCATCTGGTATTTTTCATAGGTGAATTATTTATCAATGTCAATCTTTTATTTAAAAATCAGAAAATTTGAGATCATTATAAAAAAATTCTTCATGTAAATCAATTTTTTTCTTCTGCAAATTTTCGAACGAAAGGTAGGCATTTAAATCACCCATATTCTCATCAGCTTAGTAGCCACATTCAACCCTCAAAATGCCAGACAAAAAAAAAATGACTTCACTAAACAGCCCCTATCTCACAGTCTGAGACATTAGGGAATTAAAAAACATATTTTTAGAGATTGAAAACCAAAACTCCACAGGGTGGGACAACATTTCCGTAAAATTTTTTTGTGAGTTGAGAGGATCATCACTGGAGTCTTTAGTAGATGCAATTAACTATTCATTCATTAATGGACAATTTCCATGTTTCCTTAAAAGGGCTGTTATCGTGCCATTGCACAAAGGAGGGAATAACTTCGGTCCTTCAAATTTTAGACCAATTTCCTTGCTTCCCAAATTATAGAAAAACTTGTAAAAAACAGAGTTGTGTCTTTTCTATTGAAAAATAAGATCTTAAATTCGGAACAGTTTGGCTTTCAAAGTGAATAAAACACAACTGATGCACTTTTTTCTTTCTTAGAGAAACTGTATGTAACCCTCAATAACGGGGACATTGCTGGTGCAGTCTTCTGCGACCTGACCAAGGCTTTTGATTGTGTCAGTCACAGTATTCTACTACAAAAGCTAGAAGTTTACGGGTTTCGAGGTGTTGCCCTCAACTGGTTCAGGTCCTATCTGTCGGAAAGAACTCAGACTGTTTCCATAGTGAGAAAAATGTCAGATGTTCAAAATATCAATTGTGGGATACCTCAGGGTTCTGTCCTGGGACCAATCTTGTTCCTCCTGTATATTAATGATATCACCAATATTGATATATCAGGCTCATTTACTCTCTTTGCTGATGATACTACCATTCTCTGGCGTGACTCAACCAATTCTCCTCTTAACTATAGAATCCAAAAAGATTTGCAGGAAATAAAGAGGTGATTTGACAGCAACGTCTTAACGCTCAATGTTACTAGAACTAATATTCTGACTTTCAAATGTGATTAACAGGAAATTCAAATTGAAACAATTACACTCAACCCCACGCCATGTGTGAAATTTCTTGGGATACATGTTGATAGTTCGCTTAACTTTAGTAATCACATTGAAAAACTGTTGAATAAACTGTCATCTGGCTGTTATGCCTTAAGAACCATAGCAAAACATCTTGAACCACAGGTAGTTAAGATGGCTTACTATGCTCTGATCGAATCACATTTACGTTACGGGATTGCTTTCTGGGGAGGTTGCTCCGATTATATGTTTAATTCAGTTTTTGTTTTGAAAAAAAGAGCACTGCGCTTTATGTACGGTTTGACATACCGTGAATCTTGTAAACCATGCTTTCTGAGAGAAGGACTCCTGACATTGCCGTGTGTTTTTATTGCAGAGAGTGTAAGTATGTTTGGTTTACAAAAAATATAAAAGCTCTATTCCAGTGGGGCATTACAGTGCTCGGCGAGGTGGTAATGTTCCGTTGTCGATTCCGCAGAGCAGCAAAATTAGAAAAAGTGAGAGACGTGAGAGTGTGTGCCAGTATTTGAGAAAATGACGAATTAACGGTAGCGGTCAAGCTAGGACGGTAACGATATAAATTAAAAATCGGCCTTACACACCAGCCCCCGTAAATAGCATTTGTTTCGGCCTGCAGAAAACCTAATGCGGTTAGAAGGGATGGAAAAAGGAGAGTTGCATGGAAGACAGCCAAAAACAACCCGAGGTAAAATGTAGGTAGGATGTAAGAGGAGAGTTGCATGGAAGACAGCCAAAAACAACCCGAGGTAAAATGTAGGTAGGATGGAAGAGGAAGACGGCCTGGAAGACAGCCAAGACTGCCCGAGGAAGGGTGTTAAAACCATTAAGCACCCTGCAGGTATAACTATCCGTATCTACGGTATTGAACGCGATGCAGCGGGGACTGCTACGACGGCGGTACTGATGGTGTGACTCGGAATCAGCCAGAGCCCCACCATCCTTACCTTGGTACGCGCGGTCGGTGTGGAGACGAACGGATGTCTCCTCGAATCGGCGGTCTGCTGCCGTATTTATGGTCGCGGTCGAGGCCCCACTCGGGCGGTTGAGAAGAGGGAATCGGTTCGGCGCGCGATGTTGCCACCGCTTCTTTTATTTCCCGAGAAAAATATAGTAACTCTGTTACAGGTTGTTTTGTATTTCTCTTCTCTGAATATATTTCCGAACGAATTCTTCTGCGGAATCTGTTGAACTTGATATTGTTCTAATCTAAATTGCTCATTAATTAACAATAATTCACCAAACACTATTTAGGTAATTGTAAAATACTAGGAAATACGACATTAAATTTTATTTACTCATATGACAACCAGGGGCCTGTTTCATAAAAAATATTAGTCTAATAATATTTCTCTTTAGCAGGTATTATAAGTCAAAATTATATTATCTATATCATAATTTTGACTTATAATATTGACTAAAGAGTAATATTATTAGACTAATATTTTTTATGAAACAGGCCCCTGGCAATAATAAATGTCATTAGTTGTAATTCCTATTTTTGCAGTCCTCTGAATTTTTAAGCTCCGCCTGTTTGTTTACCTCTACTATCTCGTTTCGTGGAATGAACTTTATGTGAAGTCAATCTTGCATTTGAGTTAATAATTAAACAAATTACAATGAAAACAAGTATTTCATTATGGATTATTGGGTCTCTGTAAGCCAGAGTGGTCCTTCGAAGAATAATAATTGGTAAATATTCGATACATGGAAAACCAAGGCAATCAAGGGTACAAGCAATTTCAGCGACCAGTGACTTAGCGACCAGGTGAACGGTAAAGTGTTCATTACAGTGAACACCCTCGATCTAACATTCCTCAAAAATCGAAACATATTGTGTAATTTTTATGATAATTATGAGTCAATAATTCAAGACAGTAAAAGTTTAAATTATGTACCGCCCCTGTTTTTGTGCTAAAATTTCAATTACACACACTATATTCAATCAACACCTATAATCAATCAATACAGAAGAGTTTCTGTTAGTTGGCCCATCTGCAGCAGGTACTGAGGTCCCTGGTTACGTAGACTCACAGCTATAGTTGTTTTTGAGCCAATATCTCTAGATTGATTTTTTTCAATTTGAATAAAAAATTAAGGCTTTCACGGCCAATCAAATCTAGTAAAACAGTTTTTTCCGGGCTATTATGCCGTGGTCCATTAGTATTTCTACCTAACTTCTCGTCTACTGCTGCGGTAAACATCTTCAGATGCGGTGTGGTAGAGGACGAAGTGTTCTCTTCCGTGTTCCCCCGATGACTGAATTGTGACGTTGTTGGTTGGGCCTGCGTTATTTATATTCAGGGTTGTGGGCGTGGCTTGTATTACGCTATTTTCCTTGTCTCGTTCTCGGAAAGGAAGGGTCTTTGTTTTTCGGAGAACTGGCAACCAGCGTTTGTTGAGGTTCATGCCCTCTTCTTTTCTGTTGAAGTTATTGTGGTGTTTCTGTATCTCTTTGGCTTCTCCGTGGAGTCTAGTGTAATATTGTTTGGTTCTATCCAATGCTTGAGTCTGTTCGAAACGAATGACATGGTTTGTTTGTGTAAGAACGTGTTCGGCGATTGCTGATCTAGCTATTTGTCTCTGCTGACAGTTCCTTTTGTGCTCTTTCACCCTGGTGTTAATAAAGCGTTTTGTTGTTCCTACATAGACAGATCCACAAGAGCAAGGAATTTTATAGACACCAGCCATTTCAAGAGGTGCCCTAGGATCCTTGGCCGATCTTAGACTTTACTGAATCGTTCTTGTGGGCTTGTAGATAGGCTTAACGTTATGTCTTTTTAGCGTTCGTCCTATGCGATCTGTGATATTTTTGTTATAGGGAAGAAAGGCTCTCTCGGCCACCTGTGATAGTTCCTTATTATTATTTGTGCGCTGTTGCTTCGGTTTTATGGCTCTATTTATTTCCTGCTTGGAGTACCCATTTCCTTCAAGTGCTCTAGTTCAAATGGTTTTAACTGAGGTACTAATTTCATAATGCAAACTGGCAGAGTAACTTTCTGCACTTGAAGAGTTAAGTAAGAGCTGCCCACTTTACGCCAACCTGCATTTTTATGCAAAATTTTCGTCAGAAAAATTACCCTCACTATCCTACCTTCAGTGTCGTATCATAATTTGTTACAATTTGTACAAAATTGATAAATAACATGTTTAATCCGTGAAACACAAGTTAGAAAGAGACATTCATAAAATTAATACTGACTTAGCATATTTCCAGCTTAGTCTGCAATAATGCTCGCGGAAAACTCGCCCCTCATACACATTTCCACTCTCTTAGATGTAATCCTGTTGTCCTCCCATTGGTACTACGTCAACTTCCAAAATCCCACCATTCATACAGAGCAAAGTTTAACTGGAACTGTTGAGGCCATAGGGTAGTTATAGGTAACCATAGTCGGAGAATAATTTTTCTACCGTTGGCTAATTCCCGACAATATGCATCATCCCTGGTTAAGGGCGGGTATTATAAAACTATTTAGATAATTAACTATAAATTTACTCCAGGAATGACGTCGCATGTCATAATTAACTTGAAAATTCCGGAGTTAACTTTATCGGGCGAATGGGGTATCGGTTAAAGTTAACTTTGTAGAAAATTGTGAAAGTAATCATTTAGCTTCAATTCTATATAATGTAGTTACCAGGTACGCGCTCTAAACACTTCAATATCTTTTAAAGATTTCCTTGAATCATTTTATAAACAATTCTCGAGTGCGCGACTTTATTTTACATATAATGCAACACATTTTACATGACAAAGCAAACGCGACTGGAGTTTTGATTGTTGTTAATTTTGTTTCAGAAAACATGCAGCTGCAATAGACGCCATCGAGAGATCGGGTAGATCATCCAGAACTGGTAAGTACTTGTTTTGTTATTGAGGTGAAGGTGCGCATTGTTCCAACTTGAAAGTTTCACATGATAGTAAATACCGAGGTAAAAACAACAAAGTTTTCTATATTTTAGAAAGAGTTTTTCTCAATAATTTCATCATTTACATAAATATGATACTGTTTATCCAACATAATTCCTAAATATTTTATTTTATCAACATTTTTTAATGGAATTTTGTGCTCATCAATTAAAATTGTATTGAAATTTGGATATTTTGCTTCTGATATTGAAAAAGCAAAATAATTTAATTTTTTCAATGTTTAATGAAAGTTTGTGACAATTTTATTGTATTTAATTTTAAAATTGATTTTTCTTTCTATGTTTTTGCAATAAAGATTACAACTGTATCATCTGCATAAGCGAACATTTTTCCAGGATTTTGAATGTTGAAAATTGAGTTTATGTAAATATTTAAAAAAAATTGGTCCTAATACACTACCTGGGGGGACTCGTATTTTTAATTATATTAGGATTACTTAAGGTTGTTTTCTGTGGTCTATTAGTTAAATAATTTCAGTACAATAAGTACCCCTTATCCCATAGTTTTCTAAAATTTTAAGAAGATATCATGATATAATATCAAATGCTTTTGCAAGATCTAAGAATGCAGCAATACAGACATTATTTGTTATATTATTTATCAGTTGATATATAGCATCTTCCGTGCTTTTACCATTTTGAAAGCCAAATTGATTTTTACTTATTATATTATTAAAATTTAGTCATTTTTCAAAAATTTCACTTAAATTTGATAGAACACTTATTGGCCTGTAATATGAAATTTAATTTTTACTGCCTACTTTATGTATACGAGTAACAATAGACATTTTAAATTTACATTTATATTTATATACATATATAAAATCAATTATTGAAGAGCTGTGAGCCTAACACAATTACCTTATTTGTTCCCTTATTAATGTTTTAAAGATGTAAGTAAATAACTCATCTAGTTCCGTGTATATTAGTTTTATTTACCTACCTTGATTTCGAATAATTCCTATTGGAAATTTAGCAAGGAAGCATTGTGGTAAGAATCTCCCCTATTTGAATTGAAATATATATTAATCGTATTTGTAACTTTGTAGAATAGTAGTGACCACGAGGAGTCAAAATCAAGTGAAACAAACCGACAATATTATCCAAGCATTACTGTTGGCTATACCTCAATGCGTGTCCCGAGTTGGCATATGAATACTGACAAAGAGTTGGTGAAAACTTTTCGATTTCATTGAGATTTCTATGGATTACTAAACGGATATTCCTGACACTTATTATATTGGTTTTCCATCGACTGATAAGAATTCAGTATACTTATCTAGTAAAATTTTTGCATTTAATAAAAAAAAATCATCATTACAAAAACTTCGCCTTTTTTATGCGGACATTCAAACCTAAGCCCTTTCTCAACCTATGTATTAATTTTTGAAATTTTTATTCCACCTATATTCAATCTAACTAACTGATCTTTTTTTTTAGGTTTATGATTAATGAATATCTAGAGGATGACATTAAAAATGAAATAAAAGAATCGGATATTCAGTTGATAGATCCAAATAAAGGAATATTTATAAAGGAGGAATATTCAAGAGATGCCAATTCATCAGGACCAGATGTTTTCAGAAAATTCCAATGTTACATTTGCAATGCTTTATTTAAAACTAAATCAAGTTTAAAATATCATTTAGTGATACACTTCGATATTTTTCCTTTTGAATGTAACACTTGCAAAGCAAAGTTTAAACGAAAAAGCGTTTTGAAAGAACACAAACTAACACATTCGGATATTTTTCCTTTTGAATGTGACACTTGCAAAGCAAAGTTTAAACGAAAAAGCGTTTTGACAGAACACAAACTAACACATTCGGATATTCATAATTTTGAATGTGACACTTGCAAAGCAAAATTCAAACGGAAAGGTGGTTTGAATAAACACAAACTAACACATTCGAATATTTATTCTTTTGTATGTGCCACTTGTAAAGCAAAATTTAAACGAAAAATTCAATTGGAAAGACACAAACTGACACATTCGGATACTTATCATTTTGAATGTGATATTTGCAAAGCAAAATTTAAACTGAAACAACATTTGAAGAGTCACAAACTAATTCATTCGGATATTCGTCCTTTTGAATGTGACACTTGTAAAGCAAAATTTAAACAAAAAGGCGATTTGAGAAGTCACAAACTAACACATTCGGATATTTATAATTTTAAATGTGACACTTGCAAAGCAAAATTCAAACGGAAAGGTGATTTGAATAAACACAAACTAACACATTCGAATATTTATTCTTTTGTATGTGCCACTTGTAAAGCAAAATTTAAACGAAAAATTCAATTGGAAAGACACAAACTGACACATTCGGATACTTATCATTTTGAATGTGATATTTGCAAAGCAAAATTTAAACTGAAACAACATTTGAAGAGTCACAAACTAATTCATTCGGATATTCGTCCTTTTGAATGTGACACTTGTAAAGCAAAATTTAAACAAAAAGGCGATTTGAGAAGTCACATACTAACACATTCGGATATTTATAATTTTGAATGTGACACTTGCAAAGCAAAATTCAAACAGAAAGGCGAGTTGAAAGTTCATGAATCAAAACATTCGGATATTCATCCTTTTGGATGTGACATTTGTAAAGCAAAATTTAAACAAAAAAGATAAATGAAAACACACATATTAAGGCATTCGAATAAAAAAATAAAATAAATTGCAACATGCAAAGCCAAAGTTAATAATAATAATAATAATAATAATAATAAAGTTTATTTACCAAAGATACATAGGTACAAACATATGCTTAAATATTATAATAATTTTATCTTACAGTAAAATAAACAGTAATCACAGAAGCAATGCATCAACTGTATTGCTTGTACGTGATGGTATTTTTCTTATTTGTCTAAATTGGGTAGTGCGTCAATTTCGGGTAAAGTTGTCTTATTCGGGTGTGCATGTCAAAATCGAGGGTGTGTCAAAATAGGGAGTTTTATGGTCACTTTTTAGGTTTACGATCAATTTATTTTTTATAGATTTTTGAAAAAATTTCTAAGAGTATGGCGATTTATTTTTATCCATGGTTTAATATGAGATTTGAAGTTTTTTTGGTTAATTTTTTGTTTTATATTTTCTGGAAGAAGATTATAAATTCTGGGGGCGTAAGATTTGTAGTATTGTTGACCAACAGCTTTCTGACTCCGCGGGAGAACCGCGTCTCTATTTTGAGCGCGGGTCTCGTGAGGATGTTGTACATATTCAAGTTCAATTTTGTTTTTATGTAAATTTATCAATAAATTTTGAGCATAAAGTTGTCGGATGTCAAATATTCCGGTCTCGTTGAATAATTGATCTGTGGGAAATAATTTGGGTTTTTCATAGATTATTTTAAGAAGCCATTTTTGAATAATTTCTACTGTATTAATATGACATTCCCTTACTCCACCCCAGCCAATAAGTCCATATGTGAGCTGTGATTGAACCAACGAAAAGTAAAGTGTTTTCAATGATTTTATATCAAGGAAATCTTTAAGGCGTTTGAATTTAGATATTAAGTTTCGGACTTTCCCTGCAAGTTGATTGCTATGCAGTTTCCATCTTAGATTCTGATCCAACGTTATTCCAAGGTATTTTATGGAATCGTTTTCCTGAATAGAGGTATCGTCATCAATATTGAGAACGCCCATGTTTGGCAAGCCGGTAGCGTATGACGAGAAATTTAGGTATCTAGTTTTAGTGGTGTTTAAAGAAAGTTTGTTAATTTTAAACCAGTTAGAAATATTTAGGAAGTCCCTTTCCGTAATCTGTTTAAGTGTTGTCCATGACTCGCTGGTGTAGAATATAGCAGTATCATCACAATAGCTGATAATTTTTCCTGCAATATCCATTTTTAAAAGGGCATTTACATAAATAATAAACATTATTGGACCAAGAACGGTGCCTTGCGGCACGCCACAGGTGACTGTCTGATATGAGCTTTGAGTACCATTTATTGTTACATGTTGTCTTCTGTTGGTAAGATAACTTTGTAGCAGATCATTAACAATACCTCTAAAGCCATAAGTATTGAGTTTCTCTAAAAGAATGCTGTGGTCTACCGTGTCAAAGGCTTTCGAGAGATCAACAAAGATACACAAAGAAGGTTGTGATTTGTCCATGGACTCATATAAATATGAAGTTAATTTCGCTATTGCATCTTCGGTTGATTTTTTCTCTCGAAAGCCATATTGCTTATCTGAAAGGACAGAGAACCTATTCAGAAATGATACTATTCGTATTTTTAAGATTTTTTCATAGATTTTTGCAATGTTAGAGATTAGCGAAATTGGTCTGTAGTTATTTGTGTCTTCAACTGATCCAGATTTGTGTATTGGTGTAATTGCACCAACTTTCAACTTATCTGGAAATACTCCAGATTTGAAACATAGGTTAATCAAGTATGTCAATGGATTTGCTATTTCATTCCTAATCTCCTGTAGAGTTTCGCTCCTAATTCCGTCAATACCGGGCGATTTACCTTTTTTAGGCTCATTATAGTGTCAATTACTTCTTTTTGTGTCGTCTCGCGTAAGAACATGGAATTTTCAATGAAGTTTTCGTTTATTGGATTCATGTTTAAAGGGTTGGTAATTTTATTGGCTAAATTCTTTCCTATTTCGCTAAAAAACTTGTTGAAATGATTTGCTAATTGTTTTTCGTTTGTTATTGTTTTTCCGCAAGTAAGTTTAATTGTTTTAATTTTTTTGGTTTTAGTTTTTTTACCGCTATTGCATACATCATTCACACAGTTCCATAGAGCTTTATTTTCATTTCTATTTGCATTTATTTGTCTTTTTAAGTAACTCTTTTTTGATTTTTTTATTTCTTTGTTAACCTCAGTATTGCAATTTTGATATCTCGTTTTTAGTTCCTCATTGTGGGGTTCATTTACATGCTGTATATATAAGTCATGTTTTTGTTGTATTTTTTTAAGTAACGCTTTTGTGATCCATTTTTGTTTTCCATTTCTTCTATTACTTGTTTGTACTGTATTTGTATGTTTGTTTATGTATAGTAGCAATTTATCTAAGAAAATATCGGTTGCTGAGTTTGTGTCACTTGTTGCGTACACCGAATACCAGTTTTCATTACCTATGTCTCCTTTCAATTGATTGTAATTAATAAATTTTTTAAATTGTTTTGTGTAGGTTTTCTGCTGTTGTTTGGTTAAAATATTTAACGCAATGGGATAGTGATCCGTTATATCAAGTTTAAATAAAAATGACTCTGGCTGAGTTTCTAAAGTGTCTTGATTACACATTTTTACCAAAAAGTGATCTAAACAGGTTTTCGACTGAGGCCTAGTAACTTTATTAATGTAGGATATAAAATGATAATAGCTCAAAATGTTTTTGTACTCTTCGTCTTCTGGTTTTTCCGATAAAAGGTCCATATTGATGTCCCCGACAATAATGTGATTTTTATTATGTTTTACACTTTCGAGATACTGAGCCAAATCGGTATTAAAAATATCTTTTCCAATGCTTGGGGATTTATAAATACATGTTAAGCAAATTTTGTTATTTAGTTGGCCTTCAATAAATATATTTATTGCTTTTACCTGCCCAATAAATTTAAAATTCTGTGTGTAGGACAAAGTGTCTCTAATATAAACAATAACTCCGTCACATTTATTCAATAAACCTTTGTTATATATAGATGTGTAACCGTCCAGTTCAAAAAGCTGCTGGTCGGCAATGAAATGCGTTTCTGTGAGTACAATACAGTCGAAATCAAGGTCTATTGAATTCAGTAAACACAAGAGTTTGTCAAAGTTTTGATGTATACTTCTAACATTCAAATGAAATATTTTCAAGCTCTTCTCATCATTGGTGTAATTTTTGAAAAAAATTTGGTTTGTTATGTCAGTTGCGTCAATGTCTTGAGAGGCAAAATCTCGAGTAAACAGATTCATTTCACTAAAAATACCAAAAGAAAAACCATTTATCTTCCTCAATATTTAAATACAGTCCAGCATTACACTATAAAAATAATAACAAACAGTACTTTAAAATGATATAGGCATGTGCTTAAGTAACAAAATATAGATAATCAATTAATCAGACAAGCAACCAATGTAAACTAACTGTACTTATCTTATCCATAAACTATTGCAGTCAAAGACATTTATTTTATAAAAATGTAGGTTAGATAGTTTTGTTATCAATTCCAGAATAAATCCAGTTTCAATTTTTGTGTATTGTCCATACCCTGCTAGCTTTTAAAAATTAGAATTATATAAGTAAGAGATTTGTTTGCTATAATTACAGAAATTAATACCGGGAAAGTGTGACATCGAAGAAACTAGGTTCGGATTCTGTATCTTGTTTTCACTCCTTTTGATGTTATATAATCGTCATCTTGTGTGTTTTTCTTCGATTTTTTGGAAAGGTTGTCGGAATTTTCTTCTAAATTTGGTTCTTTAAGAGTTGCCTCTTCTTCGAAAACATTGGATGGTAGTGATTCGTTTGAAAGGCTTCTTTGGGGAATTTTTAGTTTTTTGTATATTTTTTCTTGGTTATTTTCAAGTTGCTCCGCAGAGTACAAAGTCCCGTTTATTTCTAGTTTTAAGTTTTTAATTTTGCAAGTTAGATTGGTTTCTTTTCCTCTTTTGAAATGCTTTCTCAAAATATCGTATTCTTGACGGTCTTCAAAGCACATATCGTGCGCAATATAAACGTTTGTGTCTTTTAATTTGTAGGCACATCGAAAAACTTCGGATTTTTTTAAATAGGTCTTGAATTCAATTTTTATTGGTGTACCTTTCTTGGCCCTTAGGACATAAATATTGTTAATGTCGATTTCCTTCAGTCCGATGTCCAATAACTCTTTAAATTTAGTTACAATGAATTGTACTAGATTTATTGATTTGTCAATGTCCAATCCAAATAAAATAATGTTATTTTTCCTGTTTTGCCTTTCGATTTTTATGTAATTATTTTCCAATTTTTCGCACCTTTGACTTAGTTTAACGAAATCTTTATCCTGCGTATCTAATTTTTGTAATATTTTATTGTTTTGATCCTGCAGATTTGTTTTCAGGTTTTCTTGATCCACTTTTATTTCCTCTTTGAGTTGAGAAAGCTGCTTACTAAAACCTTGCATTAACTTTTTATAAAATTCGTCGTTATTTCCCATATCAAAACTTAAGGATCGGTGCGATGTTTTGAAATAAAAATAGGGCGGTGAAATGGACGTGGTCCGTATAGCAGAGATTGAAGACTAAGTACCTAGTAGTGATTTGAATTTGGTTCGGCTCATATGCACTGTTCGGAACTCGGTAGTTTGGCGACAAGCTGTATGACGTATAAAATAGCATAGGTGGGGCACCCACACACAGGAAATTGATCCTTATGTTATTGGTGTGTAGGATATTTCGACTAGGATTTTTCTTGATATATGGATAATACTTCTGGTAATTTAAAACAACATTCAGTGACGTATTCAGCTAAATAAGTGTAACTTTGAATTTAATGTTTTTTTTTGTAAAATTTAAACGTGAAACAATTTTGAATGTTCATGATATAGCAACCGCAATGGGTTGATTGAAGGGGGTGTGGGCCAAAAAAACAACTTCATCTAAAAAAAAAGGAAAAAAAAAACTAAGAATAACAGTGAAAACCGCACCCCTTTATGACAATAATTAGGACGGTTACGGAAGTTACGGCTCTATGAAGATACCGCGTCCCACCCTATGACGTCACGAGAACTCAAATGTTGCACGAGATAATGAAGTGCATTGAATTTATATTTATGTTTTTCCTGTGCCATTTGCAATAATCTAAACAAAAACCACTGACGCGTTTCGGGAACAATCAAATGAACAATACGAAGCGCGGCTGGACGAAGTTCCCGTGACGTCACATGTACTTCAAGGTGGTATGTCTCAACGATGGTTTATTGTAGAATGATGAGGTTTGAACAATTATTCTTTGATTTTTTTACACTAAAATTTGAATTTTTTGGTGCACTTCCCCTTTAACAAGGATTTTAATGTAACCTATATAAAGTTTGTTTCACGAAGGTTTTTACTTTTGACATCGACAATATTATAACTTCGAGAAAAGTTTGTCGTAGAATAATTCATATATTTTTATTTATGCGTTTTTCAACACAATCAATTTTATTGAATGACTTCTGGTAATGTAAAATTTGAAACCAGTAAAAAGGTTATCAAAATAAAATTGTAATGGAAGTTTGGACACATCAGAGAAAAAATTGTCAATGATGTTCATAAGGGGTGCTGCATATTTCTCGAATCCATTTCCATAGAAAGTATTTCCGCTAGGCACTGTTGCCAGGTCAAAAAAATTGAATTCACCAGAAATTGGAATGAAAAATCACCAGATTATAAAAAAAAATCACCAGAAATCTTGAAAGTTGATTTTTCAGACTATATTACGAGTTGTAAACGAAAAAATGTGATTTTTTTCCTTGGATAAAAATCCAAAGTAAATTTTCAAATTCAATTTCTTCGGAACCCATCAGAGATTTTGGATCAATTTTTTTCGAAATTGTAGCTCCTAATAAAGGCTTCAAAATGGTAGTCAGTTGAAGTCGTTGGCATTTACAGTTTTTGAAAAAATCGAGTTTGAAGTTTTTGACTAAAATCCAACTTTGATGCTCAATCACTCTAAAAGTATTTGCCTTATCAAACTCATTCTAGCACTGATTTATAGAGAATTTAATGCTCTTTCCAACCATATATAATTTATTTTGATATTTAATGGAAGTATTGGCAATTGCTCCTTACCTTGTCAGGATTTAAAAAAAATTTAGATCTGAAAATAGAGATTTTCTTTTTGGTTTTTTTTCTCTTTTGAAATCGAGATTTGGAAATGAAATTAGAGTTTTTTTCGATTAATTTAGATCCGCTCTATCGATTAGAAAAGTCATAATTCAAAAAAATCTGAAAAATAAAAATTTCGATTTTTTCAAAGGGATATTAATTTCAAAATTTTCAAACTCAATTTTTTCGAAACTCGTCAATGATTTTGAATCAGTTTTTTTATGAGATTGTAGCCCTTGATGAGGGCTTCAAAATGGTACTTAATTGAAGTCGCTGGCATTTACGGTTTTTGAGAAAATCGAGTTTGAAGTTTTTGACTAAATTTCAACTAAAATCCAACTTTGAGGCTCAATTGCTTCAAAAGTGTTTGAGTTATCAAACTCAATCTAACACTGATTTATAAAGAATTTGATGGTCTTTCCAACCATATATAATTTATTTTGATTTGCTCAAAATTCAAAGGAAATGTTGGCAATTGTTCCTAACCTTGTCAGGATTTAAAAAAAAATTAAACCTAAAAATTGAGATTTTTTTAAAACTTTTCTCTGTGTTGAAATCAAGGTTTTGTAAGGAAGTTGGAGTTTTTTTCGACTAATTTAAACCCGCTCTATCGATTGGAAAAATCAAAATTCAATAAATATGGACAATAAAAATGTCGAATTTTTCAAAGGGTTATTAGATTTTAATTTTTCTATCATACAAATGAAATTTGGATATAAATGAAGTAAAATTTTAATATATTACGAGGGATGTTTATAAAGTGTATGCCATTATTAAAAATATTCAAAATTGATGAAATTTTAAAATCACCAGAAATTGCTATTTTTTAAAAAGTTTTTCACCAATCACCAGATTTTTCATAAAATCACCAGATCTGGTGAAATTTCCTAGACCTGGCATCACTGTTTTCCATTAATTCATAAGAACTCAGTATACTTATCTAGTGAGATTTTTTACATTTAATAAAAAAAAAAAATCATCATTACAAAAACTTCGCCTTTTTTGTGTGTACATCCGCACCCCTGCCCCTTCCCGACCTATGTATTAATTTTTGAAATTTTTATCCCACCTATATTTAATCTAACTAACTGATCTTTTTTTTAGGTTTATGATTACTGAATATCTAGAGGATGACATTAAAAATGAAATAGAAGAATCAGATATTCAATTGATAGATCCGAATAAAGCGATATTTATGAAGGAAGAGAAATATTCAAGTGATGCCCATTTATCAAAACCAGATGCTATTAAAAAATTCCAATGTTACAATTGCAATGCCTCATTTAAATCTAAATCAAATTTAAAAAAACATTTAGTGACACACTTCGATATTTTTCCTTTCGAATGTGACACTTGCAAAGCAAAATTTAAACGAAAGAATAATTTGAAAAGTCACAAACTGACACACTCGGATATTTATGCTTTCGAATGTGAAACTTGCAACGCAAAATTTAAACGAAAAAGCACTTTGACGGATCACAAACTAACACATTTGAATATTTATACTTTTGAATGTGACATTTGCAAAGCCAAATTTAAACAAAAATCCGGTTTGACGCATCACAAACTAACACATTCGGATATTTATTACTTTAAATGTAACATTTGTAAAGCAAAATTTAAACAAGAAGGCGTTTTGAAGAGTCATAAACTAACACATTCGGATGATTATCCTTTTGAATGTAACATTTGCAAGGCCAACTTTAAACGAAAAGGCGATTTGAAAAATCACAAACTAACACATTCGAATGTTTATCCTTTTGAATGTGACACTTGCAAAGCAAAATTTAAACGAAAAAGCAATTTGAACATACACAAACGAACACATTCGAATATTTATCCTTTTGAATGTGACACTTGCAAAGCAAAATTTAAACGAAAAAGCACTTTGACGGATCACAAACGAACACATTCGAATATTTATTCTTTTGAATGTGCTATTTGTAGAGCAAAATTTAGACAAAAAAGCAATATGAAAACACACATATTAAGGCATTTGAATAAAAAAATAAAATAAATTGCAACATGCAAAGCCAAAAGTAATACTTCTGGTAATTTAAATCAACATTCAGTGACGCATTCAGCTGAATAAGTGAAAGTTTGAATTTAATGTTTGTTCTGTTAAATTTAAACGTGAAACAATTTCGAATGTTCATTTAGCATCCACAATGGGTTGATTAACATTTTAACAAGGACTTTAATGCGTTTTACGTTTTCTGTATAGAGAATTGTAATAAATGGGCAGCATCTTTCTTTTTTTGATGATATCAAAATACTGGGTTTAAATCTTGATTCATCTCTTAAAATTTCGGGGACACGTAATGGTCATTATGCAAAAGCGTTATCTCTGCTTGCACAAATTAAATTTTAAAACAAGATAAAAATTGGCAGATTTTCTGGTACTGTCGATAATTAATTATTGCCTTATAATTCATTAACCTTGGCGAGACCAAAGGTTTCAGCAGAGATTGCAACGTATTCATCAATTTGTTTGTGGGTTAAGAAAATTTGGTCACTAATGGTTTGAAAGTTTCATTTTTATTTAAGTTTCTCCTGATATCTTTCATGTATTGTCTGTTCAAAAATCAAGTACCAAAATGTTTATTGGAAAAAACATACTTATGAATCAGATACATAATAGAAATATCAGATACAATACTTTGACTATGCCGTACCATTCAACAGCTCTATTTTTTCGAAACTATACATTTAATATTGTATCCTTATACAGTGTGTCCATTTAAATTCGCAGCATATAGGAAACTTATTCATTATTAATTTAATGGAAAAAAGTTATTCTTCATAAAAGTTTCTGCTTCTTAAAAAAATAATATTAAACTAGTAAAACTTGAAATATCATGTACAGGGTGGTCAGAAAATAGAAAAATATACAAGGTGTTTCCTAAGTACGGTTCGTAATTTCAGGATGTGATCTCTTACAATATTTTAAGAAAAATAGTTCCCATAAACAAGTGTTCGGAAATGCGTAATTTCTGAGATACAGGGTGTCTATAATCTTTATTAGATCATGGATAAACGCGTACGCGAATATCTGGTTCAGTTAGTTCTTTGAGTGATGCAATCTTTGTAATTGATCATTCTATGCTAATAAAAGCAGGGGTAATATCAAACGATAATATTTCTAATCAGAAACTGATATATTGTGATCTTGGTCTGAGAAGAAATGTAAAGGTACCTAAAGTTATAAAACATCGATCTTTTAATAACATTTATCTGATTAAATTTTTAAATAAAATTAAGTATTTACCTGGAACGAAATATTTTACGAAAATAACATATTTTCTGAGGCTCATAATTTAAAATTTAATTCTCATAAGTCTAGCGTAATGATTTTTGGTAGTAGTACAGGGGCTGAATTTTCAAAATGTGCAAAATATGTGTTTAAGGTTTATCTATGGTCTGCGTATGTTTGACCACATTTCGCATTTTTATAGAAATTTAGGCTAGTTAAGGATGGACGAGAGCAGAATTCTTCATTTTTACCTTTCTATTGAAAACAATAAATAACCCCTGCTCACCTAGCTCCATAAAATAATGTTTAATATTTCGTCATAGCATATATACTTTTAATGTAAGAAACAGAATAAAATTGACTATGCCGCATCATACCACTGTAATTTTTCAGCGATCGTTCTCATACAATGCCGTTCAACAATTTAATATAATACCTTGTCATATTCTTAGATTAAGCTCACAATATTTATTTGTATTTACATTTCAGGTGTTTTTTATGTTTTTTTGACTATGCATTTGGATTATGTACTTTAAATGAATGTAAAACCCGTCTTGTTTCAAATAAAAGTCATTTTTTATTTATTTATCTGTATATGAAATTAATTAATAAACAGGTGTGACTCGCGCTGCGAGCTTACCGCAATTGTAATAGGTATCTTATTTGCTCCCTTATTAAAAGCTTGAGAATTAATGTTTCAAAGAGTTGATGATATTTAGTTGTAGGTAAATAACTCATTTTGTTCCGTGCATACTAGTTTTATTCACCTACTTTAATTTTGAATAAAATTCCTATTGCAAATTAAGCAAAAGAGCATTGTGGTAAAAATCTCCCCTATTTGAATTAAAAAATAAATATTTATCGTATTTGTAACTTTGTAGAATGGTAGTGGCCGCGAGGAGTCAAATCAAGTGAAACAAACCGACAATATATCACCTAGGCATTACTGTTGGCAATACCCCAATGCGTTTCCTGAGTTGACATGTGAATATTGACAAGGAGTTGGTACGAACTTTCCGATTTCATTGAGATTTCTGTGGATTATTGAATGCATATTCCTGGCATTTACTGTACTGATTTCCCATCAACTCATAAGAACTCAGTATACTTACCTAGTGAGATTTTTGCGGTATAATTTTTTCAGGATTAACCATATTACCGTAAGCGCTCGGTTTTTATTTAATAAAAACATTACATCATTACAAAAACTTTGTCTTTTTTGGTGTATATCCAAACCCCGGCCCCTTCCCGACGTATATATTAATTTTTGAAATTTTTATCCCACCTATATTTATTCTAATTAACTGATCTTTTTTTTAGGTTTATGATTAATAAATATCTAGAGGATGACATTAAAAATGAAATAAAAGAATCGGATATTCAATTGATAGATCCAAATAAAGGAATATTTATAAAGGAGGAATATTCAAGAGATGCCAATTCATCAGGACCAGATGTTTTCAAAAAATTCCAATGCTACATTTGCAATGCTTTATTTAAAACTAAATCACGTTTAAAATCTCATATAGTGATACACTTCGATAATCTTCCTTTTGAATGTAACACTTGCAAAGCAAAATTCAAACGTAAAAATCAATTGAAGTATCACAAAGTAACACATTTGAATATTTATCCTTTCGAATGTGAAACTTGCAAAGCAAAATTTAAACAAAAAGACATTTTCAGGAAACACCAATTAATACATTCGGATGTTTATTCTTTCGAATGTAAAACTTGCAAAGCAAAATTTAAACGAAAAGGCGAATTGAAAAATCACAAACTGATACACTCGGATATTTATGCTTTCGAATGTGAAACTTGCAAAACAAAATTTAAAAAAAAAATTCTTTTAAAGAATCATCAATTAATACATTCAGATATTTATGCTTTTGAATGTGACATTTGCAATGCAAAGTTTAAGCAAAAAGCATATTTGATAAATCACAAACTAAGACATGCTGATATTTATTCCTTTGAATGTGATATTTGCAAGGCAAAATTTAAACGAAAACCCGATTTGAAGAATCACAAACTAAAACATTTGGATATTCATTCTTTTGAATGTGACACTTGCAAAGCAAAATTTAAACGAAAAAGCTATTTGAGGAAACATATGTTGACACATTCGGATAATTATACTTTTGTATGTGACACTTGCAAAGCAAAATTTAAACGAAAAGGCGATTTGAACAGACACCTATTAAAAAAAAAAAAGTGTGTAGTTTGCACCCAGTAGAAGTGAAACCTTCATCGAACTGCATGCATTACACACATACTTACATACACAGTGGCGTCCCCCCCCTTTGAAAGACTTGAGAAAGAACGCAAAAAAGTGTCGCTTTTTCGTTTCAACGAGTCTCAAAGCACTCCCAACGATTCTAAAGAAGTTTTCACTTCAATATAATATGCAATGGCTAAGTTAATATTTGTGGTAATTTAATACAATATTGAATGACGCATTTAGGTAAATAATTGTAAGTTTGAATTCAATGTTTTTTCTGTAAAACTTGAACGTGAAACAATTTTGAATGTTAATTCAGCATCCACAATGGGTTGATTAACATTTCAACAATAATTTTAATGCGTTTTATATTTTGCGTGTTAAAAATGTAGTTCTTTTTTTAAGTTCTTCTTATTATTTTAGATTAAGCAGTTTATTGTACTATTTGTAGCGTTAAGTTTTGTAATGTGGTGAGTGTATAAATAAATAATTACATAGTAATGCATAAAATTCACTCACAATTCATGTATTTGGTTTTTGGGAAAACTCTCGAAGATGTCGATAGAAAGAAAAAAAAATAACTATTTTCTAATTTTGACATTTAAAGTGACACTTTGCAAAACTTGTTGAAGTTATCAAATGTCTCACTTTTCATTACCAGTTGCCAAAAATAAAATTTCATCATTAGTTAGGGATTTTATACGTCCAAATTTACTCGGACATGTATAGGTTTTTAGGATATCCGTGGAAGTCCGGTTAGAATTCAGAACAATATCTGGAAAACTCGGGGATCGTAAAAACAACCTAATTTTGTTAAATATCTCAATCTTCACGGTACTGCATCTCTACCCATACTCACAAGGTTTTTCTTAACTGCTGAAAATATGTGAATTTCTCTTTGCTATAACTTTGCACATAACGCAAATGTTGAGCGAATATTTTCTTCAATTGCGGCCCAATTGACAAAAGATCCGCATAAGCCTACTCTTGAGTCTATAGCAGGTTAATAATAACCATGTTTAATTTTCATATGACCTGTTCTGGCTGTTCTGAGTTTTATGATTTTATCATGTCACCAGAAAAATTTTCTGTTCAGAAATCACAAAAATATCACTCAAACATTTAGTTATTTTTATAGATTTATGTTTTATGATGTAATTATGTTATCACAATATTAAGTAATAATGTATCTATTATTTTCTGTAAAAATGTATTTTTGCAAAAAATAAACAGAATTTTTTGTAATTTAAAATATTTTTGGCCGGATTTCTTGACTTCTGTATCCTGAATTCCAGTTGCAAAAAATATAAATAAAATTTTTGATAATATTAAGGCTAAACTACTTGAAGTATGTTACCAAAAATATAATATATAATCTACATATAATGAAGATTTCATTGTTCACACCATAAACTAAATTTGATATACCGTAAAACCCTATAATATTGAACACTTTTTAGTTTTTGTCATTTGCAGATTCTTAACAACAGGCTATAGAGAAATAATATTGTAGGCATATTAGGCAAATTTTAATAATAATATAACATAACTATAGTTTGTATAAATAATGTTAAATTAGGTTAGGTAATCGATACAACTTTTTAATATATTGCAAAGTGAAACGAAGGAAAAAAAAGAAATTAATAATAACTATAAAAACATTCAGCATAGGCATGCATATAAAATATAAACATGTGTAAGTAGTTCAGGAGGAAAACAATTCATTATATTCTACAATATATGTCCTAACAAACATAGAAAAATATTTTGCATTTGCATTCTTAAAATGACAAGGCAAAATGTTATAAACTTTTGGTCCCAAGTTGTTAATTGATTTCTTCTCGAACTCACTATAATATCTAGGAACAAACAAACATTTATTCGAGTATTATAGATATGAACTGTATGATGTTTAATTTTTTCAAGAGTATGCATATAACAATAAACTGTATGATAGAATAATGTTCTTATATTTAAAATGGTGTTATTTTAGAAGAGATGAGAAGGATATAAAATATTTTTTCTAAATATATTTTTTAATATTAAATTCTAAACAGTTTGTATGTTGTTTCAAGAAGTTGTTATACATACTTTCCCATATTATATACGCTTTGATTTTGAGCATATTTCATCTGACAGTATAAATTTTAAAATCATAAATTTTTCCAGGACCAACCAACTTAGTGAAGCTAAGTTGACATTTCATTTAATAAAGAAAATACCATCATTTCAAAAACTTTGCCTTTTCTGATGTACCTACATCCGAACTTCCCTTCTCAACCTATGTATTAATTTTTTGAATATTTCATCCCACTTATATCTAATGTAATTTAAAAATTCAACTAACTGACGTTTTTTTTTTTAGGTTTATAATTGATGAATATCTAAAAGATGACATTAAAAATGAAATAGAAGTATTAGATATTCAATTGATAGATCCCAATAAAGGAATATTTATGAAGGAAGAGAAATATTTAAGTGATGCCAATTCATCAAGACCAGATGTTCTCAGAAAATTCCAATGTTACATTTGCAATGTTTTATTTAAAACTAAATCAATTTTAAAACATCACTTAGCAATACACTTCGATATTTTTCCCTTTGAATGTGACACGTGTAAAGCAAAATTTAAACGAAAAGCTAATTTGAAAATACACAAATTATCACATTCGAATATTTATCCTTTTGAATGTGACACTTGCAAAGCAAAATTTAAACGAAAAAGCATTTTGACAGATCACAAACTAACACATTTGAATATTTATAGTTTTGAATGTGACACTTGCAAAATAAAATTTAAAAGAAAAAGCTATTTGAAGAGTCATCAACTAACACATTCGAATGTTTATACTTTTGAATGTGACATTTGCAAAGCAAAATTTAAACAAAAATCCGGTTTGACGCATCACGAACTAACACATTCGGATATTTATTCTTTTGAATGTGACACGTGTAAAGCAAAATTTAAACTAAAAGCTAATTTGAGAAGACACAAATTATCACATTCGAATATTTATTCTTTTGAATGTACCACTTGTGAAGCAAAATTTAAACTAAAAAGCAATTTAAAAAGACATATATTAAGGCATGAGAAAAATTTAAAATGCAATATGCAACGTCGAAGTTAATACCAGTAGTAATTTAAGGCAATATTCAGCGACGCATTCAGCTAAATAAGTATGAATTTAATGTTTGCTCTGTAAAATTTAAACGTGGAACAATTTTGAATGTCCATTTAGCACCCACAATGGGTTGATTAACATTTTAACAAGGATTTTAATGCGTTTCAGATTTTACTTGTAGAGAATGTAGTTTTTTTTTTAAGTTCTTCTAATTGTTTTAGATTAAGCAGTTTATTTTTCCATTTGTAGTTTTGTAATATGGTGATTGTACAAATAAATAATGTATAAAGTTCACTTAAAATTTATGTATTTAGTTTTTGTACAAGTACAAAGAACAACACTGGTCTGTCTAATACCGATCTGAGGGAGATCAAAACAGCCATCGTCAACACTTCCAATGAAAAAAATTTCCAGGATATTGCCAGTACGGTTTCAAAGTTAATGGAAACTTAATTCGAGGAGCAATTTAATAATCCAAGGGCATTTCTGGATGGCTATTTTGATAAAATCAACTGTCTGGAAGCCGAAAACCAATTGCTAAGAAAAAGAATAGATGATCAGAAATAGGCGATAATATACAAATTTTCGGGTTGCAGTTTAAAAATGGCGAAGACCAAAATATCAAGATATTTATGAAACAAAGAGACACCGCTTTACAAAAATTCAAAAGAACTAGGGATAAAAATGATTCGATTTCCTATAAAGCTATATTTACATTCAATTCCAATTCAAATTTTAATAGGAATTACTTGACAGTTGAACGACTGCCCGTTTACATTCAAATTTGTGCGGTAATTAGTTTTTAGCTTTCCATTTGTGTATCGTATATGTAGGGATAGTTAGAAACAAATTTCAAAAACTTCTCATCGTCAAAATTCGACCATTCCTCACTATTGGCTAAAAAAATTTCAGAATCTTCAATTTCACTTTCACCGAAATTTCCACTAAACATATTAAAGGTTATCGTGAATATGGGTCTCATTCTAATCTTATCTGATATCAGCTTTTGAATGGTTTTTATGAAATATCGCAATTTTTTCTATATTGAATAATTATTATTAGAAGTGTGCCATTGGTGATTACTTGCTACCTATTGATTTTACAAAAAAAAAAATGTTTTAAATAAAAGATGTGAAAAATTATTTGATCTACATTGTTTATCTGGAAACTTTTTTAATTAGGGGCCTTCTGTGGTCATAAGGGCCGTTTGAAATTTATAATGTCATATAAACCTGTATTTGTGAGGTAAGTGGTTACTATCTTAACTAGAATTTTCTTGATTATTATGGATAAAATTCCTTGTATGTAGATTCTGTGTATGGTTTAATTTCCGAGTGATTGCTGCTGAGATTGAGAGCCTCGATAGTTTTCGTCATTGCAAAAGCTGTTGTCTAGTTGTTTGGTTACTTGGAGGTTCATAGTTGGAACATCCACCTATGGTATTTATGTGGTTGGAAGTTAGTTGCTGAGCCAGAATTCACACAGGCCAAGAAAAAGTGCAGCTCAGTGGACGTACCAGCGTACCAACAGTAACAAGAATTATTGCTAAGAAGATTAGGATAAGTAAAATAACGTCATGGTTTTTGAGATTTGCTCTGAATATTATTGACATGTTATTGGTTATTTACGACTAGATTTCTACATTGAAACAATACATGTTTCCTTCAGATTTATACCAATACAAAATATATATACATATATAAAATTAATTAATAAAGAGTTGTGAGCTTAACGCAATTGCGATAGGTACCTAATTTGGTTTTTAATTGAGAGCCTGAGAATTAAAGAGTTAATGATTTAAAGATTTAGTGAGTGAATAACTCATCTTGTTCCGTGCATACTAGTTTTATTTACCTACCTTGATTTTGAATAATTCCTATTGAAAATTTAGCAAGGGAGCATTGTGGTAAGAATCTTACCTATTTGAATTGAAATATACAGGGTGTCACGAAAGATTTGTTAAAAACTTCTAGGGATGGTAGATCTCGTAAATATATATATATATATATATATATATATATATATATATATATATATATATATATATATATATATATATATATATATATACATATATATATAAAGGATAAGTTAATAGATGAGATTCCCCAAAATGCTAGAGGTAGCCAAAGTAAAACGATGTAATGTGCTACTAAGTGTCTGTTTATTCAAATATCAAGCTTTCGTCTACCATTGCAGACTTCATCAGGACGCTAAAAATAACAATGAAAACTCCTTACTAAGAGACAGATTAACCCTTTACTTGGAGGCAGAAGGCCCAATAAACTTACTTGAAACTTCAAGACAGCTCTATTGCAATAATAACCACTATATAATAGATAAATGCATAATGCACTTTCACAGAAGACTTAAACCTTGAGGATGTCATGTAACAATCTAGATTTCAACTAAACGCTTATCAATATAACAGAATACAACATTTAGGTAAAAGGACGGATATAATTAATTTGTAAAAAACAATTATCCAATAGGGGATTACAACAGATTAAAATAAAAAGTAGTAAAAATTAATTAATAAGTCTTAAAACGTTTAATTGAAAACACAAAACAGCTGGAGAAAGCTGACAGTCGACAGAAATGAAGTAATGACAACGTCAAAGTCTATCAATCTCCATCTGCCTGGAAACCAAAAAAGAAGAAAGAAGAGAGAGAATATGTCAGGTTGATTTGAGGTTATGTTTCACTCTGTCATTCTTAACACAAAAATATCAGCTGATAGTTAGCTATTCTCCTAGATAAGGGGTACAGATATTCATACTATTTAACAATATATCGCTCTTTACTTTATATTATACAACTCAAAAATTCAAATTACCAATCACAAAACCAGCAATGTAAGAGAGGCAGGCTTCAAATTAGTCAATATTATTAAAAAATAGTTACATTCCCAGAAATTTCGTCTGTTTGGAAAAGACAATTAAACAAAGACGGGTAAACTATCCCCAATTCTTTCTGACGTACTCTTGTGGATACTTTTTATTGCTGTTAGTTAACTTTTGAGAAAGTAAATAAGTGTAAATTGAACTCAGGCCCTCGACATCTTTTTTATTATTTAGACAGTTATCACAATTATAAATGTAACACATCTCCAGAATCCTCCTTTTATATGAATTCTTTTCAGAATGCAATATAAAGGCATCTTTATAGTGGACCATATGGTCATTGTTATTCACATGTGTACTGAGACTCGTACTCAGAGGTTTATGCCTACAATCACTTTTATGTAGAGCTACCCTTTTTGTTAACTTTTGTGAAGTTTGACCAATGTATATTTTTCCACATTCACATTTGATACCATATACAACATCAGATTTCTGGAGTGTAGGAGTTTTGTCTTTTAATGATGTATAAAAGAGACTGAGTTTTTTTTTGATTATAGTTCGCCACAATAATGTTATGTTGAGATAAAAGTCTAGAAATGATTGGAGATAAGTTCTCAATGAATTGTAATTTTACATATATATTTTACATATGTACAATCTTTTGGATTCTGTTCTTTAGAGCTAGTATTGCATTAATCTTCTGTTTGAAGGGATGGTAAGAAGAGAATGGTATGTATCTACCTGAACTAGATTTTTTTCTGTACCAATCCAAGATAACTCTATTTTCTCCCGTCCGAACCACCCTAGTGTCAATCATTTCTAGACTTTTATCTCAACATAACATTATTGTGGCTAACTATAATCAGAAAAAACTCAGTCTCTTTTATACATCATTAAAAGACAAAACTCCTACACTCCAGAAATCTGATGTTGTATATGGTATCAAATGTGAATGTGGAAAAATATACATTGGTCAAACTTCACAAAAGTTAACAAAAAGGGTAGCTCTACATAAAAGTGATTGTAGGCATAAACCTCTGAGTACGAGTCTCAGCACACATGTGAATAACAATGACCATATGGTCCACTATAAAGATGCCTTTATATTGCATTCTGAAAAGAATTCATATAAAAGGAGGATTCTGGAGATGTGTTACATTTATAATTGTGATAACTGTCTAAATCATAAAAAAGATGTCGAGGGCCTGAGTTCAATTTACACTTATTTACTTTCTCAAAAGTTAACTAACAGCAATAAAAAGTATCCACAAGAGTACGTCAGAAAGAATTGGGGCTAGTTTACCCGTCTTTGTTTGATTGTCTTTTCCAAACAGACGAAATTTCTGGGAATGTAACTATTTTTTAATAATATTGACTAATTTGAAGCCTGCCTCTCTTACATTGCTGGTTTTGTGATTGGTAATTTGAATTTTTGAGTTGTATAATATAAGGTAAAGAGCGATATATTGTTAAATAGTATGAATATCTGTACCCCTTGTCTAGGAGAATAGCTAACTATCAGCTGATATTTTTGTGTTAAGAATGACAGAGTGAAACATAACCTCAAATCAACCTGACATATTCTCTCTCTTCTTTCTTCTTTTTTGGTTTCCAGGCAGATGGAGATTGATAGACTTTGACGTTGTCATTACTTCATTTCTGTCGATTGTCAGCTTTCTCCAGCTGTTTTGTGTTTTCAATTAAACGTTTTAAGACTTATTAATTAATTTTTACTACTTTTTATTTTAATCTGTTGTAATCCCCTATTGGATAATTGTTTTTTACAAATTAATTATGTCCGTCCTTTTACCTAAATGTTGTATTCTGTTATATTGATAAGCGTTTAGTTGAAATCTAGATTGTTACATGACATCCTCAAGGTTTAAGTCTTCTGTGAAAGTGCATTATGCATTTATCTATTATATAGTGGTTATTATTGCAATAGAGCTGTCTTGAAGTTTCAAGTAAGTTTATTGGGACTTCTGCCTCCAAGTAAAGGGTTAATCTGTCTCTTAGTAAGGAGTTTTCATTGTTATTTTTAGCGTCCTGATGAAGTCTGCAATGGTAGACGAAAGCTTGATATTTGAATAAACAGACACTTAGTAGCACATTACATCGTTTTACTTTGGCTACCTCTAGCATTTTGGGGAATCTCATCTATTAACTTAACCTTTGTTGTTACCAGTACCCCGTTACTGTCCTCCTCTTTTATATATATATATATATATATATATATATATATATATATATATATATATATATATATATATATATATATATATATATATATATATATATATATATATTTTATGGATAAACATATGTCCGGAAATGCTTCGCTTTCCAGATACAAGGTGTTAAACTTTGTAAAAAAAAGCCAATTTTTTCATTAATTCTTAAAAATACGTTGGACAAATTAAATGAAATTTTCATAGTTTGTTGGCACCTTCATGAGGTATCTTTTTGGACTGCTCAGAGTTAACCCAGTAATTCCAGGGACGTACCACAGGTTCTGTCGGATGTTTTTTTGCACGAAAAAATTCATCCAGTATATTTATTTTTAAATAGGATATGTTTTTTGAATAGAACATTTAAAAATACAACTTTTTTGTCTCTCCATTTTTTTCCGTATGCTGCTTTATTTTCGAGATAAAATTCAAAAAACATTTCAAGCGAACCAGGAACGTCACTGACCTCCATAAATAAGAAATGAATTATCGAATGTAATACCACAAGAGGTTTCAGGATTACCAGATAATACTTTTACCTGTCACGAAACGCATTACGCAGCAACACCACGACTCCGAAGGAGGAGTGGTGTTGCTGGTAACGCGTTGAGTGTCAGGTAAAAGTATTACGTAATCCTGAAATATCGAGTGGTATTCAAAAGGTTATACAACGAACTAAACTTCAATACTTTATCAATCTTTATAATCATTAATGACAAATTGACAATATTGCCACCAAGCGCGATAATCCCAAAAGGCTTATCACTTAATAAGCCTCTCGTGTCATATGGGAATAATGTACAGTGAGTTGTATAACCACAGAAATACCTGAAATTTTACCTAGCGATTTGTTGCTTAAAAATAAACAAAAAAAACATAAAACTTTTTCTAAAACGCACGCACTTCTGAGAATTAATGTAAAAATTGATTTTTTTACAAAGTTTTACACCCTGTATATCTGGAAAACGAAGCATTTCCGGTCACATGTTTATTAAGAAAAAAGCTTTATTTTTACGAGATCCAACATCCCTAGAATTTTGTATCAAACTTTTTCTGACACCCTGTATATTAATCGTATTTGTAACTTTCTAGAATAGGAGTGGCTTCGAGGAGTCAAAAAACTTTGTCTTTTTTGGTGTACGCCCAAATCCTGGCCCCTTTCCGACTTATGTATCAATTTTTCAAATTTTTAACCCACCTATATCTAATCTAACTAACTGATCTTTTTTTTTTAGGTTTATGATTGATGAACATCTAGAGGATGACATTAAAAATGAAATAGAAGTATCAGATATTCAATTGATAGATCCAAATAAAGGGATATTTATAAAAGAGGAATATTCAAGAGATGCCAATTCATTAGAACCAGATGTTTTCAGAAAATTCCAATGTTACATTTGCAATGCTTTATTTAAAACTAAATCAAATTTAAAAAATCATTTAGTGATACACTTCGAAATTTTTCCTTTTGAATGTGACACTTGCAAAGCAAAATTTAAACGAAAATACAACTTGAAAGGTCATAAATTGATACATTCGAATATTTATTATTTTGAATGTGACATTTGCAATGCAAAATTTAGACAAAAAAGCCATTTGAAAAATCACAAACTAACACATTCGGATGTTTATACTTTTGAATGTGACACATGCAAAGTAAAATTTAAACGAAAAAGCACTTTGACGGATCACAAACTAACACATTCGAATGTTTATCCTTTTGAATGTGACACTTGCAAAGCAAAATTTAAACGAAAAGCAAACACATTCTGATATTTATCCTTTTGAATGTGACACATGCAAATCAAAATTTAAACGGAAACACCATTTGAAGGAATACAAATTAACGCATTCTGATATTTTTCCTTTTGAATGTGAAACATGCAAATCAAAATTTAAATTTAAAAGCAATTTGAAGAGTCACACACTAACACATTCGGATATTTATTTATTTGAATGTGACATTTGCAATGCAAAATTTAAACAAAAAGGTAAATTAAAAATCCACACATTAACACATTCGGATATATATCCATTTGAATGTGATATTTGCAAATTAAAAAATTAAAATTTAAACAGAAATGCATTTTGAAGATTCACAAACTAACACATTCTGATATTTATCCTTTCGAATGTGACACTTGCACATTAAAATTTAAACAAAAAAGGACTTTGGAAAGGCACATACTAACACACTCAGATATTTATCCTTTTGAATGTGACACATGCAAATCGAAATTTAAACGAAAAAGCACTTTGACGGATCACAAACTAACACATTCGAATGTTTATCCTTTTGAATGTGACACTTGCAAAGCAAAATTTAAACAAAAAAGCACTTTGACGGATCACAAACGAACACATTCGAAGATTTATTCTTTTGAATGTGCTATTTGTAGAGCAAAATTTAGACAAAAAAGCAATATGAAAACACACATATTAAGGCATTTGAATAAAAAAATAAAATAAATTGCAACATGCAAAGCCAAAGTTAATACTTCTGGTAATTTAAATCAACATTCAGTGACGCATTCAGCTGAATAAGTGAAAGTTTGAATTTAATGTTTGTTCTGTTAAATTTAAACGTGAAACAATTTCGAATGTTCATTTAGCATCCACAATGGGTTGATTAACATTTTAACAAGGATTTTAATGCGTTTTACATTTTCTGTATAGAGAATTGTAATAAATGGGCAGCATCTTTCTTTTTTTGATGATATAAAAATACTGGGTTTAAATCTTGATTCATCTCTTAAAATTTCGGGGACACGTAATGGTGATTATGCAAAAGCGTTATCTCTGCTTGCACAAATTAAATTTTAAAACAAGATAAAAATTGGCAGATTTTCTGGTACTGTCGATAATTAATTATTGCCTTATAATTCATTAACCTTGGCTAGACCAAAGGTTTCAGCAGAGATTGCAAAGTATTCAACAATTTGTTTGTGGGTTAAGAAAATTTGGTCACTAATGGTTGAAAGTTTCGTTTTTATTTAAGTTTCTCCTGATATCTTTCATGTATTGTCTGTTCAAAAATCAAGTACTAAAATGTTTATTGGAAAAAACATACCTATGAATCAGGTATATAATAGAAATATCAGACACAATACTTTGATAATGCCGCACCATTCAACAGCTCTATTTTTCGAAACTATACATTTAATATTGTATCCTTATACAGTGTGTTCATTTAAATTCATAGCATATGGGAAATTTATTCATTATTAATTTAATGGAAAAAAGTTATTCCTTATAAAAGTTTCTGCTTCTTGAAAAAATAATTAAACTAGTAAAACTTGAAATATCATGGTCAGAAAATAGAAAAATTTACAGAGTGTTTCTTAAGTACGGTTCGTAACTTTAGGATGTGATTCCTTACAATATTTTAAGAAAAATAATTCCCATAAACAAGTGTTCGGAAATGCGTAATTTCTGAGATACAGGGTGTCTATAATCTTTATTAAATCATGGATAAACGCGTACGCGAATATCTGGTTCAGTTAGTTCTTTGAGTGATGCAATCTTTGTAATTGATCATTCTATGCTAATAAAAGCAGGGGTAATATCAAACGATAATATTTCTAATCAGAAACTGATATATTGTGACCTTGGTCTGACAAGAAATGTAAAGGTACCTAAAGTTATAAAACATCGATCTTTTAAAAACATTTATCTGATTAAATTTTTAAATAATATTAAGTATTTACCTGGAACGAAATATTTTACGAAAATAACATATTTTCTGAGGCTCATAATTTAAAATTTAATTCTGATAAGTCTAGCGTAATGATTTTTAGTAGTAGTACAGGGGTTGAATTTTCAAAATGTGCAAAATATGTGTTTAAGGTTTATCTATGGCCTGCGTGTGTTTGACCACATTTCGCATTTTTATAGAAATTTAGGCTAGTTAAGGATTGACGAGAGCAGAATTCTTCATTTTTCTACCTTTCTATTAAAAAAAATAAATAACCCCTGCTCACCTAGCTCCATAAAATAATGTTTAATATTTCGTCATAGCATATATACTTTTTATGTAAGAAACAGAATAAAATTGACTATGCCGCATCATACCACTGTAATTTTTCAGCGATCGTTCTCATACAATGCCGTTGAACAATTTAATATAATACCTTGTCATATTCTTAGATTAAACTCACAATATTTTTTTGTATTTACATTTCAGGTGTTTTTTATGTTTTTTTGATTATGTATTTGGATTATAGACTTTAAATTAATGTAAAACCCCATCTTGTTTCAAATAAAAGTCAATATTTATTTCATTATATGTATATAAAATTAATTATTAAACAGTTATGACTCGCGCTGAGAGCTTACTGCAATTGTAATAGGTATCTTATTTGTTCCCTTATTAAAAGCTTGAGAGTTAATGTTTCAAATGATATTTAGTTGTAGGTAAATAACTCATTTTGTTCCGTGCATACTAGTTTCATTCACCTACTTTAATTTTGAATAAAATTCCTATTGCAAATTTAGCAAAGGAGCATTGTGGTAAGAATCTCCCCTATTTGAATTAAAATATATATTAATCGTATTTGTAACTTTGTAGAATAGTAGTGGCCGCCAGGAGTCAAATCAAGTGAAATAAACCGACAATATATCACCTAGGCATTACTGTTGGCTATACCCCAATGCGTTTCCTGAGTTGACATGTGAATACTGACAAGGAGTTGGTACGAACTTTCCGATTTCATTGAGATTTCTGTGGATAATTGAATGCATATTCCTGGCATTTACTGTACTGATTTCCCATCAACTCATAAGAACTCAGTATACTTACCTAGTGAGATTTTTGCGGTATAATTTTTTCAGGATTAACCATATTACCGTAAGCGCTCGGTTTTTATTTAATAAAAAAATTACATCATTACAAAAACTTTGTCTTTTTTGGTGTATATCCAAACCCCTGCCCCTTCCCGACTTATATATTAATTTTTGAAATTTTTATCCCACCTATATTTAATCTAACTAACTGATCTTTTTTTTAGGCTTATGATTAATAAATATCTAGAGGATGACATTAAAAATGAAATAGAAGAATCGGATATTCAATTGATAGATCCAAATAAAGGAATATTTATAAAGGAGGAATATTCAAGAGATGCCAATTCATCAGGACCAGATGTTTTCACAAAATTCCAATGCTACGTTTGCAATGCTTTATTTAAAACTAAATCACATTTAAAATCTCATATAGTGATACACTTCGATAATCTTCCTTTTGAATGTGACACTTGCAAAGCAAAATTCAAACGTAAACATCAATTGAAGAATCACAAAGTAACACATTTGGATATTTATCCTTTCGAATGTGACACTTGCAAAGCAAAATTTAAACGGAAAAACCATTTGAAGGAACACAAAAAAACACATTCTGATATTTATCCTTTTGAATGTGATATATGCAAATCAAAATTTAAGCAGAAAGGCACTTTGAAGGTTCATAAACTAACACATTTTGATATTTATCCTTTTGAATGTGACACATGCAAATCAAAATTTAAAAGGAAAGTCACTTTGAAGATTCACAAACTAACACATTCTGATATTTATCCTTTTGAATGTGACATATGCAAATCAAAATTTAAACGGAAAGACAATTTGAAGACTCACATATTAATACACTCGAATAAGAGGAATTTTAAATGCAACATATGCAACGCCAAATTCAAAACAATAAATAATTTAAAAGACCATTTAGTGACGCATTCAGCTAGATAAGTGTCAGTTTGAATGTAATGCTTGCTTTGTTAAATTTAGCATCCGAATGCTACATTTGCAATGCTTTAAAACTAAATCACATTTAAAATCTCATATAGTGATACACTTCGATAATCTTCCTTTTGAATGTGACACTTGCAAAGCAAAATTCAAACGTAAAAACCAATTGAAGAATCACAAAGTAACACATTTGGATATTTATCCTTTCGAATGTGAAACTTGCAAAGCAAAATTTAAACAAAAAGACATTTTCAGGAAACACCAGCTAATACATTTGGATATTTATTCTTCCGAATGTGACACTTGCAAAGCAAAGTTTAAACTAAACAAGCATCTCAAGAGTCACAAACTAACACATTCAGATATTTATTATTTCGAATGTGACACTTGCAAAGCAAAATTTAAACAAAAACCGTATCTGGAGAGTCACAAACTAAAACATTCGGATGTTTATTCTTTCGAATGTAAAACTTGCAAAGCAAAATTTAAACGAAAAGGCGAATTGAAAAATCACAAACTGATACACTCGGATATTTATGCTTTCGAATGTGAAACTTGCAAAGCAAAATTTAAAAAAAAAATTCTTTTAAAGAATCATCAATTAATACATTCAGATATTTATGCTTTTGAATGTGACATTTGCAATGCAAAATTTAAACGAAAAGGCGATTTGAAAAGACACCTATTAAAAAAAAAAGTGTGTAGTTTGCACCCAGTAGAAGTGAAACCTTCATCGAACTGCATGCATTACACACATGCTTACATACACAGTGGCGTTCCCCCCCTCCAAAAGACTTGAGAAAGAACGCAAAAAAGTGTCGCTTTTTCGTTTCAACGAGTCTCAAAGCACTCCCAACGATTCTAAAGAAGTTTTCACTTCAATATAATATGCAATGTCTAAGTTAATATTTGTGGTAATTTAATACAATATTGAATGACGCATTTAGGTAAATAATTGTAAGTTTGAATTCAATGTTTTTCCTGTAAAACTTGAACGTGAAACAATTTTGAATGTTTCTTCAGCATCCACAATGGGTTGATTATTATTTCAACAATAATTTTAATGCGTTTTATATTTTGCGTGTTAAAAATGTAGTTCTTTTTTTAAGTTCTTCTTATTATTTTAGATTAAGCAGTTTATTGTACTATTTGTAGCGTTAAGTTTTGTAATGTGGTGATTGTATAAATAAATAATTACATAGTAATGCATAAAATTCACTCACAATTCATGTATTTGGTTTTTGGGAAAACTCTCGAAGATGTCGATAGAAAGAAAGAAAAATAACTATTTTCTAATTTTGACATTTGAAGTGACACTTTGCAAAACTTGTTGAAGTTATCAAATGTCTTACTTTTCATTACCAGTTGCGAAAAATAAAATTTCATCATTAGTTAGGGATTTCATACGTCCAAATTCACTCGGACATGTATAGGTTTTTAGGATATCCGTGGAAGTCCGGTTAGAATTCAAAACAATATCTGGAAAACTCGGGGATCGTAAAAACAACCTAATTTTGTTAAATATTTTAATCTTCACGGTACTACATCTCTACCCATTCTTACAAGGTTTTTCTTAACTGCTGAAAATATGTGAATTTCTCTTTGCTATAACTGCACATAACGCAAAAATTGAGCGAATATTTTCTTTAATTGCGGCCCAATTGACAAAAGATCCAAATAAGCTTACTCTTGAGTCTATACAAGGTTAATAATGACCATATTTAATTTTGACATGACCTGTTCTGAGTTCTATGACTTTATCATATCACCAGAAAAAAAATCTGTTCAGAAATTACAGAAATATCACTTAAACATTTTATTATGTTATCACAATATTAAGTAAAAATGTATTTTTGCAAAAATAAAAGTCCTTTATAATTTAAAATATTTTTGGCCGGATTTCTTGACTTCTTTATCTTGAATTCCAGTTGTAAAAAATACATAAATAAAATTTTCAATAATATTAAGGCTAAACTACTTGACATCTTATTAAAAATATAATATGTAATCTACGTATTATGAAGATTTCATTGTTCACACTATAAACTAAATTTGACATACCGTAAAACCCTATAATATTGAACACTTTTTGGTTTTTGTCGTTTGCAGATTCTTAACAACATGCTATAGAGAAATAATATAGTAGGCATATTAGGATGACTAAATTATACCTTTGAATATATGAAATAAATTTTTTACATTTGGGCAAGTAGGACCTTTTTTTTTTTTAAAAAAAAAAAGATAGGGTAGAGACATAACTTTGAATGGGACATTCGAATCATCTTTTTGTTCAATATATTGGTTGTTGAATTGAGCACAAAAAAAAATATGCATGGTAATTTTTTTTATAAAAAAAATATGTCCTGAACTTAAACACCCATAAAATTAATGAAATTTATTGAAGTAAGTAAATAAGCGAATCTTTGAAAAAAAAAAACAGAAATACATATGTAGGTAAAAGATAGATAGGAGATATTACCTAAGACAAAAAATAATATGTATTAAGTAAACATGAACATAACAAGCCCATCAACATTTTGATTCATTGTTGACATGATTTTTTCAAATTTTGACAAATCCCTAATGTCAGAGATTGGTGCCTAAAAACTTTGAATAGCTGTTTAAAGTTATGGGAAGTATTTGAAATTTAGACGTTAGGATATAAAATATTATATGTTAAAATTCAATATTGCCCATATATTTGATGTTATTTTAGAGGAGATGAGAAGGATATAAAATATTTTTTCTAAATATATTTTTTAATATTAAATTCTGAACAGTTTGTATAGGATTTTATAAAGTTATTATACATATTATCCGTTCACAATCCGATATCCACAGGTACAGGTAAAATTTATCACCTTGCAATGCTATTTGATAGGGAAAGGTGATAAATTTACCTGCACCTGTGGACATCGGATTGTGAACAGGATATACTTTCCCATATTATATAAGCTTTCATTTGGAGCATATTTCAACTGACAGTATAAATTTTAAAATCATAAATTTTTGCAGGACCGACTATCTTACCAAAGCTAGATTGACATTTGATAAAAAAAAATTACATCATTTCAAAAACTTCGCCTTTTCTGATGTACCATCGTCACCAAAAGTAACTGGGACACAAATAATGCATAATAATCTCCTGGACTAATTCTACTGTCATTCATTTCAATGCGTTTAATGCATAGTTTGACAAATATTTGACAATAAAATTCATATAATAGGACAAGAGCTGATGTGATGCTGTCCCAGTCACTTTTGGTGACGATGGTACATACATCCAAATCCCCTTTCTTGACCTAATGTAATTCCAAATTCTAACTGACTTTTTTTTTAGGTTTATGATTAAGGAATATCTAGATGATAACATTAAGAGAAATATTTAAGTGATGCACATTCGCCAAGACCAGATGCTATTAAAAAATTCCAATGTTACAATTGCAATGCTTCATTTAAAACTAAATTAAATTTAAAAAAACATTTAGTGACACACTTCGATATAATTCCTTTTAAATCTAACATTTGCAAAACAAAATTTAAACAAACAGGTCATTTAAAGACTCATATGTCAATACATTCGGATGTTTATCCTTTTGAATGTGACACTTGCAAAGCAAAATTTAAACGAAAATACAACTTGAAATGTCACAAATTGATACATTCGAATATTTATTCTTTTGAATGTGTCATTTGCAATGCAAAATTTAAACAAAAAAGCCGTTTCAAAAATCACAAACTAACACATTCGGATGTTTATATTTTTAAATGCGACACTTGCAAAGCAAAATTTAAACGGAAAAGCGATTTGAAAGTTCACAAATTGATACATTCGGATATTTATCCTTTTGGATGTGACATTTGTAAAGCAAAATTTAGACAAAAAAGCAGTTTGAAAAGACACAAACTGACACATTCGGATATTTATTATTTTGAATGTGACATGTGCGAAGCAAAATTTAAACTAAAACAGCATTTGAAAAATCACAAATTAATTCATTCGGATATTCGTTCTTTTGAATGTGACACTTGTGAAGCAAAATTTAAACAAAAAGTTGATTTAAAAAATCACAAACTAACACATTCGAATATTCGTCCTCATGAATGTGACATTTGTAAAGCAAAATTTAGACAAAAACGCAATATGAAAAGACACATAATAAAACATTCGGATAAAAGAAAAAATTAAATTGCAACATGCAACGCCAAAGTTAATGCTTCTGCTGTCGAACTCTCGAACTCAATAGAAATAGAAAAACAATAGCAAAGAAAAGAAATTTCTTTCTATCAATAAATACTTTTTCACACATAGGTGAAATGGGGGCATGTTGAGTAGCGTCTCTAGGGCTGCGGTGGGGCAAGTTGACATTGCTCTCGTTATTCCTAGACATATCAGCCTTTGCACCTTTCTTAGCTTAATCTGAGCGGTGACTTGTTGGGTTTTGGGCCACTACACCACCAATGAGGTGTATGTTACCATGGGCTTTATTATAGTTTGGTAAATCCAGAATACCATCTTTGGCTTTAGCCCACATGTTTTGCCAACAAGTTTAGCAGCATAACCAAATGGCTGATGTAGCTCGAGAGCATGTTTTCTCTAACTGTTTGTTCCAAGTGAGAGTTCGGTCCAGAGTGACCCCTAAGTCCCTCACTTCGTTGGAAAATGTTAGTTGTGTACCGTTAAGTGTCGGGGCTTTCAGATTTAGCTTCCTTCTTGTGAACGGGACAAGGTTTGTTTTGTTTGCGTTTAGGGATAATCCTTCGCCTTCGCTCCAATTTTTAACGATGTTCAGGGCACTTTGCATTCGGCTTGTCACTACGCCTTCATGTTTACCCTTGTTTACAATGGCTAGGTCATCTGCGTAGCCTATGACCTGGTATCCAGCACTACTCAGTCTGGTAAAAATTTTCTCTACCACCAGTGTCCATAGTAGTGGAGAAAGAACACCCCCTTGAGGACACCCTCTGACCGTGGTAGCGGTAGCTGATGCTCCGTTTATTTCAGCCGAAACGTGACGGTGTTTCAGCATCGACTCTATCCATTTTACAACTGAAACTTCAACATCCCATTCTTGTAATGCTCTGGCGATTGATTGATGTGAGGTGTTGTCAAAGGTACCATCTATGTCGATGAAACCTGTGAGAGCGATCTCTTTGCACTCATTGTCTTTTCAATGTCTTTAACCAGGCAGTGTAAAGCACTTATTGTGGATTTGCCTGGCTGATAGGCAAATTGCTTCGAGTAGAGCGGTCTTCTCAATAGAGTTTCGCTTCTGATGTACTGGTCGATTGCTTTCTCCATTGTCTTAAGGAGAAAGGAGGTTAGACTAATAAGACGATATGATTTTGGTTCGTCCTCGGGTCGGCGACCCTTTTTGGAATTAATATCACATAAGCTTCCCTCCAAGATAGCGGTATGTGCCCTAGGAGCAGGTTTGCCTTAAAAAGCTTTTGTAAGTGTACTTTCAAGTACTCGTAGCCTTTTTGCAGTTGTGCGGGAAAAATCCCGTCTTTGCCTGGAGATTTGTAGGACCTGAAGCTATCGATCGCCCATTTTATTCTGTTCATTGTGAAGATTTTCCCAGTCAGCCTTTTGCTCCTGCAGTTAGGGCTTTGTGGCTCTTTTATAGGCGGAGTGACCTGGTTCAGGGCTTCAACGATTACCGCACCTGGAAAGTGAGTTTGTAGTAGTACCTCTAGACTTTCTATATGGTCGGTACAGTGTTCTCCGTTTGGCTTTTTAAGCAGACCAATTCCGTTTGAATGGTTTTTTGAAAGAACTTTTTGGAGACGTTGAGCTGGGGCTAATTCATCAATCCCTTCGCAGAATTTTCTCCATAATTTCCTTTTTGATTTTCTTAATTGACGGTTGTACAAAACGTTTTTGTGATGAGGGAAATTTCTTAAAAGTTAAAAAATTTGAAATAAAATCAAAAGAAGTAAGCACGGAAAAACACAACGAAAAGAAAGTTTTTAGAGAAAACCTGAATGAGGTTTGTTTGTTGGTAGTTGAGCATTTCTATTTTTGGCTTTTGACTTCATTTTGCTTGTATTTCATGCATCTGGCAAGTTTGTTGCTTTATCTGCTCCATACTGACCTGAGGAGTAGGTTGGAGTTAATTTTAATAGAACTGTTAATTTTAAAATCATATATTTTTCAGTACCAACTATCTCATCGAAAGCGCTCGGTTGATATTCAATAAAACAAATTACACAATTACAAAAACTTGGCCTTTCTGGTATACATCCAAACCCCCTTTCTCGACCTATGTAGTAATTTTTCAAATTTTATATCCTACCTATATTTAATGTAATTTTGAAATCTAACTGACTTTTTTTTAGGTTTATGCTTAATGAATATCTAGAGGATGACATTAAAAATGAAATAGAAGGATCAGATATTCAATTGATAGATCCAAATAAAGGGATATTTATAAAGGAAGAGAAATATTTGAATTATGCCCATTCATCGAAAGCAGATGCTATAAAAAAATTCCAATGTTACACTTGCAATACCTTATTTGAAACTAAATCAAATTTAAAATATCATTTACACCTTAATATTTTTCCTTTTGAATGTGACACTTGCAATGCAAAATTTAAACGGAAAGACTATCTAGAGAATCACATTCTAAAACACTCAGAAAATTATCATTTTGAATGTGACACTTGCAAAACACAATTTAAACAACAAGACATTTGAAGAATCATATGTTAACACATTTGGATGTGCATCCTTTTAAATGTGACACTTGAGGAGCAAAATTTAAACGAAAAGGCAATTTAAAGAAACACAAAGTAACACATTCGGATATTCATACTTTTGAATGTGAGACTTGCAAAGCAAAACTTAAACGAAAGAGTAATTTGAGAAATCACAAACTGTCACACTTGAATATTTATGCTTTCGAATGTGAAACTTGCAAAGCAAAATTTAAAAAAAAATCTTTTAAAGTATCATCAATTAATACATTCAGATATTTATTATTTTGAATGTGACATTTGCAATGCAAAGTTTAAGCAAAAAGCCAATTTGAAGAATCACAAACTAATACATTTTGATATTTATTCCTTTGAATGTGATACTTGTAAAGCAAAATTTAAGCAAAAAAACGCTTTGAACACTCATAAACTAACACATTCGGATATTTATGGTTTTGAATGTGAAATTTGCAAAGCAAAATTTAAACGAAAACTCGATTTGAAAAATCACAAACTAACACATTCGGATATTCGTCCTTTTGAATGCGATATTTGCAAAGCAAAATTTGGACGAAAAACTCATTTCAAGAATCACAAACTAACACATCCGGATAATTATACTTTTAAATGTGACACTTGCAGAGCAAAATTTAAACGGAAGGAACATTTGAAGAATCACAAACTGATACATTCGAATATTTATTCTTTCGAATGTGCCACTTGTAAAGCAAAATTTAAACAAGAAGCAATTTGAAAACACACATATTAAAATATAACATGCAATGTCTAAGTTAATATTCGTGGTAATTTGAAACAATATTGAATGACGCATCCAGGTAAATAATTGTAAGTTTTAATAGAAGATTTCATTATGAAAGACTTTGGCAGAAAGTCGACAAAGTCACATAACCTATAAATAGCATTGTCAATGTTATTAATTTTTTTTTCAATTTTGGGTTTAAATTTAATAATTATGGCAGTTTTGGGAGAACGTGATAGGTTTTATTGAGAGGCGATGAAGTGATGTGTGTTTGGTGATTGTAAAAGTGATAGTCGACCAAGTTCCAATAAATTACCGACCCTATTTGCCTCCACTGGAGTTTAAGGTAACACAGCATCTTGTCAAATCTACGCTTTCGTAAGTATTCGGTGCATTCGCTATGGCTTCTTTGGTTGCAAAACGTTTGATAAAATTAACAGAAAATGATGTGACAGGTGCTGTGTTACCTAAAACTCCACTAGAGGCAAATGGGGTCGTTAATTTAATAGAACTCGTTCGATTATCACTTTTACAATCACCAAACACACATCTCTTCATCGCCTCTCAACAAAACTTTTTCTTGTGTTTTTTTTTTATATGTTCCAATGTTCCAATAGTTGTTATGTAATTCGGGCCAGACAAATCCAATAAAGCAAAAATCATAAAAATCGGCCTAGCAGTTCTCGAGTTATAAGTTCTGCAACCAACCCGACAGATAGATAGATAATACAGTTACGTCAGTTGAATGCAAAAGTTTGAATTTTTAAATTTTTTAATAAAAAAATAACAGTTACGTCGGTTGAATGCGCAGACTTAAATAAATGTGGCAACGTTGTTTCATATTGTCAAAAAAAGTTGGGTCATGTATGTGAATAAGTTTGTTTATAATTAATTTAAAATTAATTTTGTTTTCCGAGAAAAAATGTAGCCTATATTTACTCCCTTTATATAGTGACTAAGTGGTATAAATTCCAAGGAGATCGGTCCAGTCGTTCTTGTGTTCTGAAAAATAATACAGTTACGTCGCGTCGGTTGAATGCACAAGCTCAAATAAATGTGGCAACGTTGTTTCATGTTCTCAACAAAAAAAGTTGGGTCATGTATGTGAATGAGATTGTTTATAATTATTAATTAATTAAAAATATATTTTTTTCCGGGATAAAAAGTAGCCTATGTCACTTCCCTTTAGAAAGAGACTACGTGGTTTAAATTTCAAGGAGATCGGTCCAGCCGTTCTCGAGTTATAAGTGCTTCCACAAAACACAACTGTGTTTTATATATATAGATTATACATATTATCCGTTCACAATCCGATGTTCACAGGTACAGATAAAATTTATCACCTTGCATTGCTATTTGATAGGGAAAGGTGATAAATTTACCTGCACAGGATATATTTTCCCATATTATATAAGCTTTCATTTTGAGCATATTTCATCTGACAATATAAATTTTAAAATCATAAATTTTTGCAGGACCGACTATCTTACCAAAGCTAGATTGATATTTGATAAAAAAAATTACATCATTTCAAAAACTTTGCCTTTTCTGATGTACATACATCCAAATCCCCCTTCTTGACCTAATGTAATTTCAAAATCTAACTGACTTTTTTTTTAGGTTTATGATTGAGGAATATCAGATATTCAATCGATAGATCCGAATAAAAGGATATTTATGAAGGAAGAGAAATATTTAAGTGATGCCCATTCGCCAAGACCAGATGCTATTAAAAAATTCCAATGTTACAATTGCAATGCCTCATTTAAAACTAAATCAAATTTTAAAAAACATTTAGTGACACACTTCGATATTTTTCCTTTCGAATGTGACACTTGCAAAGCAAAATTTAAACGAAAGAACAACTTGAAAAGTCACAAACTGACACACTCGGATATTTATGCTTTCGAATGTGAAACTTGCAACGCAAAATTTAAACGAGAAACCGAATTGAAAAATCATAAACTAACACATTCGGGTATTCGTCCTTTTGAATGTGATACTTGCGAAGCAAAATTTAAACGAAAAAGCACTTTGACGGATCACAAACTAACACATTTGAATATTTATACTTTTGAATGTGACATTTGCAAAGCCAAATTTAAACAAAAATCCGGTTTGACGCATCATAAACTAACACATTCGGATATTTATTATTTTGAATGTAACATTTGCAAAGCAAAATTTAAACAAGAAGGCGTTTTGAAGAGTCATAAACTAACACATTCGGATGTTTATCCTTTTGAATGTAAAATTTGCAAGGCCAACTTTAAACGAAAAGGCGATTTGATAAACCACAAACTAACACATTCGAATGTTTATCCTTTTGAATGTGACACTTGCAAAGCCAAATTTAAACGAAAAGGCGATTTGAAAAATCACAAAGTAACACATTCGAATATTTATACTTTTGAATGTGACACTTGCAAAGCCAAATTTAAACGAAAAGGCGATTTGAAAAATCACAAACGAACACATTCGAATATTTATTCTTTTGAATGTGCTATTTGTAGAGCAAAATTTAGACGAAAAAGCAATATGAAAACACAAATATTAAGGCATTTGAATAAAAAAATAAAATAAATTGCAACATGCAAAGCCAAAGTTATTACTTCTGGTAATTTAAATCAACATTCAGTGACGCATTCAGCTGAATAAGTGAAAGTTTGAATTTAATGTTTGTTCTGTTAAATTTAAACGTGAAACAATTTCGAATGTTCATTTAGCATCCACAATGGGTTGATTACCATTTTAACAAGGATTTTAATGCGTTTTACATTTTGTGTATAGAGAATTGTAATAAATGGGCAGCATCTTTCTTTTTTTGATGATATTAAAATACTGGGTTTAAATCTTGATTCATCTCTTAAAATTTCGGGGACACGTAATGGTGATTATGCAAAAGCGTTATCTCTGCTTGCACAAATTAAATTTTAAAACAAGATAAAAATTGGCAGATTTTCCGGTACTGTCGATAATTAATTATTGTTTTATAATTCATTAACCTTGGCTAAACCAAAGGTTTCAGCAGTGATTGCAACGTATTCATCAATTTGTTTGTGGGTTAAGAAAATTTGGTCACTAATGGTTGAAAGTTTCGTTTTTATTCAAGTTTCTCCTGATATCTTTCATGTATTGTCTGTTCAAAAATCAATTACCAAAATGTTTATTGGAAAAAACATACCTATTAATCAGGTACATAATAGAAATATCAGATACAATACTTTGACTATGCCGTACCATTCAACAGCTCTATTTTTTCGAAACTATACATTTAATATTGTATCCTTATACAGTGTGTTCACTTAAATTCGCAGCATATGGGAAACTTATTCATTATTAATTTAATGGAAAAAAGTTATTCCTTATAAAAGTTTCTGCTTCTCAAAAAAATAATATTAAACTAGTAAAACTTGAAATATCATGTTCAGGGTGGTCAGAAAGTAGAAAAATTTACAGGGTGTTTATTAAGTACGGTTCGTAACTTTAGGATGTGATTCCTTACAATATTTTAAGAAAAATAGTTCTCATAAACAAGTGTTCGGAAATGCGTAAATCTTTATTAAATCATGGATAAACGCGTACGCGAATATCTGGTTCAGTTAGTTCTTTGAGTGATGCAATCTTTGTAATTGATCATTCTATGCTAATAAAAGCAGGGGTAATATCAAACGATAATATTTCTAATCAGAAACTGATATATTGTGACCTTGGTCTGACAAGAAATGTAAAGGTACCTAAAGTTATAAAACATCGATCTTTTAAAAACATTTATCTGAATAAATTTTTAAATAATATTAAGTATTTACCTGGAACGAAATATTTTACGAAAACAACATATTTTCTGAGGCTCATAATTTAAAATTTAATTCTGATAAGTCTAGCGTAATGATTTTTGGTAGTAGTACAGGGGTTGAATTTTCAAAATGTGCAAAATATGTGTTTAAGGTTTATCTAGGGTCTGCGTATGTTTGACCACATTTCGCATTTTTATAGAAATTTAGGCTAGTTAAGGATGGACGAGAGCAGAATTCTTCATTTTTCCACCTTTCTATTGAAAACAATAAATAACCCCTGCTCACCTAGCTTCATAAAATAATGTTTAATATTTCGTCATAGCATACATACTTTTAATGTAAGAAACAGAATAAAATTGACTATGCCGCATCATACCACTGTAATTTTTCAGCGATCGTTCTCATACAATGCCGTTTAACAATTTAATTTACTACCTTGTCATATTCTTAGCTTAAGCTCACAATATTTATTTGTATTTACATTTCAGGTGTTTTTTATGTTTTTTTGATTATGTATTTGGATTATAGACTTTAAATTAATGTAAAACCCCATCTTGTTTCAAATAAAAGTCAATATTTATTTCATTATATGTATATAAAATTAATTATTAAACAGTTATGACTCGCGCTGAGAGCTTACCGCAATTGTAATAGGTATCTTATTTGTTCCCTTATTAAAAGCTTGAGAGTTAATGTTTCAAATGATATTTAGTTGTAGGTAAATAACTCATTTTGTTCCGTGCATACTAGTTTTATTCACCTACTGTGATTTTGAATAAAATTCCTATTGGAAATTTAGCAAAGGAGCATTGTGGTAAGAATCTCCCCTATTTGAATTAAAATATATATTAATCGTATTTGTAACTTTGTAGAATAGTAGTGGCCGCGAGGAGTCAAATCAAGTGAAATAAACCGACAATATATCACCTAGGCATTACTGTTGGCTATACCCCAATGCGTTTCCTGAGTTGACATGTGAATACTGACAAGGAGTTGGTACGAACTTTCCGATTTCATTGAGATTTCTGTGGATAATTGAATGCATATTCCTGGCATTTACTGTACTGATTTCCCATCAACTCATAAGAACTCAGTATACTTACCTAGTGAGATTTTTGCGGTATAATTTTTTCAGGATTAACCATATTACCGTAAGCGCTCGGTTATTATTTAATAAAAAAATTACATCATTACAAAAACTTTGTCTTTTTTGGTGTATATCCAAACCCCGGCCCCTTCCCGACTTATACATTAATTTTTGAAATTTTTATCCCACCTATATTTAATTTAACTAACTGATTTTTTTTTTACGTTTATGATTAATAAATATCTAGTGGATGACATTAAAAATGAAATAAAAGAATCGGATATTCAATTGATAGATCCAAATAAAGGAATATTTATAAAGGAGGAATATTCAAGAGATGCCAATTCATCAGGACCAAATGTTTTCAAAAAATTCCAATGCTACATTTGCAATACTTTATTTAAAACTAAATCAAATTTAAAATCTCATATAGTGATACACTTCGATGATCTTCCTTTTGAATGTGACACTTGCAAAGCAAAATTCAAACGTAAAAACCAATTGAAGAATCACAAAGTAACACATTCGGATATTTATCCTTTTGAATGTGACACTTGCAGAGCCAAATTCAAACGAAAAGGCGATTTGAAAATTCACAAACTAACACATTTGGATATTTATTCTTTCGAATGTGACACTTGCAAAGCAAAGTTTAAACTAAACAAGCATCTCAAGAGTCACAAACTAACACATTCAGATATTTATTCTTTCGAATGTGACACTTGCAAAGCAAAATTTAAACAAAAACAGTATCTGGAGAGTCACAAACTAAAACATTCGGATGTTTATTCTTTCGAATGTAAAACTTGCAAAGCAAAATTTAAACGAAAAGGCGATTTGAACAAACACAAACTGACACATTTGAATGTCTATTCTTTTGAATGTGCTATTTGTAAAGCAAAATTTAAACGAAAAGACATTTTGAGAAATCACATATTAAGACATTCAGATAAAAAAAAAAATTAAAATGCAACGTCGAAGTTAATACTTGTTGTAATTCAAAATAATATTGAGTGACGCATTCAGCTAAATAAATGTAAGTTTGAATTTAATGTTTGCTCTGTATTTTGAATACCCATTTAGCATCCACAATGGATTGAATAATACTAACAAGAATTTCAATGCGTTTAACATTTTGTGTGTAGAGAATGTAGTCTTTTCAATTGTATTGTATTAGATTAAGCAGTTTATTGTACCATTTGTAGCGTTAAGTTCTGTAATGTGGTGATTGTATAAATAAATAATTGCAGTTATGTATAAAGTTCACTTGAAATTTATGTATTTGGTTTTTGAGAAAACGCTCGAAGGTGTCGATAGAAAGAAAGAAATATTAGGTATTATCTTTGATGCCTGAGCTCTTTCACTCTTTCACATGTAAATAAAACAAAACATTCAATGAATTTTCAAAATGCAAAAGTTTTAACAACAGAATGCAATTTTTCAGAGAGATGTGTTATATAAACCAAGAAAATAACTCCATGAATAAAAGAACAGATATTCAAGACCTTAATATGATATTTTCAAATTCATTACATATTGATTTAAAAAATCGAAATAGTAACGATACTCAGATACATTAAATACTGAAATGTTTCGACTAAATTCAAATATACCATTTACCTTCTATCATTTCAAGCTTTCCTTAAACCTTATATTTATTCTGAAATATAAACCGTCACAATCGAAGAAATTCTACCGAATCGAACGGTTCCTTCCTTACAGAATAAGGCCCCTGGACTCGCATTTGAAAATTTCCCGTTCACGCCGTCATATTGGAAAAATTGCGTCTGAAAACAGTTTTTTGAAAATATCTCTTTTCCTATACTCATTTCACGATGAAAATAGTTATAAAAATTGGTGAAGGCCTTTACCCATGACTTCCCTCGGCAAACCACCCATGGGCGCCGACAGGATTAGTTTCAGGAAGGTGCATACAGGCAGTGGCGGCGCATAAATTGTTATATTGGTCCAAATTACTAATTTGAGAAGGTGAATTTCCGAAAATTTTTCCGGGTGCCACACCCAAAAACGATTATTATGAGCTTTAAAAAAAATAATTTTTCTAGGTGATTGAGTAAGTTATATGATGTTTTTACGTCGGTATTTTCTCACTCACCACTAATTAAAAATATTGTTAAGGGTCAACGGATTTGATCTTTACCAAACAACTTACTATTTCAATTTAAATTTCCGGACACAAATCTTGTCTTTCCTTCTCGCAATTCAATACTTTTTTCAGAATATCAAAAAGAAATTTATATCAAAAAACTAAAAATTAAAAAGGGTGTGACCCAAAAATTAAAGTTTTCCCTTAAACTAATTCTGTCGGCGCCCATGGGTGATTTGTCGAGGAAAGTCATGGGTAAAGGCCTTCACCAATTTTTATAACTATTTGCATCGTAAAATGAGTATATGGAAAATGAAAAAAAATATTTCCAAAAAACTGTTTTTAGACGCAATTTTTCCAATATGGCGGCGTGAGCAGATAATAAACGAAGAGGGAAAGTAAAAATTTGGAAAGAACACTTCTAAATCTTTAAAATTTTCAAAATTCCCGAAAAACTTTCCAGGTAAAACTACCAAATTACTTTACTTTTTACTGTTTTTTTTGTGCAAAGTTAAGGAAATTTCAAAATATTAATAAGTTAGATACGGCAAATATGATATTTTCTGAAAGAGGAAATTTTCAGCTTTTCTTTAGAAAAATAATATACGGGATGTTGTTTCTAAAAAACTCAATTAAAAAGGACTTTAAAAATTGACTTGTTTTAGACAAATATTTTGGACACCATCTGTACTTAAATCGAAAAATGAAGATAACGTAGGAGCAACTAGACTAACATTAAATTACACGTAAATTTGGAAGGGAAATTAATATACAGTGGCGGAGATATGACAGTTTTAAAAAAGTATGTTTTGGTCTATTTTTTTCTTCGAAAAATCATAACTTGGCAACATTGCATTCAACCCAAATACGATTTTAAAGTTCAATACAGAGCATATAGAGGCTTCATTTGCCACAAATGAACATAATACCGTAGTCCATTTAAAAAAAAACATAAAATTTGTGATTACTCTATTTTGAGATACCCTGTATACTTGAAAATAATTTTGAGTTATAGCAGAGATAAAATGCTAAAACTTTTATACAGAACATTTTTCCATAAGTTCAACGGTTCGGCTACTATTGACCGATGCGCGCTTGTTGGACTACCTTGTACAGGGTGTCCCAAAAAGATACCGACAAACTTTAAGGGGTAGTAGGGGACATCAAAACAAGCATTTTTGTTTATATAAACATATGTCCGCAAATGAGCCATTTGGGCTGTAGAGTGAAAAAACTGTTTTATACTTTTATTCTTCGCAATAATTAAATCACTGTTTATTTATTAATATTGCTTTATTATCAAATAAATTATGGTTTAGAACAATTGTTCAAAATGTTTACCATTTACTTCAATGCAAAGATTACACCGTCGGGTCATTGACTGAAAAGTTTAGTCTAGGAAACACCTGTTCGTAATGGGGAAGATCTGATAGCAAGGAAACTGGCCAGTTGTACCCATGTAGAAGCTATTCCCGGAATATTCCAAAGAGTTCGCGAGTTGAACAATTATTGTAAACCATAATTTATTTGCTATTAAAGCAAAATTAATAAGTAAACAGTGATTTAATTATTGCGAAGAATAAAACTAGATACCAAACAGTTTTTTTGCTCTACAGCCCAAATGGCTCATTTGCGAACATATGTTTATATAAACAAAAATGCTTGTTTTGATGTCCCCTACTACCCCTTGAAGTTTGTCGGTATCTTTTTGGGACACCCTGTATATAAAGTTTCTATAGACTATGCTAAATCTTTTCATGTTTTTCTGCCTTTTAACATTTTAAGCCAGCAAGTTGTAAAATTTTGGACCCAAATAACTAATGAATCTTTGGTAGATATTTTCACCACTACTTGGAATCTACAGTTTGCCCAGGGTTTTACTTATTGTCGCATGGCAATGGTCAACATATTTCTTCAGGTTCTCTACCTTGTGGATATAGGAGCATACAGAAAGCACATCATACAAGGATCTAACATTAAAAATGTTTTCATTATACAGAAGACTAGTTGAATGTCGTTTTTCTTTTTTATTCATAACCTTAAGAATATAGTTTTAAGTAACATTGAGCTGGGATAGGACAGAACTATGTATAAACTTCTTCACATGTCTTATTAATGACGGCACCAGTGCTTTATACATTATAGTTAAAAATTGTTTTGACATTATTTCACGAAAAATATAGAATTTGTGAATAAGTTTTCTAAGCTGGCTTTTCAATCTAAAAACATGGTGTTCCCATTTAAGATGACATTATGCCTAAATATTTCGTATTAGAAACGTCTTTTACTGATGTATTTATCCCATTGATGTTGATACTAGAGAAATTAGGACGATTAACATTAGTTGAAGAGAATGCTATATAATGTAATAGAAAATAAGAAAACTGATGTAGTTACAACGAAAAAAAAGATGTTATATGGCAAATAGTGGCATCTGAATATGCAGAGTCTAGATACACGCAGTTGCGGGAAAAATGAAAGAACATAAAAAAAAATGTGAAAAAAGAAAATCCGATGAAAAACAAGAGTTATTCAAAACCGGTGGCGGAAAAAGTAAAGTTTATAACTTCACTAGAAAGATAATTATAATGTTCATTATTTTGTTTTCGACAATATGCAATAACCTCTCATTTTATTTCTGTATTTTGCGCATGACAACCGCTAAATTCCAGAGTTACCACGAACCAAATGGAGGGACAGGGTTAACTTCTACTCTGGTTTATAAAACGAAGCATCACCCACCTGTTACCGGATTAACTCTCAGGGCAGGGGTAACCTGAGCTTATAAAACCGGGCATTAAAAATTTACATTGACATTGAAAAATGACAATTCTTCGTAATACAAACTGCAACAAAACGTTTGCATGTTTCTATTGTCTACTGTCTTATTTTTAATAAACTCTTATTCTGAACCTATTTCATCTATTTTAAGATCATATAAATTTTTAAAACCGACCATCTTACCGTAAGCGCTCAGATGACATTTAATAAAAAAATTACATCATTACATTTGCTTTTTCTGGTGTATATCCAAACCTCCCTCCTTAACCTATGTATTAATATTTTAAATTTTTATATCACCTATATCTAATTTTACTAACTGACTTTTTTTTTAGGTTTATGATTAATGAATATCTAAAGGATGACATTAAAAATGAAATAGAAGAATCAGATATTCAATTGATAGATCCAACTGATGGGAGATTTATAAAGGAGGAATATTCAAGAGATGCCAATTCATCAGGATCAGATGTTTCCAGAAAATTCCAATGTTACATTTGCAATGCTTTCTTTAAAGCTAAATCAAATTTAAAAAATCATTTAGTGATACACTTCGATATTTTTCCTTTTGAATGTGACACTTGCAAAGCAAAATTTAAACGAAAAGACAATTTGAGAAATCACAAACTAACACATTCGAATATTTATTCTTTTGAATGTGACACTTGCAAAACAAAATTTAAACGAATATACGAATTGAAGAATCACAAACTAATACATTCGGATATTCGTCTTTTTGAATGTGACATTTGCAAAGGAAAATTTAGACGAAAAGCCCATTTGAAAAATCACAAATTAACACATTCAGATATTTATTCTTTTGAATGTGACACTTGCAAAGCAAAATTTAAACGTAAAGCCGATTTCAAACATCACAAACTAACACATTTGAATATTTATCCTTTTAAATGTGACACTTGCCAAGCAACATTTAAACGAAAAGGTGGATTGAATAAACACAAACTAGCACATTCGAATATTTATTCTTTTGAATGTGACACTTGCAAAGCAAAATTTAAACGTAAAGCCGATTTGAAAAATCACAAAGTAGTACATTCGAATATTTATTCTTTTGCATGTGACACTTGCAAAGCAAAATTTAAACGAAAAGGTGATTTGAACATACACAAACGAACACATTCGAATATTTATTTTTTTGAATGTGCCACTTGTGAAGCAAAATTTAAACAAAAAGGCAATTTAAAGAGACATATATTAAGGCATTAGGAAGAGAAAAATTTAAAATGCAACATGCAACGTCGAAGTTAATACTAGTGGTAATTTAAGACAATATTCTGCGACACATTCAGCTAAATAAGTGTGAATTTGATACTTGCTCTGTGAAATTTAACCGTGGAACAATTTTGAATGTCCATTTAGCACCCACAATGGGTTGATTAACATTTTAACAAGGATTTTAATGCGTTTTAGATTTTGCTTGTAGAGAATGTAGTTTCTTTTTTTTTAAGTTCTTCTAATTGTTTTAGATTAAGCAGTTTATTTTTCCATTTGTAGTTTTGTAATGTAGTAATTGTTTAAATAAATAATTAAAGTAAAGTACAAAATTCATTTAAAATGGATTTGTTTCGTTTTTAGGTAAGTTTTGGAAAAAAAGATGACGCACGGTGAGTGACAGTTGCATTCAGCATTGCTCTTAAAAAACTGGTTTTCAAAGTGGTAAATAATCAATTATATCTGTTATGCCGATTTTGATTAAGTGGATTTTTGTCGTATTTTGCTGAAATAAGTGATACATTTTAGCAAATACCTGTCGTCGTGTTCATTGAGTCAAAACTGGTCTGTCTAATACCGATCTGAGAGAGATCAAAACAGCCATCGTCAACAGTTTTAATGAATAATATATTGTGTATTTAGGTGGAAAAGTGACACATTCTCGGCCGACGGTGTAAGTTGACGGGCGAGGCGTAGCCGAGGCCGGCAAACACCGAAGGCCGAGAATGTGCTTTTCCACCGAAATACACATACTATTTTTTCTGCGATCGGTTAAATATATGTTAAATGTTTTTCTTTTTGTTCTAATTATTCAGCAGCACCAGAATCACTTTCTCGGCCAAGGCCGGAAAAGTGATTCCGATATAGTTATTCATTGATTCTTTAGCAAGTATTGAAACATAATTAAAATACCAGAATATTGAGTTTTGGGACCTGTCAACCGGTCAAAAATGTTGACATTTCTTGTCAATCGCAGAATTTTTTTTTTTCATTGCCAATATGGTTTCAAGTAAATCGAAACTAAATTTAAAGGCAATTCTGAATGGCTGTTTTGATAAAATCAACTCTCTGGAAGCCGAAAACCAATCGTTCAGGAAAAGGAAAGATGATCAAAAACAGGCGATAACATACAAACTTTCGAGTTGCAGTTTAAAAATGGCGAAGACCTAAATATCAAGATACTTATGAAACAAAGGGATACAGCTTTACAAAAATTCAAAACAGGGATAATAATGATTGGATTTCCTATAAATCTATATTTACATTCAATTCCAATTCAAATTGTAATTTGAATTATTTGACAGTTGAACGACTGCCCGTTTACATTGAAATTTGTGCGGGAATTGGTTTTTAGCCTTTCATTTGTGTATCGTATATGTAGGGATAGTTAAAAACAAATTTCAAAAACTTCTCATTGTCAAAATTCGACCATTCCTCACTATTGGCCAAAAAATTTTCAGAATCTTCAACTTCACTTTTACCGAGATTACCACTTAACATATTAAATTGGATATGAGTCTCCTTCTAATCTTATCTGATATCAGCTTTTAAATGGTAACTTTTTTGATTAAGGGATATAATCCTGTATTTGTAGGGTAAGTGGTAACTATCTTAACTAGAATTTTCTTGATTAATAGGGATAAAATTCCTTGTATGTAGATTCTTTGTATGGTGTAATTTCCAAGTGATCGCTGCTGAGATTGAGAGCCTCGGTAGTTTTCGTCATTGCAAAAGCTGTTGTCTAGTTGTCTGGTTACTTGGAGGGGTTGAAAGATCCACCTGTAGCATTTATTTGGTTGGAAATTAGTTGTTGAGCTAGTATTCACACAGACCAAGAAATAGTGCAGCTCAGTGGGCGTGCCTGAGCCCCAACAGTACCAGGAATTATTGCTAAGAAGATTAGGATAAGTAAAATAACGTCACTGTTTTTGAGGTCCGCTCCAAATGTTATTTATTGGTTAATTACCACTAGATTTCTACACTGTTTCATCGATTATTGAAACAATACATGTTCCCTTCAGGTTTATGCCAATAGAAAATATATATACATATGTATATAATATTAATTATTAAAAAGTTGTCAGTTCAACGCAATTGCGCTGGGTACCTAATTTATTCCTTAATGAAGAACCTGAGAATTGAGTTGATGATTTAGAAATGTAAGTAAATAACTCATTTTGTTCCATGCATACTAGTTTTATTTACCTACCTTGATTTTGAAAAATTCCTATAGAAAATTTGGCAAAGAAGCATTGTGGTAAAACTTCTAGGGATGGTAGATCTTGTAATTTTTTTTTTTTTTTTTGATAAACATCTGTCCGGAAATGCTTCGCTTTCCAGATAAATTTTCGTAGTTTGTTGACACCTTTATGAGGTACCTATCTTTTTGGACTGCTCAGAATTAACCCAGTTGCACGGAAAACATCATCCAGTACCTATATTTATTTTCAAATAGGATATGTTTTTTGATTAGAACACTTAAAAATACAACTTTTTTGTCTCTCCATTTTTTTCCGTATGCTGCTTTATTGTCGAGATAAAATTCAAAAACCATTTCAAGCGAACCAGGAACGTCACTGACCTCCATAAATAAGAAATATATTACCACAGAAATACCTGAAATTTTACCAAGCTATTTGTTGCTTAAAAATAAACAAAAAAAAAACATAAACCTTTTTTTCTAAAACGCACGCACTTCTGAGAATTATAGTAAAAATTGATTTTTTTTTACAAAATTTCACACACTGTATATCTGGAAAACGAAGCATTTTTGGACACATGTTTATTAAGAAAAAAATCTTTATTTTTACAAAACATCTCTAGAAGTTTGTAACAAACTTTTCGCGACACCCTGTATAATAATCGTATTTGTACCTTTGTAGAATAGTAGTGGCCGCGAGGAGTCAAATCAAATGAAGCAAACCGGCAATATTACCCAGGCATCACGTTACAGTGACTGTTGGCTGAACCCCAGTGTGTTCCCTGAGTTAGCATGTAAATACTGACAAGGAGTTGGTACGAACTTTCCGATTTCCTGGCACTGGTTTCTCTATCAACTTATAAGAACTCAGTATACTTACCTAGTGATATTTTTGCAGTATCATTTTTTCAAGACCGTAAACGCTGGGTTAACATTTAATAAAAAAATTACATCATTACAAAAATTTTGTCTTTTTTAGTGTACGCTAAAATCCTTGCTCCTTTCCAACCCCACCTATATCTAATCTAACTAACTAATCTTTTTTTTTAGGTTTATGATTAATGAACATCTAGAGGATGACATTAAAAATGAAATAGAAGTGTCAGATATTCAATTGATAGATCCAAATAAAGGGATATTTATAAAAGAGGAATATTCAAGAGATGCCAATTCATTAGAACCAGATGTTTCCAGAAAATTCCAATGTTACATTTGCAATACTTTATTTAAAACTAAATCACATTTGAAATCTCATTTAGCGACACACTTCGATAATTTTCCTTTTGAATGTGACACTTGCAATGCAAAATTTAAACGAAAAGACGTTTTGAAGAAACACCAATTAATACATTCGGATATTTATCCCTTTGAATGTAACACGTGCAAAGCAAAATTTAAACGAAAAGGCAATTTGAGAAATCATAAACTAACACATTCGAATATTTATCCTTTCGAATGCGACACTTGTAAAGCAAAATTTAAACTAAAACATAATTTAAAGACTCACCAATTAATACACTCGAATATTTTTCTTTTTGAATGTTCCACTTGTAAAGCAAAATTTAGACGAAAAAGTCATTTGAAGAAACACATAATAAGAAAGAAAAATTTAAATAGCAACCTGCAATGCCGGAGTTAATTAATACCAATGGTAATTTAAAATAATATTCAGTTACGCATTAAGCTAAATAAGTGTAAATTTGAATTTAATGCTTGCTCTGTAAAATTTAAACGTGAAACAATTTTGAATGTCCATTGTAGCATTTTCTTCAACTAAGTTTTAACTTAATATAAGCAGGTTAAATTGAAAGAAAACCGCACATAACGTATTACATTTTCAGGAACGATTTTGCCGGCAGTACCCGAAATTTGGATATTTGGGTATTTATTCTTTCGAATGTGAAATTTGCAAAGCAAAATTTAAACGAAAAAACTATCTGAAGAATCACAAACTAATACATTTGGATGTTTATTCTTTTGAATGTGACACTTGCAGAGCAAAGTTTAAATTAAAACGGCATCTCAAGAGTCACAAACTAACACATTCGGATATATATTTTTTTGAATGTGACACTTGCAAAGCAAAATTTAAACGAAAAAGCGAATTGAAGAAACACAAATTAACACATTCGGACGTTTATTCTTTTGAATGTAAAAGTTGCAAAACATAATTCAAACGAAAAAGTGATTTGGAGAGTCCTAACCTAACCTAACCTAACACATTCGGATATTTATTCTTTCGTATGTAAAACTTGCAAAGCAAAATTTAAACGAAAAAACGAGTTGAAAAATCACAAATTACAAACATTCGAATATTTATTCTTTTGAATATGACACTTGCAAAGCAAAATTTAAACGAAAAGGCAATTTGAAAAATTAAAAACTGATACACTCGGAACATCAAGCATAACATGTCAAAATACTGCCGAAATATTTTCAAATTTCTAAGTCTTATCATGTGAACAAATGCTGCGCCGTCATAAACAATGCAATCAAAAATGTCAGGGGTATTATGTGCACCTCCTAAAGACTCTAGCTTTTCGGCTAAGTCCATACTAACCCAAGATATACAATGATTGATAAGAACATAAAATTGGCATTTGATCTGAATTAAAATATTATGATATTTATTCCATGGTGAATCATTGAAGCAAGAGCGGCATGCTCATGAAAAACTGATAATAATACGCCAACGCCGGAAATTATTTATTTGTCTTGTTATTTCAAAACATGGAAACCACCCCATTATACATTTTCCAAGTCATCATTTTGTCTAACAATGTTTTCGTAAACTTTCTCCAGCCATTCGCTGTCTTTGGTCCATGACATTATAAGATACTCTGTAATGAAAATCAACTCACAACTATTTTGTAAATATTCAAAATCATTTACCAGAAGATATAAGTTAGACGTTTATTTTACAGCACAGGCGTAGTTGTAGAATTTCCATAGAGTGAAAATATTACTACAGCTAACAAAGCCGCTGATATCTCTTCAATAGGATCTACTAATTTTCCTATAGACTTGACATGTTCTTTTAATATAGTATTTCTCAAATTTTTTATAAATTTTTGAAAACCAATGACGTCGCTTTTGTAGTCTTCTGGATTTATTTCGCAATGGATAACTAACTTCAGTAGATTGTATAAAGTCATTTCAATCTAAGGTATTCGACATATTTAATAAAAGCTTTCCACTCCGAAATATAAAGCAAATAACAAAAAACTATGGATAACTAAAGGAATTAAAATCTCTGGCAAAAATCTAAAATCACTCCACACTATACGAAAATTTACAACAAATCAAATTTTTATAGGATACTTTAATAGATACCGAACTATTTATAGAAGGGTCATAAAAGAAGCAAAAAAGCTCTATTATGAAAATAGAATTCATAGATCTGAAAATAAAAGCAGGGAATATTGGAATATCATTAATGAATTAAGAGGTGAAAAAACTAAATCTCAAAATCCAGTAGATATTCATCCTCACGAACTTAACACATTCTATACTACTATTGCACAAAAATTATCTGAAAATTTAATGTCTAATACTGACCCGCTTACATACTTGAAACCAATCTTGCATACAGAAAAATTTAACCTGATTTGTACTAACAGGGACCAAGTCCAAAAAATATTTGGGTCAATAAAAAACAAAATACATCAGGAGAAGAACACATTTCATTGAGAATCCTAAAAAAATTACCTGGCAATGCTATAGATGTGTTGGCATCAAGCATCAACAAGTCTTTTGAAACTGGTGTGTTCCCTTCTTGTCTTAAGTCAGCGATTGTCATTCCCATTTTTAAAGGGGGCGACAGCACTGATCCTTCTAATTATAGGCCAATCTCGCTATTGAGCATATTATCTAAGGTTATTGAGAAATTAGTAAAAGAACAGCTTCTCTCCTATTTAAATACATATGGCATTATAAACAAAAATCAATTTGGCTTTCAGAACGGTAAAAGCACAGATGATGCTATTTTCTCATTTTTGGAAACCTTATATCTGGGACTTAATGATCGGGAGGTTGCCGCGGCAGTGTTCTGTGATTTTTCGAAAGCATTCGACTGTGTAGATCACGGGATACTGTTGCGTAAGCTGGCTCATTATGGTATTCAGGGAATCCCTTTGAACTGGTTTGGATCGATGCTCTCCGAAAGATACCAGTCTGTGAGCGTGAAGGGGGACACATCACAAAAGGCAAGAGTTTCTTGTGGCGTGCCACAGGGCTCTGTCTTGGGCCCCATACTGTTTCTTATATATGTAAATGATTTACTAAAACTTCCAGTAACTGCAAAACTAACAGCATTTGTTGATGATGCCAACGCACTATGGACTTCAAAAACTCTTGAAAATTTAAACCTAACCATCAAATCAGATCTATTAAGTATTAAACAGTGGTGCGACTCGAACAAGCTTTGCTTTAACATTCAAAAAACCAATATTTTAACTTTTAAATGTGCCTGGTCTGATATAAAAATTGAAGATCAAATCCTCGAAAACAAAATAACTGTAAAATATCTTGGCATTTACATTGATAAGCAACTTAAATTTGATTCTCATATAGACAACCTAGCAAAAAAAATATATTGTGCCTGTTACGTCATTAGAGCAGTTACTCAAGAACTCGGCAAAAAAATAGGAAAAAATGCTTACTACTCTTTAATAGCGTCCCATATTCGATATGGGATCGCTTTCTGGGGCTTTTCGCTACAATCTTCAATTCACACTATATTTATTTTGCAAAAGAGGGCGGTTCGATATTTATGCAGGGTAGGTTGTAGGGAAACCTGTCGGGGCTTGTTTAAGGAGGAGGCTATTCTGACTGTGCCCTGTATTTTTATTTTTGAGTCGGTATCTCTTATATATAAAAAGTCTGCAAGTCTTGTTCAGGAAAATAATTATTATCTTCGTAATAATAATACGTTACCACTCCCAATACCAAAATTTGCCTTAACAAAGCAATCGATAATTTATGAGAGTAAAAAAATGTTTAATAAACTACCACAGGATATAAAAAACGTTTCCTGTTATAAAGCATTTCGGTCAAATGTTAAAAAATATCTAGCCACCAAGGGTTTCTACAGTTTAAAAGAGTATTACGACGACTAAATGAGCTTTGTGTTACAGTTATTGTATTTTATCTATTTTATAAGTCTAGACCTATTCATTTTGAAATTGTGTTGTGACTTTGACTGGTTGTTTTGTTATGTATGTATTTAAGCGTGAGTTTGTACAATTTTAATCATGCACCATAAGTTTACTGTCCTGTAATTTTAATATTAAGTATATTCTTTAGTCTAAGGAAAATTACCCCTTTGAGATGTTACTTGTTTTATTATTGTTTTGTTTATTTTATTATTACTTTTGCTTTGTCAATGAAAATCTACATTTTTAGACAATAAAGCTTGCTTGAGATTGAGATTGAGATATTTGCATTATTTTTTTATGACTACCTATATATTCTCATCCAGATTTGTGTTTTTTAAGGGGAGAAGGTGACATCTGTTCTGTTGGTTTACCTCTGAGATATGAGAACCTCTCTTGGTACATTTGTACAAGATCAGGCATTTTCTTCCTTAAGGTGTACAACGTAATCCCTGAAAGCCGTTTGCTTTTATCATTAAGTGCAGTTTTCTTCCAATTTAAGCTGCTAACCATCCCCACGAGTATTTATAAGTATTTTTTTGTGTAATATAGGGGGAGTTGTAGAGTAGCTTTAGCTAATTTTCACCCTATGGGTTAATGTGATTTACTTACATTTGTAAATGAAGAGACAGTTTATTATTAATGTAGTTTTTTTCAAGGTCTTCTAATTGTTTTAGATCAAGCAGTTTATTGTACCATTTGTAGTACTAAGTTCTGTAATGTGGTGCTGTATAAATAAATAATTACAGTTATGTATAGTGAATTTACTTAAAATTCATGTACCTATTTGGTTTTTGGAAAAATGCTCGAAGATGTCCATGGTATGTTTTGTCACGTATTTTTTTTTCAATAAAAAGTTTTCTTATAGGATGTCTCAAATGAACGATAGGTCATTGGTATTTGAAAAATTACAATTCCCTGTTTTGAGAGAACAATACAACATGCAGAAAAACATTGGCATGTTTCCATTGCCTAACTCATTTTTATTGTGAGCCTATTTTATCTGACAATATCAATTTTGAGATCATACATTTTTTAGGATCGACCATCTTACCGAAAGCGCTTGGTTGACTGACATTTAATTTAAGAAAATACATCATTACAAAAACGTTGTATTTTCTAGTGTGCCTACATCCAAACCTCCCTTCCCGACCTATGTATTAATTTCTAGAATTTTTATCTCACCTAAATATATCTAAAGTAATTTCATAATTTCACCAACGGACATTTTTTTTTTAGGTTCATGATTAGTGAATATCTAGAGGATGACATTAAAAATGAAATAGAAGAATCAAATATTCAATTGATAAATCCAAATAAAGGGATATTTATAAAGGAAGAGAAATATTCAAGTGATACTCATTCATTGGGACCAGATGCTATTAGAAAATTTCAATGTTACACTTTGAGGATGCATTTGTTATGTTTGAATTATTATTGGACTGTATTGCGATTATTGCGTCCTTATTACACGAAAAAATGAGAAATTAAGTGAGGTCATGCAAAAAGGTTTTGTCGCTTACCCAATTTGGCTTCTGTGGTCTTGTAACTTAAGGGGCGCCCCTGGAAGGCTTAAACACACGTTCAATTGTTCAAACGGCGAAATATGCACGATAAAACTCAACGGTCGCGAAAATCTTTTGGGAACCGCTGAGGTTTGGAGTGGGTTCGCACCAAACCGGAACTGTCGTATCAATGGTACTATCGGTAGTGTTCTACCCTTTTCGCTAGGTATTTCTAGGAGGCGCGCGCTGCGCTTCTATTCTTCAGCGATATATGGAACGCAAAATGCATGCCTCTATTATACAGGGACAAATTTTACCCACAAAAAAGTTAACGCGAAATCATTGCATCAACATTACCGGCCCCGGAAAAACAATGAGGTTTTTCGAGAACCAAACAAAAAGAATTAATTTAAGTAAACAAGATGCAACTGCATTACGCATGTTTGCACGTAAATATCCCATTCCAATTTAAAAAATAGATAAATAAAACCCCAACCAAAATGACGATAAAAATTATGTAAATATGTAAATACTAATAAAGACAGCACAACAAAAAACAGGCTGTGAAATTTGCAGTTTAAACCATAGTTGGCAGAGGGCACAACTTAGTTATCGGTCGTTTGAGATTCGAACCGGAAGAGGTCTTCACAGTCACCACGCAAACGATTCCATCTGCGCCGGGGTGAAGTGCAATAATGCGAGCCATAGTCCACTGAGTGGCCGGCCTGTTTTCATCTCTGATAACAACCAATGCATTTAATTTTACTGCATCATTGTTGATCGTCCACTTCGATCGTTGCTGGAGGGAGTTTAGGTATTCCAAGTGCCATCTCTTCCAAAAATCGCAATGAAGTCTTTGAAGGAGCTGCCATCTGGATAACGTGTTGAGTTTGTGATGAGAAAAGTCCCGATTAGGGACGGAATTTAAGGGTTCGATAGACAAAAAATGACCAGGAGTCAATGGCAAAAGATCATTCGGGTCATCGCTCTGAGCGCAAATGGGCCTAGAGTTTAGCAGACTTTCTACTTGAATTAATACGCTGTTCAACTCTTCATAAGTCAGCCTCTGCTCACCGACCGACGACGCGAACCAAATGGGTTTTCAATGACTTTACTCCTGCTTCAGCGAGTCCGGTGAAATTGGGACCACCAGGTGGGCCGAAGCACCATAAAATCGAAAGGTTTTCCGATGCCTCTTTGGCAATTTGCAAGAGTTGATTGTAAGCTCCAATAAAATTGGTTCCATTGTCGGACCAAATTTCTGTAATACGACCCCTGCGAGCAGCAAAACGACGAAGACAAGCCAAAAAAGCATCCGACGTCAAATCTGAGGCTAATTCAAAATGAATCGCCTTGGTGGAGGAGCAAACGAAAACGCAAGCATATGATTTCAGGGTTTTTGCTCCACGAACTCTACTCATGGCGATGTAAAAAGGACCACAAAAGTCAATGAAAACGTGCGAAAAGGCTTTGAGTTGGGATATTCTACAAGCTGGAAGGTCTCCCATATAAGGCGTGTAGGGTTTGGGCTTAGCTCGAAAGCATGTTATACAACGAGAAACGCAGCGATTAATGGCACGTCGGGCAGACAGTATCCAACATTTTTGCAAAATCAAATGGTGCAAAGTTTTTAGTCCAGGATGTAAGTGTGTTCGGTGTTTGTCTTCGATAATTAGTTCAACTAATCTATGAGCACGGGGCAATAAAATGGGGAATTTTTGGTCGAAGCTAAGTGGGGAATGCTTGAGGCGACCGCCCACTCGAAGATGACCCGTCTCATCCACAAAGGGTGCCAATTTTCGAAGAGGTTTAGGTAATGTTTTGTTAGTCTCAATAATATTTAGAACGTCTGAAAAACATTCGCGTTGAACATGTTTAACTAATAACAGGAACGCAGAATGAAGCTCGCCTTCAGAGGGCAGGACGTTTGTCGGAATATGATCCGGTTGGTTGAAGCGATAAAAACGACAACAATAAGCTACAATTCGAAGGATTTTTTGAAGGGAAGAATACCTTTGCAACAGTTTATCTAATGGAATAACCTCCAAGAGATTTCCCTCTACACTAAGGGCACAGGTTAAGGATTTCTCCTCAGGAAGAGGTTCATCCAGTTCTAACTCGGTATTATCCAGACGACTTCCCCAATATTCTCGAGGAAGGGATAACCAATCTGGACCCTGAGTCCACAGCAGAGTTTCCTTAACTCCTTGGCATTACTGTTAGATTTCAAATTGAAAGTGAGGATACAAGTTAGCGCATGCGTGGCTATGAGCCTTTTGTTTTGATAGCGCTTTACGAGCATGTCGTAAGCGGTGCGATAATTAGCGTCGCTGAGGGGTAGCGACTTCACCAAATTGAAGGGTTCGTCTTCCAAAAGTGATAGCAATTAAATACTTGTCGCAGCAGCAAGAGATGCAAGGTTTCTTATTAACAAGCCCAAAATTGTGCGCCTCAATGCCTATAAAAAATCGCTATGGTCTCACCTACAGTTGAAGGGTTGTGGTGGGGAGTGCCGTGGCATCGCTTCGGCGTTCTGTGACGCACATGAGGCCAAAATTTGTGGGATTGCTATTTTATTTTAATGCTGTCCGGCAACGATTTGAGCGCCTATAAGGATAAATAGGTAGAAGCGCGCGCTAAATTCAAGAAATAGTATTATATTTTAATGAAAATTTCATTTATTTTCAAATCTGACATTTCAACAATGAAATACTGGTTTTTTGTCAGTTTGGACCAATCAGAATACAATTACCTGATAATTTAGCTGCATCTAAAAAATAGCGATAATTTTAAAATTATCGATAATTTGTACATGTGCTAATTGCTGATAATTTTTTCTCAGGTATTTTTTCACCTTTTCTTTATATTTATGCCAAATGAATTTCAATATATTTTTCAAACGATCTGTTTGAAGGGTGCATTAAAACACGAATTTTTGGAAACATCTACCTATATTTGCAAAAATATTAAAAAGTGCTCTATACAATAATTAATTAATTGTTATTGAAATTATGACAATTAAAAACACAGTTTTCAAATTTAAATACTGCCTTCGAAGAATTATTTTCAGACATTACACTATTTGAAGTTGAAATCGTCTGCGCCGAACTGAGAACGGGGGAAGCATTACAATTTTGAATTTCATTATTGGCGGCGTTATGGTTTCCTCTCATTTTATGGATAATATCCTCATGAAAGCTCTGATCCAATTGTAAATAGGGTTTTATCGAATTAACGTTACCATGGCCAGTTATTTTTATTAATTGATTTTCGCCAACTCCAGATTTAGCCAAATGGGTTACGCTTGTAGCCCTATGTGAATGGTTAGTAAATTTAAATTTTTTGCTATTTAGGCCGGCCTTATCTGCTGCAGTTTTTGTCCATTTTGAAATTTCATTCCTGCCAGCTGGCATATTTTTATACCATGTGCCACTTTTTCTCCATTCTGGATTAGGTGTTAAGAAAAGTCTGTTGATCTTCACATTATTTCCTCTTTTGGAAATAAACAATTTGTACAACCTGGAAATAAATCATATTTGAATCAATAAGTTCACCTATTGAAGCACTTTTACTTACCTAATTGGGCATATGGCTTCATCGGCGTTGTTTCTGATAAGCCATTTACTGTCCGTTAGAAGGTGGCTACCACCTTGGCGTGTTTTCGAAAAAATTGGATTGTATTCAATCCTGTTTGTAGGTGTGCCATCGTGAAATTTTTCCATTTTAAAAAAATCAGTTGTGTAATTTGGAGCTTCGCCACCTCTAAAAGCCAGTTCAAATGATAAAACGTGGAACAACTTTTTTTGAAGCCCGTCGGGAGTATTTTCATCAAAAAGTTTGAGAATACTCAAATATTCTTCGGACGTAAAAGCTGAGGAAATTGTTTTTCTTTTGCTTGGATCACCCTGCAATTCTCGCCGTACGGCATCCCTGGCGTCTCTTGCTGCTTTGAATGTAATATTTGTGAATGGATCGAGGTTGACACCATATTCGCTATACTTCTGCTGAAGTAATTTGGCGGTCACATTCCACATAGTCTTGACTACGCTCTCTTTGTAAAACGAACCATCTTTTCTTCTCATATTACTTGCCCAATCCTTTAAAATATTAGCTAAAGTTTCTGGTGTTGTCTGGGCTTCTAATACGTATTTTTTCTCAGAGCAAAATTCTTCGAATTGTTTCCATATTGAATTTTTCGATTTTTTTGTGTTTTCAGGAGTTAGGTCTTCAATGGATTTGTCAATTTCTTGCATGGAAGCGTTACCAAATCGCGACATTTTTCTTAAATGTTGAGACACGAAATAAACTTGTTTATTATCACAAATGCCAATTGTTAAATCACCATAGAAATTGTTTAAAAAGGTAATAACTAGTAACTAGACCAAAAATAAAAATAGAGAAACACCTTCAATTTCATTTGACAAATTTTATGTGACAGTGACAAATTTTTTTCTTATACAGGACAAGTTGAAAATTCATGAAATTTTCTGATAAAATATAACTCGTGCATTAAAAATGCATCGATAATTTTCGACAAATCTTCACTCATGCATGTTAAACTGAAAAACGTGCATTCGTGCATATTTCCCAAAAATTATCGCTAATTTTTAATGCACTTGTTATATTACTACTGAAAATTCGATGTTTTGATTCTTTTAATAATTGAAAATAGTTGAAAAACGTTAACTATTTAATAAATATTATTTCAAAATCTTACATCATTATTGTAATTTTTACATGTGAGGCCCGGCCTCAGTTGCTTTATATGACGAGCCGCCACTGGTCCACAGAGTATGCTGCAGAAACTCTTTTGGCATGAGTCCACGACTGGCGCAAACAGCAGGGTTTTGTTCAGACCTTATATGTCTCCATTGAGCCTGCGGGATGGTTTCTTGAATGTGATGCACTCTGTTCGCTACAAAAGTTTTCCAACGAGAGGGTGAAGATGCTAGCCAGGCGAGGACAATTTGGGAATCAGACCAAGCAAACGTTTCATCAATCGTCAGAATGGGTGAATATGTGGTTTGAACAAAGGCGAGCAAATCGCTGAGGATGAGAGCACCGGATAGTTCCAATCGGGGAACAGTGAGGGTTTTGACGGGGGCAACCCTGGATTTGGCGCAGACTAAATTGACGCAAATTGCACCGGAGGGGGTTCCGACCCGTAGGTACGCGACGGCAGCATAGCCGATTTCCGAGGCATCACAGAAGCCGTGGAATTCACGACGGACGGCCTCGAAAGGGGTTACCTGTCTAGGCAAACAAAAAGTTGATAATTCCGGTAGTTCTTCCTTAAACTTTGTCCATTCGTCAACTATAACTTGAGACGGTGTCTCGTCCCAAGTTAAATTAAGCTTCCAAAGTTTCTGCATTAAATGTTTAGCTAATAAAGACACAGGGGCCAAAAAACACAAAGGGTCGAAAATTCGGGCAATTTCCTGAAGTATACTACGTTTTGTGCAACTCTTCTCCAATGGTAGGCAGCTATACGAAAAAGTGTCCGAGACGGGATTCCATTGGAGTCCCAAAACTTTGATGAAAGTGGGTTCATCCTTGTCGAAAGATAAGGACATTTGACGATCACTGTCTGGTAACTTGGATAACAGGGCAGCGTGGTTACTGGCCCACTTTCTAAGTTCAAATCCTCCTTTGCTTAACAAAGCAATGAGGTCCTGTTGAAGTTTCAAGGCGGAGGAAACAGAATGACTCCCTGAGATTATGTCATCTACATAAATTTCGTTCTCAACGATTTTAGACGCTTCAGGAAAATTGCGACGTACTCGAATTGCCAACTCTTTTAAGGTGCGAATAGCTAAGTAGGCGGAGCTTTTTATTCCGTAAACTAATGTATTCAAAATATATTCACGAAGAGGATCTTCTGGAGAGAATCTCCACAGGATTCTTTGGAAATCCCGCTGGGCAGGGTGCAGCAATATTTGACGGTACATTTGTTTGATATCAGCCATAAAGACGTAATTGTGAATTCGAAACGATAAGAGAATAGTGGCTATGACCTTTTGCAATTTGGGACCGGGCAATAATGCGTCATTCAGCGATAACCCCGTCGAAGTGGGATTGGAGGCGTTGAAGACGACTCTTAATTTGGTTGTGCAGCTATCAGGTTTTAGCACACAATGATGAGGAATGTAGTATTTACCACCTTTACTGTCAGTTATACGGGAGAGACTCATGTGATGAGTATCAAGATAATCGCGCATGAAATTCACGTACATTGAGCGAAGATCGGTATTTTTGGCTAGGCGCTTTTCTAACGACAAGAAACTACGATAAGCAAATGAGTATGAATGTCCTAAGTCGGGATTCGAGCACTTAAAAGGCAGAGACCGTGAATCGACCAGTATTGTCGCGATAAGTGGACCCAGAGAAAACGTTTTCGCAGTGTTCATCATCGGGGGATGCAGGAAGCGAGTGCGTATTGTTATCAATCTCCCAAAACCTTTGAAGGCAAGTATCCAAATCACTCGAAGTGCAATAAGATGAGATAGCAAGCGCATTATTCGACGAATTCTGCACTTTCCCAATCAAAATCCAACCAAAGATAGTTTCTAGAGCGGAGGGCTGACCATTTGTACCTGGAATCCGCCCGGAAAGTAAAATATGGGGGACTAGCTCTGCCCCAATCAAAACGTCAATCGCTCCAGGAACTTGACACGTTTTATCCGCTAAATTGAGATGCTTGATATGCTCCCAGCGACTGCCGTTGAGGGGAATGGAGGGCATGTCAGTGCACAGATTGGGTAGGACGATGGCCTCGAACGAAAAGACGGGAGTCGACAAGTTTTGAGGTTTTATGCGGCAATGAGTCATACCATTGGAGGTTTGCGAACGCATCTGATTTAAGCCAAGAATAGGTATATTATACCTGCGCCGTTGTAATCCTAATTGCCGAATACATTTTTCTGAAATGAAGCTAGCTTGGCTAGCGGAATCGATAAGAATGCGAATAGGCAGATAATGTCCGGTAGAGTCCTGAATGTCAACCATCGCGGTACCTAGTAGGACGGTGGAGGTAGCGCAGCTTGTGGCATAACTCGATGATGCGTTGGCGGAAAGTCCATAACTCTGACAGTTATCTCCAGACGACGATTGCGAATTATCTGGGGAATCCCGACCAGAAGAGGGAGTTCCTTGACGGGACATGTGCAACAAAGTATGATGTGAATAATTACAAGATCGACAACGATAATTGCTTGGACACTTTTTCAGAAGGTGAGACGACGACAAACAATTCAAACAGAGGTTGGCTTGCTTCGCAAAGGTGAATCTTTCATTGGGAGACTTAGAAGCAAATGCGGGACATCTCGTTAACAAGTGATTTCCTTTACAAAGCGCGCAATTTTTCGTCGAAGGAATCACGTTAGTGAAAGACGAGCAGTTATTTTTTGGGGTATGACTTTGGGGATACGAAGGTCGTTTGGGGGGTTGCACGGGCTGTTTAAGACTCAACGAGGGTTTTGCAGCGGATAGGTCTTGTACAGATTCTAAGGCTTTGCAATGGGTTTCCAAAAATTTGATTAAATCATCAACAGAAGGGATCTCTTTCTTGGTCACTGCCACTTCAAACTCCGTTCGAATTTTATCTTCTAACTTTTGTAGCAAGGTATTGAGTAAAAGAAAATCACTGAGTTTGTCTACTTGAAAACCCAGATTTTTTAAAATGGAAAGACCTTCCGAAAAAGTATCCAAGAGTTTCCTTAACTCCTTGGCATTACTGTTAGATTTCAAATTGAAAGTGAGGATACAAGTTAGCGCATGCGTGGCTATGAGCCTTTTGTTTTGATAGCGCTTTATGAGCATGTCGTAAGCGGTGCGATAATTAGCGTCGCTGAGGGGTAGCGACTTCACCAAATTGAAGGGTTCGTCTTCCAAAAGTGATAGCAAATGTCGAAACTTTTCAACGGGAGATATGTCTGGGTCGTCATGAACGTTGTTCCGAAAACAATCGAAAAAGGTAGGCCACATCTTCAAGTTTCCGTTGAACTTTGGTAAATTCAGCGTAGGCAAGTGAGATCGAGACCTTTGAGACGATGGCGCCAAGACAAGAGGCGAGTGACTAGGGAGGGCGGAGAAGAGCTCATTATACGTTGATTTTATCGAAAAGTAATAGGTATCAACTTGCTTTCGAATAGCGTCTTCGGATTTAAATCCGTCATCGTCCACATACGACGTGATTGTGAGTGGTATTAAACTGCTCATACATTTCTTCCAAGGAAGCATATCGAGTTTTAAAATCAAGGTGAATATCGGGTCTCGTTTTGGCATTTACAGCGATAGTGTACATTTCTGTAATCCTATTCGTCCAAATTAGTCTCTTTTGCGAGTACGATTTATGCTGCTTTTCATCTGCCATGGTGCGAATTAAAGTTTATGTTAAGGACAGTCAGTCGAGAAAATAACAGGAGTTTCCAAAATCTAAAGAAGGAAATTGCTTCCCTTGATGAATAAATAATAAAACCAAATGTAAGCTGAGCTTTTTCCCCTTTAATTTGAATTTGTATTTATTTCAATTATCTAAAAACAAGCCCAACCAACAACGATAAAAGGACTGAGTTTTTTGAGTTTTGTGAATATCGAAAAATTGTAAAATTGAAGCGAAAAATGGCGTGATAATATTATTCACAAAATAACTAAAAATTGTAAAATTGTACTTGTTGCTTTTATGAGCTTTATTCCGTCCAAAAACGACAATTATTTTTAAACTTGTTTTATCAGTAGTTGATTACTTTCCATTTGAATATTTTATATAGCTTTTGGACGAAAACGACAAAAAAACTGCAAATTCCAGAGCTTATTGTTACCTGATGCGGCCTGTGACCTTGCTTATTTTAATTTTAAAAAGGTAGATAAAATGACTGAAAATCAAAGAATTTATTTATTGATTGATTGATTTTTAATTTATTCTTCAAATATGGGGCCCGTGGGACCAATTAATGAGGATGCAATTGTTATGTTTGAATTATTAGTGGGCTGTATTGCGATTATTGCGTCCTTATTACACGAAAAAATGAGAAATTAAGTGAGGTCATGCAAAAAGGTTTTGTCGCTTACCCAATTTGGCTTCTGTGGTCTTGTAACTTAAGAGGCGCCCCTGGAAGACTTAAACACACGTTCAATTGTTCAAATGGCGAAATATGCACGATAAAACTCAACGGTCGCGAAAATCTTTTGGGAACCGCCGAGGTTTGGAGTGGGTTCGCACCAAACCGGAACTGTCGTATCAATGGTACTATCGGTAGTGTTCTACCCTTTTCGCTAGGTATTTCTAGGAGGCGCGCGCTGCGCTTCTATTCCTCAGCGATATATGGAACGCAAAATGCATGCCTCTATTATACAGGGTCAAATTTGACCCACAAAAAAGTTAACGCGAAATCAATGCATCAACACACTTGCAATGCCTCATATAAAACTAAATCACATTTAAAATATCATTTGCTGACACACTTCGATATTTTTCCTTTTGAATGTGACACTTGCAAAGCCAAATTTAAACGAAAAGGCGTTTTAAAGAATCACCAATTATTACATTCGGATATTTATCCCTTTGAATGTAACACTTGCAAAGCAAAATTCAAACGAAAAGGCAATTTGAAAAATCACAAACTGATACACTCGGATATTTATGCTTTCGAATGTGGAAGTTGCAATGCAAAATTTAAACGAGAAACCATATTGAAAAATCACAAACCAACACATTTGAATATTCGTCCTTTTGAATGTGACACTTGCAAAATAAAATTTAAACGAAAAAACGACTTGAAGAGTCATCAACTAACACATTTAGAAATTTATCCTTTCGAATGTGACACTTGCGAAGCAAAATTTAAAAGAAAAAACATTTTCAAAAATCACCAATTGATACATTCGGATATTTATCCTTTTGAATGTGACATTTGCAAAGCAAAATTTAAGCGAAAAGGCGAATTGAAAAGTCACAAATTGACACATTCGGATATTTAAACTTTTGAATGTGACACTTGCAAAGCAAAATTTAAACGAAAAGGCGACTTGAAAAATCACAAATTGACACACTCGGATATTTATTCTTTTGAATGTGACAGTTGCAGAGCAAAATTTAGATTAAAAAGTTATTTGAAGAAACACATATCAAGGCATTTGGATGGCAATTTAAAGCAACATTGAGTAACGCATTCAGCTAAATAAGAGTAAGGTTCGTTTCTCGAGGGTTCATACTTTTGTTATCGAACACGTCATAACCTGAAAAAAAAGGGTTGTCGTTTGTAGATTGATTCATATGACACACTCAATTTTTTTGACAAATTGAAATTAATGACTTCTGGTTTAAAAACCGCCGAACGTTTTTGACATCATTAATTCATTTCACTCAATTTTTATTTGTTAGAAAAGGAAGACAAATTTTGTCAAAAGTATGAACCCTCATGAAACAAAGGCTGTGGTTCAAATATAACCAGTGTCGTGGTTTCGCGGTCCGAAAGTAATCAAATTAATCTGGTTCTTAGAAAACTGGTTACTTTTGCTGCATTATTTTTATTAAGTATTTTTTTAATCTCCGATACTGGGTAGTTTTTTTTGATGAACATACTCTGTATGCACTGTTTGATGAGAGTAACATTGCTATACTTTTAAGATTAATAATAAATATTTATCTTATGTTTGAATGTGTGTTCTGATGAGTAATTAATTAAAAAATCTCTCTGAAAAGGTCGGTTTATAGTACCAGTCAATTTCTTTAATTTGTTTTTGTCTTATTAGAAGCACATCAAGAAATGCTATCTTGTTGTCTCTTTCTTTCTTTATTGTAAAGTATATTCTGGAATGGTAACTATATGTCTAGTACAAATGTTCTTGATTTTTGGGAATTGCAGTTATTATGTCATCTACATATCTTTCATAAAACGCTAATTGAAAAAAAAGAAAATCTGAACAAACTAGTGATAAACAATTACCCATTCTCAGAGCATATATTTATTTATAAAAGTTGTCCTGATACTCACTCACATTACTAGTTCAGCAAATCTATGCAAAGGAATCTGAACACTATTCTCTACAAGATGCCATTTTTTCTTGAATAGTCAAGATAGTCAAGTCAAACATAGGTTTACCATTTCAACTGCCTGTCTGTAAGTTTGTAAATGATGGTGCATTAATAAATAAATAAATATTTTTATTAAGTGATGATTCAAAAAAATTTGTCGCAATAAGGTCGATACATAAATCCAGGAATCAAATCCAAAGTCTCCGACAATTGAGATCATCTGACCAAAAGCTGTCAAAAAACTAAATTACCTGGGAAGTTAGATTTGAACATCTGCCACCATATAATATGTATGTAATATTATGCGCTATATAAATTGAAAATATATTTCCAAATGTCGATTTGTAATGACAAAAGTTAAAAATGTGAATGATTGCTGAATGATTTCTATTTAAAAAAAACATGTTGGTTGTCTGAAAAAATACTACAGAGAAATCCTGAGGTCAGCCAAAGCGAACAGAGAAAAAGTGCAAATACCAGAATACTTTAATTTCTAAGATCCCATACTAATTGGTCAAAGGTAATTTAAATATCTTTGTGCTGCTTGTCAATTAAATGATAAAGATAGATGAAAGTAAAATTAAAAATGCTCCTAGGTTGTTTGGATTTGGATGGATAAAACTTGATTGGTTTTTTTTTCTCCAATTAATAAACTAAATTAAATAAATTGGATTACAAGTTTGATTTGGGATTATGAAAACAGTTGTATAAGGGAGAAACAAATTCCTAAAACGGCAACCATTAGAAGAGGAACCAATAGAGATTATTTGCACAATTATTATAAATAACAATATTGTCATCTTCAAATTAGTGTGCCAAATAAGCAGCAAATCATGTATTTAGAAAACAGACATGCAATATAAAGTTGCAGGTACAGAGGTGATTCGGATTACCTACTCCAAATATTTAGTTTTGTAAGTCTATATTTAAGTTGGACCGCCAAAAAATACAAGAACTATTTTTTAAAATACCAATTTGTCATTTATAACTTATCCATTAAAATATTAGGTAGCAAAGTGAAAAGAACGTGAAATTATTAAAATTTCTTTAATTTTAGAAAATAGTACTTGAAGGCTTGTGAACTTACCTACCCATTGGGAGCCCGACAACAATGATTTATCGTATTTCGATCAAAATATTATGGTGGAAAGAAGGCTTACGACTAATATTATACTGATTGTGAAATTATTACAAAAATTTAGCCTTTTCCCGACGTATGTATTTATTTATTTTTTTAAAATTTTTATCCCACCTATATCTAATGTAATATCAAAATCTAACTGAAGTTTTTTTTAGGTTTATAATTAATGAATATCTAAAGGAAGACATTAAAAATGAAATAGAAGAATTAGATATTCAATTGATAGATCCAAATGAAGGGATATTTATACAGGAAGAATATTCAAGAGATGCCAATTCATCAAGACCAGATGTTTTAAAAAAATTCCAATGTTACATTTGCCAAAAAAAATTTAAACGGAAAAGCGATTTGGAAAGTCACAAACTAACACATTCGGATATTCGTCCTTTTGAATGTGACACTTGTAAAGCAAAATTTAAACAAAAAGGTGATTTGAAAAAACACAAAGTAACACATTCGAATATTTATTCTTTTGAATGTGACACTTGCGAAGCAAAATTTAAACGAAAAGGCGATTTGAACATACAGGGTGGCCAATTGAAAACGAAACAGAGGTGATTTTGGGCTCCCCAAGACATTTAAGAAAAAACCCTCGTACCCGTCGATTTCTGATTTAAGGGGGAACCATTTTTCTGGTGGTTTCATCCCCTGGGGGGCAAAGCCCTAGCGGGGGTGACAAGGGCCCCCAAAATTTTAAATGGAATGAGGGGTCGAGTGATACCTTATTTTGAAGCTATTTTTATGTAGATTATAACCCCCGAGTCTTACATCGCTACTATCTACCTAGCCAGTACAGGGGCTAATTAAAGTTACAAAAACATGTTAGAATATTTTTATTTAAAAAAATGCTTTAAAAACAAAATCAATCAAGTAAATGCTGAAAATGAAATCCGAAGAAAAAATCTAACGGGCTTAAATCTAGAGAACGCGGGGGCCTCTCCGAATCCATTGTCCTGGAAACCTTTGGTCCAAATATTGACGAATCACTGCAGCATAGTGGGGTGGCGCACCATTTTGTTGGAATATTAGACGGTTTTCCATGTATCCGTTATCATTCTCTAGTATCTCCACCAATTCTGGATGAATCGCATCTTCTTATCACTCTAGGTACATTGCTCCTGTTAAATTTATAGGTAAAGAAGGGGTCTATTATACGGTTACCAAAAATGCTAGCCTAAACACTCAATTTCTCGGGATGTTGCGTGTATACCTCACGAAATATGTTTTCTCGGATTTGAATTAGCCCAATAACGGCAGTTGAGACGATTCACCGTACCGTTCAAGAAAAAAGGAGCATTCATCAGAGAAATATACAAACTGCTGCTCCATTTCTTGAAAAAAAAAAAATAATTGGGTTATGAGTTTTTCAATGATGAGGGAGGAGGAAATAAAACGGAAAAGGGGGTTAGTAGCACATCAACTAAAATACCATTTAATTATACTCCATTATTTAATACAATTTTTTTATATTCAATACAATATTTATTTAATACAATATTTCCAGGTATACATACAATATTTCCAGGTATAATACGTACGAAATAACGTCCTAGGGCATTATGGAGATGTATAGATTATTTGAGTATTTGGGCTAGCATTTTTGATAGCCGTATAATAGGCCCCTTTTTTACCTATAAATTTAACAGGAGAAATGTACCTAGAGTGGTTAGAAGTTGCGATTCATCCAGAATTGGTGGAGATACTAGAGAATGATAACAGATGCATACACTTATATTCCAACAAGATTGTGCGTCATCCCACTATGATGCAGTGACTCGTCAATATTGAGTGGCCCCCGCGTTCTCCAGATTCAAGCCCGTTAGATTTTTTCTTCTGAGGTCATTTTCAGCATTTACTTGATTGATTTTGTTTTTAAAGCATTTTTTTAAATAAAAATATTCCAACATGTTTTTGTAACTTTAATTAGCCCCTGTAATGGCTAGGTAGATAGTAGCGATGTGAGACTCGGGGGTTATAATCTACATAAAAATAGCTTCAAAATAAGGTATCACTCGACCCCTCATTCCATTTAAAATTTTGGGGGCCCTTGTCACCCCCGCTAGGGCTTTGCCCCCCAGGGGGTGAAAACACCAAAAAAATGGTTCCCCCTTAAATCAAAAATCGACGGGTACGAGGGTTTTTTCTTAAATTTCTTGGGGAGCCCGAAATCACCTCTGTTTCGTTTTCAATTGGCCACCCTGTATACAAACAAACACATTCGAATATTTATTCTTTTGAATGTGTCACTTGTAGCGCAAAATTCAAACGAAAATTTGACTTGAAATATCACCAACTGATACACTCGAATATTTTTCCTTTTGAATGTGACACTTGCAAAGCAAAATTTAAACGAAAATGCGATTTGAAGAATCACAAACTAACGCATTTGAATATTTATCCTTTTGTATGTGCCACTTGTAAAGCAAAATTGAAACGAAAAGGTGATTTGAATAAACATAAACTAACATTCGAATATTTATTCTTTTGTATATGCCACTTGTGAAGCAAAATTTAAACGGAAAAGCGATTTGAACATACACAAACAAACACATTCGAATATTTATTCTTTTATATGTGCCACTTGTAAAGCAAAATTCAAACGAAAAGGTGAATTGAATAAACATAAACTAACACATTCGAATATTTATTCTTTTGTATGTGCCACTTGTGAAGCAAAATTTAAACGAAAGAGTAACTTGAAGAGACACATATTAAGGCATTAAGATGAGAAAAATTTAAAATGGAAGATGCAACGTCGAAGCTAATACTAGTGGTAATTCAAGATAACGTTTAGCGACGTATTCAGCTAAATAAGTGTGAATTTAATGTTTGCTATGTAAAATTTAAATGTGAAACAATTTTAAATGTTCGTTTAGCACCTACAATAGGTTGATAAACATTTTAGCGAGGATTTTGATGCGTTCCATATTTTGCGTGTAGAGAATGTAGTTTTTTTTAAAGTTTTTTTAATGTTTTAGATTAAGTAGTTTATTGTTCCATTTGTAGTTGTGTAATGGTGATTGTATAAATAAATAATCACAGTAATGTATAAAGTTTACTTGAAATCCATGTATTTAGTTTTTGGAAAAAAGATGGCGCATAGTGAGTGACAGTTGTATTCACAATCGCTCTAAAGAAATTGGTTTTTAAAGTGGCAAATAATCAGTGAGTTGTTTGGATTGAGTAGTGATTTCTATCGTATATTGCTGGAATAAGTGCAATGTGTAACATGGGTTTATCTACTACCGATCTGTGAAAGATCAAAACAACCGTTGTCAACATTTGTAATGAAAATTTTCTTCAGGACATTGCCGATAAGATTTCAAATTTATTCGAAATTAAATTTGAGGAGCAATTTAACAATCAATAGCCAATTCTGGATGTTGTTGAATCAGGCAGGCACTCTAGATACATATAACATTTTTGACCATAAATTAATGTATTGCTCCTTGGACTTCTATAAAGAACCATCAGTGCCAAAAATGATAAAATACGATGTATTCGAAATTTGATTAACTTAAAATGGAGAATAGAAGGATTTTACATTTTGTCACATTTGTTATGAAAATCTTACGAAATCCCGAATCCATTGACTTCTCTAAAAGAATGCCTCACTCCTATAGAAGTACCATTCACTCTGTAAATGTAAGGTACCTATAGGAATAAATTAACGATGCCGCTTCATTAGAGTGCTTTGTTTTAGAAGTCCTCTACTTTCAACGCCATTTTAATTCTCTGCCCAACAACTTCTGGTTAACTTGAATTTAAATTTGTTTAAAATAAAGTACAAAAGCCATTTGAAAGATTTGGAGTTTTTAATTTTTTTTTTAAAATTTCTTTAAAGTGTTCTCTGTTTGCAACTATGATTGTAATGGTTGTTGCCGTTCTCCATTTATAATAGTTATTTTTGTTAATCTCAAGCTTTGAGTATTTGAATCGAATTATATTTACAGGTTGCCTATCTTGGAACTTTTTTTTTCCTAAAATTAATCTTCGTAGGTATACCGGGTGACAATGAAACTACTACCCACGGCGGCATTTCTTAACGGCTCCAGATAGAAATATGCAAGTCAGTTTGTTGATAGGGTTGAAAATTGTGAACAATTTTGTAACCTGTAATATCCCGTTTGGGATTATTTCAGCTACGCGGCGTTTTATCCCTTGAGGCGATTGAGTATAACAGAATGATCTCCGAGTATAACACCTATGATGGCCCAGCTTTAGACGCTTTGGGATGGATTCGGTAGAAAATAAGGACGCCACGTAATCAAACACCAAAGTACACAACCAACTAAGCTGTTTGGATTTCTATTAATAAAAAAACTAGGGGTCGCACTAATCACGAATTGCTCCTCTAGTGTATCACCCTGTATATACTAACGAAGCCAATTAAACCTGGAAACTGAATAAATAATCTACCTAACTAGGTACTTGTTTTGCTGTGAATGGGTCCACAAAATAAAATAACGATAGAGATACCACACAAAAAATTTGGAACTGGGTGACAATTTATTGTTAGGCAAAAAAAAACAATAATGAATACTCACTGACAGGGTCTTATGGACAGACACAATTATTGTTTGAGTCGTAGGGTGTATATACATATAATCAAGCGCAAATATCTTATTTGTTCCACAGTGTTATTACCTTTTTCCTCTATACTGTAATTTTCAATTTATTAAATTACTTATATTTAGGCATAAATTTAACTAAATAACCGCGACTGACAAAATAACCAGATCACTCCAATTTTCAATTTCGCCCGGAAGATATGACGTCATAACCTCTTGGTTCACAATATGCGCAACCACCTTGCTACTAAACAGGTAGCAGTCAATTAAATCAATAATAAATGCAAAAGGAAATAACAGTAATAATAATGGTTATAGTAAACCTGATCACGATAGCACTCTAGAAGTTCTTGGAATCCTAGTTGGTTCCAAGGACACGCTTGTACTTGACTCAATCCACAAGCAAATGTAGATTTGAAGATTTAAACCGTAAAACAAAAACCCTGGAATAAAAGCATGGCTTTAGTATTCTAGTTAATGAAAACCCTATGAGAAAAGCCCGAAAAATCAAGATAAACTTACCTCGATTGAGGGTTTTCTTTATCCAAATGTTAGTTATACCCAGTCCAAAGTAACGAGCACAGGAACAACGAGTACAGGGGCACCAACCTTGACCCAACGCCAAGTCAACGAACACACGTGGCTTGGAGATAATCGACCAGCAAGGCAGGCCCTAGAATAAATATCGATTCAACCCTCAGGGGAGCTGACAAATTCCAACAGATTTCACGACAAAATGGCGTTATTCAATCGGCCATTTTGACAGAAATAAATCGCAAAGGAATGTGCCCTTAAAATAGGGAAAATCTTGACTCACCAATAAATTCCTCCAATTTCCAGCTAAGCCGAGAACCAGAATCGAATGGGGCCTCGATGTTAAGGGCCTCCAAGGGATGTGCTAACACGTGCCAACAATAATCCTCCAACAAGGAGAGCGGAAATCCGCAATAATCACTAATACACTCGGATAATTTCCACGGCAGCAACCTCAAATATAATCCCCAAATGGTTGCCAACAAAAATATACGTAGTGGCTCAAAAATTAGGTTGCTTAGGCACGAAGCACAATTTTATTTTTCTTGGACAGGAGTCTTTACAAGTCGAGAACTCAAACCAGAGTGTCATGGCTCACCACAGCTTTGGCGTAGGAAAACTCACAGAAAATCGGCGTAGGAACCGGAAGAAAAGGAGGTCTGCAGATCCATCTACCCCGTCACACTCACACACCCTCTATAAATAAAAACAATTTCCTGTTACTCCGCGGTGCGAAAAGAAGTACACAAACCCAGTTGACCAATGAGGGTCGAACACCGAACAACCCACCCAACCTGGTAACTTGAAAAACCACAGCCTAACTCTACCGAGAAGCCATGCGAATCAGAAATTTATCAAAAATCACGGCTCGATTTCGAACGACTGGCTGTACCTCAATTTGACACTTGACCAATAGCAACAATAAAATAGCAACACACAGCTGATCGATGTAAATAACCGACTGTCGAGAAAATCTAATAAGAGGGCCGATAATCGATAATATTAATATCCAGGGAATTCAGTAGCAAAGGGTTGCTGCTCTGATAAAACTGGCAAGTAATCGATACATTAAATACAAAAGCAAGGTCCTAACACACATTTTTATTGTAGGTTTAAATGATGTAAATCGTGGAAACTTGTGGATCTAGTTGCATCGTAAATTCGCTTTACTGAACTAATAATATATCTTTTAGGGCTCCCTCAACTTTCTGGACATCGAGCTCTTAAGTTGTAGACAGTCCCATAACCAAATTATGTCAGACGATGTGAAACCTGGTACCCCGACATTTTGGCGGCTGAACATCGGTGCCAAAACTGCAAAATCACACCAGTCGCCAATTGTTGATGATGACTGTTATAATAAATAAATAGATATTCTCGCAAATATGTAAATGAAGTAGTTGTTACATAATAAAATGTAAATCTACTCTGCTGGGTTCCAAAATAGGAAATGTCGTAAATTAAAAATGTGACGTTACAATTTCAATATCAAAACAATTGAATGTCTTTTCCGGTTTCACCGGAAATGGCATTGACTTTGTTATTTTAAATGGGACACCCTGTAAATATATATTTTTTTGGACTCTCTGAAGAATTCTAAATAACTTTTGTCCAACATACCCTATGTCAAAAATTGATAGTTTTTGAAATAGATTGGCTCAAAAATATGTCGTAATTCCTATTTGTTTGTATTTTACGTGAAAACTGCCATTTCTGGCATAACCGGAAAAGACATTCAATTGTTTTTATATTAAAATTGTTCACAATTTTCAACTCTATCAACAAACCGGGTTGCATATTTCTATCTCGAGCCGTTAAGAAATGCCGCCATGGGTAGTAGTTTTATTGTCACCCGGTATAGTGCGCAATTTATTATGAAAGCTAGACTGCGCCATCCCCATGAATTATTTAAAATAGTGGATTTGTATACTCATGTTACTCATGTTAATAGAGGCTATATTTATTTATTTAATTATTTGAAACGCTCAAAGATGTCAGTAGTATGTTTTATTACGATTTTTTTTTCAATAGAAGGTTTTTCTATAGGATGTTTCAAATGAAAGATAGGTCATTGACATTTTAGAAAAGCCTATTTCATCTGACAGTAGCAATTTAAAAATTATACACTTTTTCAGAACCGACCGAAAGCGCTTGGTTGATTGACATTTAAATTACATCATTACAAAAACTTAGTCTTTTCTGGTGTGCCTACATCCAAAACTCCCTTCTCGACCTATATATTAATTTTTAAAATTTCTATCCCACCTAAATATATCTAAAGTAATTTCATAATTTAACTAACTGACGTTTTTTTAGGTTCATGATTAGTGAATATCTAGAGGATGACATTAAAAATGAAATAGAAGAATCAGATATTCAATTGATAGATCCAAATAAAGGGATATTTATGAGGGAAGAGAAATATTCAAGTGATGCCCATTCACCAAGATCAGATGCTATTAAAAAATTCCAATGTTACTATTGCAATGCCTTATTTAAAACTAAATCAAATTTAAAAAACATTTAGTGAGACACTTCGATATTTTTCCTTTTGAATGTGACACTTGCAAAGCAAAATTCAAACGTAAAAACCAATTGAAGAATCACAAAGTAACACATTTGAATATTTATCCTTTCGAATGTGAAACTTGCAAAGCAAAATTTAAACAAAAAGACATTTTCAGGAAACACCAATTAATACATTCGGATATTTATCCTTTTGAATGTGACACTTGCAAAGCCAAATTCAAACGAAAAGGCGATTTGAAAATTCACAAACTAACACATTCGAATATTTATTCTTTGGAATGTGACACTTGCAAAGCAAAATTTAAACGAAAAAGAGATTTGAAGAATCACGAACTGACACATTCGGATATTTATACTTTTGAATGTGATACTTGTGCAGCAAAATTCAAACAAAAACAAATTTTCAAGCGTCACCAATTAATACACTTAGATATTTATCCTTTTAAATGTGACACTTGCAAAGCAAAATTTAAACTAAAACATAATTTGAAAAGTCATTAACTAATACACTCGGGTATTTTTCTTTTTGAATGTACCATTTGTAGCGCAAAATTTAGGAAAAAAAGCAATATGAAGAAGCACATATTGAAAAGGCATTCGGATGAAAAAAATCTAAGATGCGGATAAAAAAATAAATAAAATGTAATATGCAATGCTGAGTTAATATTTGCGGTAATTTAAAACTACATTGAGTGACGCATTCAGCTTAATAAGTGAATCGGACAAACACAGTGAATGCAGGTTTCCTGCTTGCCGGCAACCAGCGCCTATAAGATTTTATAATGAACGCGTGTTTTTCAATGAATAATTATTACCCAGAGTGGGCGTCAATCTGTGTTACTAGTTATACTTATTAATTCCGTACATGTATGTCGCACCTAGCACACTCCCATTGGTCAGATTTACAATTTAAACTTCGAGTGCGGTTGCGGAATGTGAATCAGTGCCATAATGCACTTACGGAATATCATACCTAGTTATTGCAGCAAAAAATTATTGTTCAATCATAGGTGCCTATTTTAAATACTGTATCTCAAATTAAATGCTATTGAGCGGAGGATTGTATATACCTCCATTCTTCCTCGTGGAAATTTTTGTGCCACATATTTTTTGGTTGGTATTGTCATATAGGTAGTTTAGGTTTTAGTTGCTTGCCTCATGCCAATTTCAGCATATCCGGGAAAAATGTGAAAATCCGCGGAAAAATGTATTTTTAATTTTTTTTTCACATTTCAATAAAACTTCTCGGTAGAGAAGGGGTGTTTATAAACTATATAATATGTATTTTTAAGAAATTCTTCCCTCAGTTTTGCACGGTTTGTTTATTGAGAAGATATAGCTGAAAAATAATAGTATATTAAAGTATAAGTGGATATTAAGGTCTTTAAAACACGCGCGATTTTTCGAGCACGACGGCGCTGCCGATTGCTCGAAATAGAGCAAGTGTTTTAAAGACCAGTTATCCACGAATACTTTACACTATTTTTTTTTATTGGTATACGTTCAAATCATAAATTACTAATAATTGTAGAATGCAAATTTGTGCTTGATACTTGTTACATTTTATTTGACGTTATCTACAAGTACCTAACCTACTCCTGACAAATCAATATTAATTAAAAAGTTGACATTTAGACCTTTCTCGGGTTGTTGGTTGTTGATGTTGTCATTGGTAACTTTAAAACACACGCGTTTTTGAAAGTTGGATTTAAATACGCTGAGGAGTACTTTAAATAAGTGAAATAGGGTATCAATAAAAAAAAATTATTAATTCCCTTTCTCATATTTATTTCTACATGAAGAAATACACAAATATAAAGGGGAAATATTAGTTGTTCATTTACAGCTTATTACGTGCATACATTCATGCATTAATACATGTAGAAATACACGAAAAAATACACAGATGTAATGCGGGCTTTACAATCATAGAAAAGTAAGTGATAGATCTGGAGGAATTTGTCTGTTACTTGTACAGTAATAGAGAATACACAGATATAAATAAGCTACGGTGCGATTTGTTCACACAATAATATTCTCCCATACAGTGATCTCTGCATTGCCAAATACACAATTTGTTGAATTGAGTCTATTACCTCCTTGCAAAACTTCACTTGAAAAGCACATCAGTCGTGTAAACTACCAGTGCTACATATGGAATAATGTCCACGTTGATAAACCCATAACACCAAGTACAATGGGACATGGCTGGAAATTGGAAAGATTGGATTAAAAAGGAATTGTTATCGCCCGAATTAACTGATGTAATGAAAAGCTATCATCCAGATGAATTTTAAGATAGAGCTAGTTAACTTTACCGATATATATATATCACATAAGGACAATGAAGATGGAGAAGATATCTATTGATTACAGATGCTGGTGTTTAGAATCTTCTTATTAGTTTGTTTTCATTTATTTAGGTGTTAAGCCAAACTCCATAGAAGTACTAACGTCACTCAAAGTTTCTGGGACAAAAATAATTCATAATAATATCCTGGACTATTTCTACCATCATTCATTTTATTTATAGTTTGACACTAAAAATCATATAATGGTACAAGAGCTAATACATGTAAGCCTGACAATCACACAAATAAAACCGGATATTTGGCCGCTGAAAACATTATTTTGCATGCGCAAAACGCATAACCATATTACAATCCGTGAGTGCATATATGCACCTTAAATGAATGGTGATATTCCCCATAGAGTAACCTTTCACGGGTTATGGGATGAGCATTGTAACGAACTTACATAATTTTCCGGGTATTTTAATGAGTGCTACCGCGGTTCTAAATTAATTACTTCGACCGGATTAATTCTACATGATAATTTATTTAAATAAAACTCGTGACCTTGTTTGAAACCGTACGATCCAATAGAACCGAACACCGAACGCTTCACGCATTCGTCCCGCATCGCAGGGTCTCGGATTTCCCACTGCGATTCCCACCTTCGGTGCCCGACGACCGATTATAAAAGGAGGCGCGCGTCCATAAACGGGCACTCTTCTTCTTCTGTTTCAGGTACCAGCAGCCCAGACCACCAGCGCCTAGACCACCGACCGCCGACCACCAAGGTGAGCGCCGGCTTGGATTCCGCTCCGACGTCGTCAGTGCCGTCGCGACGCTTCAGAAAATCGTAAGATCCGGGTGAGTGGGACTACTTTTTATACAGTGATGTACACGGACTGAATGGGGTTTCGGCCCTATTCTGTCTGTGACGGACAATGGGGGTTACGTGCTGGACCGTTTACAGGGTGGCACCCGTTGTCCTTATATCGATGTATATTGAGTATTCCTCACTTCACACAGATCGTTTCTTGTTTCTTTCATGCACGTGCATGATGCTCTTGCTATACAGGTTTGAATGGGGTTACGTGCTGGACCGTTTACAGGGTGGTCCTATTCTTTCTGTGACGGACGTGAGGGGGTTACGAGCTGGACCGTTTTCAGGGTGGCTCTCTCTGTCCTTATGCCTTTGTATACTAAGATACGTCATTGCAACTTTGGTTCTTAAAAATTATTTTGGGTAACACACTATCCAATGCTGCAATATTGAAGAAGAAACAATGCCAAAGGCTAACATTGAAGCAGTTTTTTTTTTTTGCTTTTTCCCGCACGTACTATGTCCTGCGCCCAGTGCAGATTTCCGTACCGATCGGCGCTGGTTGCCGGTAAGCAGAAAACCTGTTTCCACTGTGTTTGTAGCCTAAGTTTGAATTTAATGCTTGCTCTGTAAAATTTGAATGCAAAACAATAGGTTAATTAACATTTTAATAAGGATTTTAATGTGTTTTACATTTTGCGTGTAGAGAATGTAGTTTTTTTTTTGAGATTAAGCAATGTGTTGTTGCGTTTGTAGCGTTGAGTTTTGTAATGTAGTGATTATAGAAATAAATAATTACAGTAATGTATAAGGTTCTCTTAAAATTCATGTATCTGGTTTTTGGCAAAACCATTGGAAAAAATGCTCGAAGATGTCGATAGAGAAAAAGAAAAAAAATATTACATATCATTACAAAAACTTTTCCTTTTCTGTATACGTTCAAACCTCCCTTCTTGACCGATGTATTGATTTTTTCAAATTTTTATCCCAGTTATATCTAATGTAATTGCAAAATATAACTGATGTTTTTTTTAGGTTTATGATTAGTGAATATCTAAAGGATGACATTAAAAATGAAATAGAAGAATCAGATCTTCAATTGATAGATCCAAATGAAAGGATATTTATGAAGGAAGAGAAATATTCAAGTGATGCCCATTCATCAAGACCAGATGCTATTAGAAAATTTCAATGTTATACTTGCAATGCCTTAAGTAAAACTAAATCAAATTTAAAATATCATTTAGTGACACACTTCGATATTTTTCCTTCCGAATGTGACACTTGCAATGCAAAATTCAAACGGAAGGACCATCTAAAATATCACAATATAATACACTCGGAAAATTATCATTTTGAATGTGACACTTGCAAAGCAAAATTTAAACGAAAGGGCAATTTGTAAACTCACAAACTGACATACTCGGATATTTATGCTTTCGAATGTGAAACTTACAAAGCAAAATTCAAACAAAAATATCTTTTAAAGGAACATCAATTAATACATTCAGATATTTATTCTTTTGAATGTGACATTTGCAATACAAAATTTGAAAGAAAAAGCAATTTGAAGAATCACAAACTAATACATTCGAATGTTTATTCATTTGAGTGTGACACTTGTAAAGCAAAATTTAAGCAAAATAACGTTTTGATCGCTCACAAACTAACACATTCGGATATTTATGGTTTTGAATGTGAAATTTGCAAAGCAAAATTTAAACGAAAAATCGATTTAAAGAATCACAAACTAACACATTCGGATATTCGTCCTTTTGAATGTGACATTTGCAAAGCAAAATTTAGACGAAAAAACCATTTGAATAATCACAAACTAACACATTCGGATGTTTATGCTTTTGAATGTGACATTTGCAAAGCAAAGTTTAAACAAAAAGCGAATTTGAGCACTCACAAACTATCACATTCGAATATTTATTCTTTTGAATGTGACATTTGCAGAGCAAAATTTAAACGAGAAACTGAATTGAAGAGTCACAAAGTAAGACATTCAGGCTAGTAAAACTAGGCCTATTTTGAGCTGAACCTCAAACAAATTCGCTACAAGCTAATTTTTGCGCCATTGTGTTTCTTTAGCTTAACTGGCTGAAAATCCCAAGAAATCCGAAATGGGGCGCAGCCCCTAAATCACCCCCAAAAGTACATTTTTTAAGTTTTTTGCAATTTTCTCAAAATCAAGTTTTTCAAAAATTTTGCAAGAAACCTTTTTTGTAGAGCACAAAATTTGCAATTTTTCGGTATAACATACATTATTGTTCAAATAAGCTAAAAGGAAGATATAAAAGAGTATAAAAGTATCAATAGTAAGATTTAAATTTGTATTGTTCTTATTTAATGACATATGCCCATATTACTCCACGTGTTCACAATTTGGAATATTTATTGTTATAACCAATGAAAAGTTGGGAAACTTAATAAAATTGAATTTTCAAGCCAATTGAGCATCGGAAATATTCGGATATTGAATTTTAGAACGCCAAACTAGGCCAATCAAGAGCCGGGAATATTTGAAAATTGAATTTTAAAGCAAATCAAGAGTCGGGAATTTACAAATATTGAATTTTCAAGCCAATCAAAAACCGGAAAAATTTGAAAATTCAATTTCAAAACCAATCAATAACCAGAAATATCCGAACATTGAATTTTGAAATGTCAAATTGAGCCAATCAAGAGCCGGGAATATTTGGAAATTAAATTTTAAAGCAAATCAAGAGCTGGGAATTTACAAATAATGAATTTTTAAGCCAATCAGAAGCCGGGAAAATGGAAAAAAAATATTTTTAAGCCAATCAATAACCGGAAATATTCAAACATTGAATTTTAAAACTTCAAATTAGGCCAATCCGGAGCCGGGAATAATTGAAAATTTAACTTTAAAGCAAATCAAGGGCCGGGAATTTACAAATACAGTAAAACCCCGATTATCCGAGTCGGTTATATATGGCTTCAAACATTATGTTATATATCAATTTCAATCAAAAGATTATAATATATGCATATATAATGAATTCATTAAAGAAATAATAACATATTTTTTTGAGATTAATTTAAATTGCCGCCATCTTGAATGCTAAAGGATGAAATTTAGGGTACTGTCAGAAAAATTCTTCCTTAAGATGTAAAGCGTAATAACTCACAAACTAACACATTTAGATATTTATAATTTTGAATGTGATATTTGCAAAGCAAAATTTAAAGGAAAAGCCAGTTTAGAGAATCACAAGCTAAAACATTCAGATAGTTATTTTTTTAATGTAACACTTGCAAAACAAAATTTAAACGAAAAATCGATTTGAAGCATCACCAACTAACACATTCGGATATTTTTTCTTTTGAATGTGACATCTGCAAAGCAAAATTCAAACGAAAAAGCAATTTGAAGAATCATAAACCAACACATTCGGATGTTTATTCTTTTGAATGTGACACTTGCAAAGCAAAATTTAAACGTAATGCTGATTTGAAAAATCACAAACTAACACATTTGATTATTTATCCTTTTTAATGTGACACTTGCCAAGCAAAATTTAAACGAAAAGGTGATTTGAATAAACACAAACTAACACATTGGAATATTTATCTTTTTGAAAGGCGATTTGAACATAAACAAACGAATACATTTGAATATTTATTCTTTTGAATGTGTAACTTGTAAAGCAAAATTTAAACAAAAAAGCAATTTAAAGAGATATATTAAGCCATTAGGATGAGAAAAATTTAAAATGCAACATGCAACGTCGAAGTTAATACCAGTGGTAATTTAAGACAATATTCAGCGACGCATTCAGCTAAATAAGTGTGAATTTAGTGCTTGTTCTGTAAAATTTAAACGTGAAACAATTTTGAATGTCCATTTAGAACCCACATTAGGTTGATTAACATTTTAATAAGGATTTCAATGCGTTTCATATTTTGCGTGTAGAGAATGTACATTTTTCTTTTGAGTTCTAATTTTTTTAGATTAAACAGTTTATTGTTCCATTTGTAGCGTTAAGTTCTGTAATATGGTGGTTGTATAAATAAATAATTACAGTAATGTATAAAGCTTACTTAAAATCTATAGGCGATTTCGCCCCAGATTTTCATCTGCTGTTTGGTGGGCGAATGGTTAACCAATTGGTACGTAAGTGACGTAGCTCAACAATCTTATCCGAATTCAGTGGATAGGACGTTTGGTACATTTTGACTTTGACATGAGAGAAAAAGAAACAGAAAACTACCAAACCTCCACTACCCAGTCAAACCGTGGTATAGCATCTGACAGACCAATCTGAAATTGAATGGTACCTGTTTGACAGACCAAGCCGGGGTACCAAACTGAGGCGAAATCGCCTTATGTATTTAGTTTTTGGGTTAGTTTCGGAAAAAAAATGGCACACAGTGAGTGATAGTTGTTAGAAATTGGTTTTTAAAGTGGCAAATAATCAGTGAGTTGTTTTGATTGAGTAGTGATTTCTGTTGTATATTGCTGGAATACGTGCAACGTGTAACATGGGTCTGTCTATTACGATCTGAGAGAGATCAAAACAGCCATCATCAACATTTGTAATGAAAAATTTCTTCAGGACATTGCCGATAAGGTTTCAAATTTATTCGAAATTAAATTTGAGGAGCAATTTAACAATCAATAGCCAATTCTGGATGTTGTTGAATCAGGCACTCTAGATACATATAACATTTTTGACCATAAATTAATGTATTGCTCTTTGGACTTCTATAAAGAACCATCAGTGCCAAAAATGATAAAATATCGATGTATTCGAAATTTCAATGTCAATAATTTTCAACAAGATATGCATAATTTGCCATGGAATAATATTATTTATGAAAACGAAATTGATGAAAAAATTAATATAAATTTTTTTGACCCTATTCAATGTACATACACCAATTGAGGTATTGCGTATAACAAAGTCAAGCACTCCTTGGTTGACCGAAAATATCAAGATATTGATGATACAAAGGGACACCGCTTGATGATTGGATTTTCTATAAAAATTTGAAAAATTTTACACTTTCTGCAGTAAGAAGAGAAAAAAGGTTATACCTTGATTCTCTATGTAATCAAAATAATCAAAAGAATAACTGGAATGATAAATATATATATGAAATCAAAACTAATGCGACTGGAGTAGATGAGATATCGCCAATTATGTTGTGATCCCTACATTAATATAAGTTTTTCACTTATATAATGAATTCCTGTATAGAAGGAAACTACTTTCCAGATCCTTGGAAGATATCACTTGTAAAACCATTATGTAAAAATAATCCAGCAAGTGTTAATGATTTGAGAATAATAAGTATTGTACTCTGTAATCAAATGTACAACTATACTATTCCTAATAAAATAGTGAGTACCAGAAAGTCAATGTGCATTCAAGAGGAGATCAAGTACTGACATTGCACTGTTGATATTGTTCGAGCTTGTGACAGAAAAACTAATAAATTTTTTAATATGTACTTTTGAATTTTTCGAAGGCATTCGATACAGTGAACCATAAGTTATTGATCTAAGACTAATAATAATAATAATAATAATAATAGTTTATTTTCAAAAAATAATAATGGTAGGTACATAACTTGAAATCTATAATCTACCTTAAAAAATAAACAAGTAAAGCACAGAAACAATTTCGAGTTGTTTGTTAGTCCTATTCTTACTTAATTCCAATTTTACTACGTTATAGCGGGGTTCAATTGTCACTAATATGAATAAAGTTACATTTTGGATGTACATACAATTTGAGTTCGGTACTTATTTGTTATAATAATGCATTTTCGTAATCATATACAATAAACAGTCTAACTATGTTATACAATTATTATTTATATATTATGCGACAAAAAAAAACGCATCATCTCTAAATTAAAATTCTACAAATATTCCTTTGAATCATGTCAACTTGTAAAGTTTAGTTAAGTTAGGTAAAAAATATATTCTGATGGCAGATTTTCCAACGAAATACAAGTTCTTTCTGGTGTGCTCAGTGTTGTCAGATGCCAAATTTAAAATTATCAGGCTTTGAGAACAAAATTATCAGGATAAGTTTCTGTCAAATTTTTTGACTTTTAATCTTTTATTTTCATTTTTCGGATTCTAGCTTGGACTCTGGTAATTGTAGCTCTCAATAAGAGCCTCAAAAAAGGTTATTCAAGACTTCGAGCACAAGGACTTCGTTTTCAAGATAATAATCGGCTTTGAAGCTTTTGCAAAATTTGAGACAAAGTTTTTATTTTGAGCCTCAATATCTTCAAAAGTATTCAAGATATAGAATTGATTCCTATTTTATCTAGAAGATTCTTTAATTCTGATTCAAAATATGTAATTTTACATCATATTTGTTATAATATTAACTGAGTAATCATCAATGTTGTGAAAGAATTTCAGATTATTGAAATTTTTTGAGCCCAAAAATTGCAAATATCGTTTATATTTCTTTACAAGCCTTGAAAACCCTAAAAACATAGTTGCGTAAATGCTTTTCCACTAATTTTCACCTCCTCTTTTGATTAGTAAAATCAAAAATTGGAAAATCCAAAAATTTTAAAATTTGAACTTTTCCAAAGGGGCATGGAAATTTGATTTCCAAATATTTCAAAGAGCTATATTTTGGAAACCAGTGAAATTATTGGCATGAATCTTTTGCCCAATCTTAGCTCTTAATCAGGGCTACAAAAAAGGTTATTTGAGACCGCAAGTCCAAGGGCTTCGTTTTCAAGATAATCCACCTGGAAGCTTTTGCAAAATTTGAGGTAAATTTTCAAATTGGAGCCTCAATATCTTCACAAATATTTAAAATATAGAATTGAATCTTATTTTATCTTGAAGATAGTTTAATTCTGATTCAGAATATATAATTTTACATTACATTTGTTAAATAATAACTAAGTAATTAGCAATTTTGTGAAAGAATGTCAGATTATTGAAATTTTTTGAGCCCAAAAATTGCAAATATTGTTTTTATTTTTTTACAAGCCTTGAAAACCCTAAAAACAAAGTTGCGTAAATGCTTTTCCACTAATTTTCATCTCCTCTTTTGATTAGTAAAGTCAAACATTGCAAAATCCAAAAATTTAAAAATTCGATTTGATTTTCAAATATTTCAAAGGGTCATATTTTGGAAACCAGGAAAGTTATTGGCGTGAAACTTTGGCTCAATCTGGGATTAGTGTTGAATGCTCGCACCAGTACATTAAAACACCCAAAACCAACAACTACCTTCAATTTTTTTGAATCATTTTTAATTTTTAACTAGAGATTTGAAAAATCTATATTAAAATTGTAGTTTCAATAAATTATGGTAGATTAGCTTATCATCATCGAATATTGAATCGTAGTTAAAATTATGGTAGAATTCGATAAATATCGGGTTATTGACAACACTATTTCATACTGTGGCTGCTGGTGGTTTTGTCAAATCAAGCGTCGGCTGGTACTGCTTATCATTTGTAATTTTTGCCCTATTTATAGTCGCAGTACAATGGGAATTTCTGCCCGGTGACAACGCCGACGGTTTTCTGCTGCATTGGAATGCAGCTTGGGCCTGTGCATCATCCTTTGGCAATGTAAATGAAGCGTTTGCTAGCAAGGACACGCGCTTAAATATTACTAACTGAATATTTATTTATTATTTCGGAGGAAATAAATTAGAATAATTCACGGTATGAATGTAAAATTATGTAACTTCGTTACAATCTGATAGTATCAATCAAAAAATTACATCAATACAAAAACTTTGCCTTTTCTTGTATGCCTACATCCAAACCTCCCTTCTTGACCTATGTATTAATTTTTGGAATTTTTATCCCACTTATATCTAATGTAATTTTAGAATCTAATTAACTGATGTTTTTTTTTTTAGGTTTATGATTAATGAATATCTAGAGGATGACGTTAAAAATGAAATAGAGGAATCAGATATTCAATTGATAGATCCAAATAAAGGGATATTTATGAAGGAAGAGAAATATTCAAGTGATGCCCATTCATCAAGACCAGATGCTATTCAAAAATTCCAATGTCAAATTTGCAATGCTTTATTTAAATATAAATCAAATTTAAGATGTCATTTAGTGACACACTTCGATATTTTTCCTTTTGAATGTGACACTTGCAATGCAAAATTCAAACAGAAACACCATCTAAAAGATCACAATCTAATACACTCGGATAATTATTATTTTGAATGTGAAACTTGCAAAGCAAAATTTAAACGAAAAAGCAATTTAAACATACACAAACAAACACATTCGAATATTTATTCTTTTGAATGTGCCACTTGTAAAGCAAAATTTAAACAAGAAAGCGTTTTGAAGAAACACAAACTAATACATTCGGATATGTATGCTTTTGAATGTAACATTTGTAAAACAAAATTTAAACGGAAAGGCGATTTGAAAAGTCACAAACTAACACATTCGAATATTTATCCTTTTGAATGTGACACTTGCAAAGCAAAATTTAAACGAAAAAGCAATTTAAACATACACAAACGAACACATTCGAATATTTATTATTTTGAATGTGCCACTTGTAAAGCAAAATTTAAACAAAAAAGCAATTTAAAGAGACATATATTAAGGCATTAGGATGAGAAAAATTTAAAATGCAACATGCAACGTCGAAGTTAATACCAGTGGTAATTTAGGATAACCTTCAGCTAAATAAGTGTAAATTTAATGCTTGCTTTGTAAAATTTAAATGTGAAACAAGGATTTCAATGCGTTTTACATTTTGCGTGTAGATAATGTAGTTTTTTTTAAATTTCTTCTAATTGTTTTAGATTAAGCAGTTTATTTTTCCATTTGTAGTTTTGTAATGTAGTGATTGTATAAATAAATAATTAAAGTAAAGTACAAAATTCATTTAAAATGGATTTGTTTCGTTTTTAGGTAAGTTTTGGAAAAAAAGATGACGCACGGTGAGTGACAGTTGTATTCAGCATTGCTCCTAAACCACCGAAATACACATACTATTTTTTCTGCGATCGGTTAAATATATGTTAAATGTTTTTCTTTTTGTTCTAACTATTCAGCAGTACTAGAATCACTTTCTCGGCCTAGGCCGGAAAAGTGATTCCGATATAGTTATTCATTGATTCTTTAGCAACTATTGAAACATAATTAAAATACCAGAATATTGAGTTTTGAGACCTGTCAACCGGTCAAAAATGTTGACATTTCTTGTCAATCGCAGAATTTTTTTTTTCATTGCCAATATGGTTTCAAGTAAATCGAAACTAAATTTAAAGGCAATTCTGAATGGCTGTTTTGATAAAATCAACTCTCTGGAAGCCGAAAACCAATCGTTCAGAAAAAGGAAAGATGATCAAAAACAGGCGATAACATACAAACTTTCGAGTTGCAGTTTAAAAATGGCGAAGACCTAAATATCAAGATACTTATGAAACAAAGGGATACCGCTTTACAAAAATTCAAAACAACTAGGGATAATAATGATTGGATTTCCTATAAACCTATATTTACATTCAATTCCAATTCAAATTGTAATTGGAGTTATTTGACAGTTGAACGACTGCCCGTTTACATTGAAATTTGTGCGGGAATTGGTTTTTAGCCTTTCATTTGTGTATCGTATATGTAGGGATAGTTAGAAACAAATTTCAAAAACTTCTCATTGTCAAAATTCGACCATTCCTCACTAATGGCCAAAAAATTTTCAGAATCTTCAACTTCAGTTTTACCGAGATTACCACTTAACATATTAAATTGGATATGAGTCTCCTTCTAATCTTATCTGATATCAGCTTTTAAATGGTAACTTTTTTGATTAAGGGATATAATCCTGTATTTGTAGGGTAAGTGGTTACTATCTTAACTAGAATTTTCTTGATTAATAGGGATAAAATTCCTTGTATGTAGATTCTTTGTATGGTGTAATTTCCGAGTGATTGCTGCTGAGATTGAGAGCCTCGATAGTTTTCGTCATTGCAAAAGCTGTTGTCTAGTTGTCTGGTTACTTGGAGGGTCATAGTTGAAACATCCACCTGTAGCATTTATTTGGTTGGAAATTAGTTGTTGAGCCAGTATTCACACAGACCAAGAAATAGTGCAGCTCAGTGTGCGTGCCTGAGCCCCAACAGTACCAGGAATTATTGCTAAGAAGATTAGGATAAGTAAAATAACGTCACTGTTTTTGAGGTCCGCTCCAAATGTTATTTATTGGTTAATTACCACTAGATTTCTACACTGTTTCATCAATTATTGAAACAATACATGTTCCCTTTATGCCAATACAAAATATATATAAATATGTATATAATATTAATTATTAAAAAGTTGTTAGTTCAACGCAATTGCGCTGGGTACCTAATTTATTCCTTAATGAAGAACCTGAGAATTGACTTGATGATTTAGAAATGTAAGTAAATAACTCATTTTGTTCCATGCATACTAGTTTTATTTACCTACCTTGATTTTGAATAATTCCTATAGAAAATTTGGCAAAGAAGCATTGTGGTAAGAATCTTCCTTATTTGAATTGAAATATACAGGGTGTCACGAAAGATTTGTTAAAAACTTCTAGGGATGGTAGATCTTGTAATTTTTTTTTTTTGATAAACATCTGTCCGGAAATGCTTCGCTTTCCAGATAAATTTTCGTAGTTTGTTGACACCTTTATGAGGTACCTATCTTTTTGGACTGCTCAGAGTTAACCCAGTAATTCCAGGGACGTGCCACAGGTTCTGTCGGATGGTTTTTTGCACGAAAAACATCGTCCAGTAGATTTATTTTTAAATATGATATGTTTTTTTGAATAGAACACTTAAAAATACAACTTTTTTGTCTCTCCATTTTTTTCCGTATGCTGCTTTGTTTTCGAAATAAAATTCAAAAACCATTTCAAGCGCACCAGGAACGTCACTGACCTCCATAAATAAGAAATAAATTACCACAGAAATACCTGAAATTTTACCTAGCTATTTGTTGCTTAAAAATAAACAAAAAAAAACATGAAACTTTTTTTCTAAAACGCACGCACTTCTGAGAATTATAGTAAAAATTGATTTTTTTTACAAAATTTTACACCCTGTATATCTGGAAAACGAAGCATTTCCGGACACATGTTTATTAAGAAAAAAGCTTTATTTTTACAAAATCTAACATCTCTAGAAGTTTGTAACAAACTTTTCGTGACACCCTGTATAATAATCGTATTTGTACCTTTGTAGAATAGTAGTGGCCGCAAGGAGTCAAATCAAGTGAAGCAAACCGGCAATATTACCCAGGCATCACGTTACAGTGACTGTTGGCTGAACCCCAGTGCGTTCCCTGAGTTGGCATGTAAATACTGACAAGGAGTTGGTATGAACTTTCCGATTTCATTGAGATTTCTGTGGATTACTGAATGCATATTCCTGGCACTGGTTTCCCTATCAACTCATAAGAACTCAGTATACTTACCTAGTGAGATTTTTGCAGTATCATTTTTTCAGGGCCGTAAGCGCTGGATTAACATTTAATAAAAAAATTACTTCATTACAAAAATTTTGTCTTTTTTGGTGTACGCTAAAACCCTGGCCCCTTTCCGACTTATGTATTAATTTTTCAAATTTTTGACCCACCTATATCTAATTTAACTAACTGATCTTTTTTTTTAGGTTTATGATTAATGAACATCCAGAGGATGACATTAAAAATGAAATAGAAGTATCAGATATTCAATTGATAGAGCGAAATAAAGGGATATTTATAAAAGAGGAATATTCAAGAGATGCCAATTCATTAGAACCAGATGTTTCCAGAAAATTCCAATGTTACATTTGCAATGCTTTATTTAAAACTAAATCAAATTTAAGAAATCATTTAGTGATACACTTCGATATTTTTCCTTTTGAATGTGACACTTGCAAAGCAAAATTTAAACGAAAATACAACTTGAAAGGTCATAAATTGATACATTCGAATATTTATTCTTTTGAATGTGACATTTGCAATGCAAAATTTAGACAAAAAAGCCATTTGAAAAATCACAAACTAACACATTCGGATGTTTATACTTTTGAATGCACATGCAAAGTAAAATTTAAACGAAAAGACTCTTTGAAGACTCACATATTAACACACTCGAATGCGAGGAATTTTAAATGCAACATATGCAATGCCAAATTTAAACGGAAAGGCGATTTGAAAGATCACAAATTAATACATTCGGATATTTATCCTTTTCGATGTGAAATTTGTAAAGCAAAATTTAGACAAAAAAGCAATTTGAAAAGACACAAACTGATACATTCGGATATTTATTATTTTGAATGTGACATTTGCAAAGCAAAATTTAAACTGAAACAGCATTTGAAAAGTCACAAACTAATTCATTCGGATATTCGTCCTTTTGAATTTGACACTTGTGAAGCAAAATTTAAACAAAAAATTGATTAAAAAAAATCACAAATTAACACATTCGAATATTCGTCCTTTTGAATGTGAAATTTGTAAAGCAAAATTTGGACAAAAAAGCAATTTGAAAAGACACAAACAAACACATTCGGATATTTATTCTTTTGAATGTGACACTTGCAAAATAAAATTTAAACGAAAAAGCTATTTAGGATATTTATCCTTTCGATGTGAAATTTGTAAAGCAAAATTTAGACCAAAAAGCAATTTGAAAAGACACAAACTGACACATTCGGATATTTATTATTTTGAATGTGACATTTGCAAAGCAAAATTTAAACTAAAACAGCATTTGAAAAGTCACAAACTAATTCATTCGGATATTCGTCCTTTTGAATGTGACACTTGTGAAGCAAAATTTAAACAAAAAGTTGATTAAAAAAAATCACAAATCAACACATTCGAATATTCGTCCTTTTGAATGTGAAATTTGTAAAGCAAAATTTAGACAAAAAGGCAATTTGAAAAGACACAAACTAATACATTCGGATATTTATTCTTTTGAATGTGACACTTGCAAAATAAAATTTAAAAGAAAAGACGATTTGAAAAAACACAAACTGATACAGTCAAATATTTATTCTTTTGAATGTGCTACTTGTAAAGCAAAATTAAAACCAAAAAGCGAATTAAAAAGTCACAAACTGATACACTCAGATATTTATTCTTTTGAATGTGTCACTTGTAGAGCAAAATTTAAACGAAAAGGCGAATTGAAAAGTCACAAATTGACTCATTCGGATATTTATACTTTTGAATGTGACACTTGCAAAGCAAAATTTAAACGAAAAGGCGTTTTGAAGATTTACAAATTAACACATTCGGATATTTATCCGTTTGAATGTGACACTTGCAAAGTAAAATTTAAACGAAAAGAGGATTTGAAAAAACACAAACTGATACAGTCAAATATTTATTCTTTTGAATGTGCTACTTGTAAAGCAAATTTTAGACAAAAAAGCCATATGAAAACACAGATATTAAAATATAACATGCAATGTCTAAGCTAATATTTGTGGCCATTTAGAACAATATTGAATGACGCATTCAGGTAAATAATTGTAAGTTCGAATTCAATGTTTCCTCTGTAAAATTTGAATGTGAAACAATTTTGAATGCTCATTTAGTATTCACAATGATTTGATCAATATTTCAACAAGAATTTTAATATTTTGATTGAATCGGCTTTTACTTGGTGGAAATCCATTATCTAATAAAAGATTTTTTAAGTAAATTTTAATACTTATATATTTCCACAATTTTTTGTTAAACTTTTAACATGTTTCGCTAAACTTTAGCTTCATCAGAAAGATTTTAGAAAAATAAAATGTAGACATAAAAGTGAAATTGACAAATATAAAAAAGGTAAAAGCTGGTCTAATTTTATGTTAATTTAAATAGGTATTACACAGTAAATAAATTTAAAAGTTTAACAAAAAATTGTGGAAATATATAAGTATTAAAATTTACTTAAAAAATCTTTTATTAAAGAATTTTAATGCTTTTTACATTTTGTGTGTTGAGAATGTTTTTCTTTTTTTAATTTCTTCTTATTGTTTTAGAATAAGCAGTTTAATGTATTATTTGTAGTGTTAAGTTTTGTAATGTGGTGATTGTATAAATAAATAATTACATAGTAATGCATAAAATTCACTAACAATTAATTCATGTATCTGGTTTTTGGGAAAACTCTCGAAGATGTCGATAAAGAGAAAGAAAAATAACTATTTTTTAATTTTGACACTTTTCCAAACTCGTTGAATTTATCAAATGTCTTACTTATTATCACCAAGTTGCGAAAAGTAAAATTTTTCACAACTGGTAATGAAAAGTACATTTCATCATTGGTTGCAAAAAATACAGAAATAAAATTTGTGATATTATTATGGCTAAACTATTTGAAGTATGTTATTAAAAATATAATATGCAATATACATAATATGGGAATTTAATTGTTCACACCATAAACTAAATTTGACATAGTTTAAATCATATTTTGCTCTCTGATTTCCTAGAATAATTCTGGATAAAGCGCATTGAGCTGCTTCCTCAACGTCACTCCGGTAGGTACGTCGCTTTCTGAATTGGTCATTGGAATGTCATAATTATTCCTTTACTGTTCAAGTGGTTAATGGTGTTTTATAAGAACAATAATAATAATTATTATTTGCTTGACACAATATTTATTTATTGACCAAGTATCCACAGGCGTGTTAAGACCTTCAATAGATGAAACATTTGAAAGGTTAATTGACGGGAGATAGTTACCTTGTCACTTTGTGTAACATTTGCATTCATATTTTGTTCAATATCAATTTAAATCAAATTTTTATTATTTAAGGAACTTAGTGCATTAGAAATAAGTCCCGGTTGTTTTGAATTTATATGCTTTCTATCTTGTGCATTACAACTGCCAAGAAAAGACACCCTATTACAAGAAAATTTTGAACTAAATATCTTAACTTATTATTGAACTTACAATATTTGAAATAATTCTTATGAGATAGGTATAGGTGTAAATAACACACAACATTAGTATGAATGCACAGCTTTAACTTACTTAAAAAATATAGATACCTACTAGTCTGGGGGTTTTGTTATTATAATAGTATATTATATACCTAGGTAGAGAAGTAGGTCATTATATAATGACTTTCTCTACCGAGGAATATATAGAATTTTTTTTACTACTGCTAGTAGAAAATGAAAAATTTGTTGAAAATCTGTGCTCTAATTATTTTTTTTGAACGCCCTCTTGAAAGTGCTGCCCTCTATCAACAGCTCATGATAACTTCCTATGTGCCTACAGAAACCTGTATTTTTTTTAAATTGACGTATGAAATTGAAATTGAACCAATAGAAACATGACAATATCCTTGCGTCATGACATCATTTTCATTATTGACCTAGGTATTTTTTCATTATTTTCATTATTCACCTAGGGAGAGAAATTCAATTTTTTCTTAAAAAAATAGATTGAATAATGACTGTTTCTCAGGTTAGTAGTAAAAAAAAATAATTATAATTTTGATTCAAAAAGGACGAACGGCTTGATGATACATTGTACCCCGTATCCAGAAGAAACGAGCCAATCCCTCACTTTGTTGCCAACCCTTTGACCAGCTGTTTACATAGTAATAATATACGATTTTTCTGGAGAATGTAGGATTCTAACGATTTCTGGCTTCTTTAGAGATTATGAGAGGAAAGTTTGTCAGAAATATTCATTGTGTCTGATTTTTTTTTTACTTTTTGAATTTAAATTTACTTGCTTCTATAGCAACGAAGACCGAAATAACAACAAAACATCTGCAAACTCACTTGACGCTTGACGATTATTATCCAAAGGACTTTACGCAGTCATTCGCTCGTTAGGAAAAATAGTGCTTTCCCCAACTAATTACTGAAAGCCTTCGATTGATATTTAATTTAAAAAAAACTTACATCATTACAAAAACTTTGCCTTTTCTTGTGTACATCCAAACCTCCCTCCTTGACCTATGTATTAATTTTTTAAATTTTTATACCACTTATATCTAATGTAATTTCAGAATCTAACTGAGTTTTTTTTTTTTTAGGTTTATAAATAATGAATATCTAAAGAATGGCATCAAAAATGAGATAGAAGAATCAGATGTTCAATTAATAGATCCAAATAAAGGGATATTTATGAAGGAAGAGAAATATTCAAGTGATGCTAATTCATCAAAATCAGATGCTATTAGAAAATTCCAATGTTACCTTTGCAATGCCTTATTTAGAACTAAATCAAATTTAAAATCTCATTTAGTAACACACTTGAAGAATCACAAAGTAACACATTTGGATATTTATCCTTCCGAATGTAAGATTTGCAGAGCAAAATTTACACGAAAAAGTAATTTGAAAAGTCACAAACTGACACACTTGGATATTTGTACTTTTGAATGTGACACTTGCAAAGCAAAATTTAAACGAAAATACGAATTGAATAATCACAAACTAATACATTCGGATATTTATTCTTTCGAATGTGAAACTTGCAAAGCAAAATTTAAATAAAAAGGTGTTTTGAAGAATCACAAACTAACACATTCGGATATTCGTTCTTTTGAATGTGACATTTGCAAAGCAAAATTTAAACGAAAAAGCGATTTGAAACATCACAAACTAACACATTCGAATATTTATTCTTTTGAATGTGACACTTGCAGAGCAAAATTTAAACGAAAATACGAATTGAATAATCACAAACTAATACATTCGGATATTTATCCTTTTAAATGTGACACTTGCAAAGCAAAATTTAAACGGAAGGAACATTTGAAGAATCACAAACTGATACATTCGGATATTTATTCTTTCGAATGTACCACTTGTAAAGCAAACTTTAGACAAAAAGGCAATTTGAAAACACATATTAAAATATAACATGCAATGTCTAAGTTAATATTTGTGGTAATTTAAAACAATATTGAATGACGCATCCAGGTAAATAATTGTAAGTTTGAATTCAATGTTTTCTCTGTAAAATTTAAACGTGAAACAATTTTGAATGTTTATTTAGTATTCACAATGGGTTGATTAATATTTCAACAAGAATTTTCATGCTTTTTACATTTTGCGTGTTGAGAATGTTTTTCTTTTTTTAAGTTCTTCTTATTGTTTTAGAATAAGCAGTTTATTGTACTATTTGTAGCGTTAAGTTTTGTAATGTGGTGATGTATAAATAAATAATTACATAGTAATGCATAAAATTCACTTACAATTCATGTATTTGGTTTTTGGGAAAACTCTCGAAGATGTCGATAGAAAGAAAGAAAAATAACTATTTTCTAATTTTGACATTTAAAGTGACACTTTGCAAAACTTGTTGAAGTTATCAAATGTCTTACTTTTCATTACCAGTTGCGAAAAGTAAAATTTCACCATTAGTTAGGGATTTCATAGGTCCAAATTCACTGGGACATGTTTGGGGTTTTAGGATGTCCGTGAAAGTCCGGCCAGAATTCGGAATAATATCCGGAAAACTCGGGGATCGTAAAAACAACCTAACTTTGTTAAATATTTTCATCTTTACGGTACTACATCTTTACCCATACTTACAAGGTTTTTCTTAACTGCTGAAACTATGTAAATTGTTCTTTGCTATAACTGCACATGACGCAAATTTTGAGCGAATATTTTCATTAATTGCGGTCCAATTGTCAAAAGATCCGAATAAGCTTACTCTTGAGTCTATACGAGGTTAATAATGACCATATTTAATTTTGACATGACCTGTTCTGGCTGTTCTGAGTTCTATGACTTTATCATGTCACCGGAAAAATTTTCTATTCAGAAATCACAAAAATATCACTTAAACATTTAGTTATTTTTATAGATTTATGTTTTATGATGTAATTATGTTATCGCAATATTAAGTAATAATGTATCTATTAATTTCTGTAAAAATGTATTTTTGCAAAAAATAAACAGAATTCATCCTTTTATAATTTAAAATATTTTTGGTCGGATTTCTTGACTTCTGTATCCTGAATTCCAGTTGCAAAAAATACATAAATAAAATATTTGATAATATTAAGGCTAAACTACTTGAAGTATATTATCAAAAATATAATATAAAATAATCTACATATTATGAAGATTTAATTTTTCACACCATAAACTAAATTTGACATACCGTAAAACCCTATAATATTGAACACTTTTTAGTTTTTGTCGTTTGCAGATTCTTAATAACAGGCTATAGAGAAATAATATTGTAGGCATATTAGGCAAACTTTAATAATAATATAACATAACTGTAGTTTGTATAAATAATGTTAAATTAAGTTAGGTTATCGATACAACTTTTTAATATATTGCAAAGTGAAACAAAGGAAAAAAAAGAAATTAATAATAACCCAAAAAACATTCAGCACAGGCATGCATATAAAATATAAACATGTGTAAGTAGTTCAGCAGGAAAACAATTCATTATATTCTACAATATATGTCCTAACAAACTTAGAAAAATATTTTGCATTTGCATTCTTAAAATGACAAGGCAAAATGTTATAAACTTTTGGTCCCAAGTTGTTAATTGATTTCTTCTTGAGCTCACTATAATATCTAGGAACAAACAAACATTTATTCGAGTATTATAGACATGAACTATAGGATGTTTAATGCTTTCATGAGTATGCATGTAACAATAAATTCTATGATAGAATAATGTTCTTATATTCAACATGGTGTTATTTTAGAAGAGATGAGAAGGATATAAAATATTTTTTCTAAATATATTTTTTAATATTAAATTCTGAACAGTTTGTATGTGGTTTTAAGAAGTTGTTATACATACTTTCCCATAATATATAAGCTTTGATTTTGAGCATATCTCATCTGACAGTATAAATTTTAAAATCATAAATTTTTCCAGGACCGACCATCTTACCGAAGCTAAGTTGACATTTCATTTAATAAAGAAAATTACATCATTTCAGAAACTTTGCCTTTTCTGATGTACCTACATCCAAACCTCCCTTCTCGACCTATGTATTAATTTTTTGAGTTTTTCATCCCACTTATATCTAATGTAATTTAAAAATTCAACTAACTGACGTTCTTTTTTTAGGTTTATAATTAATGAATATCTAGATGATGACATTAAAAATGAAATAGAAGAATCAGATATTCAATTGATAGATCCGAATAAAGAGATATTTATGAAGGAAGAGAAATATTCAAGTGATGCCAATTCATCAAGACCAGATGTTCTCAGAAAATTCCAATGTTACATTTGTAATGTTTTATTTAAAACTAAATCAAATTTAAAACATCACTTAGTATTACCCTTCGATATTTTTCCCTACGATTGTAATACTTGCAAAGCAAAATTTAAACGGAAAGGCAATTTGAAAATTCACAAACTAACACACTCAGATATTTGTACTTTTGAATGTGACATTTGCAAAACAAAATTTAAACAAAAAACCCAATTGAAAAATCATAAAATAACACATTCGGGTATTCGTCCTTTTGAATGTGACACTTGCCAAGCAACATTTAAACGAAAAGGCGCTTTGACAGATCACAAACTAACACATTTAAATATTTATAGTTTTGAATGTGACCTTTGCAAAATAAAATTTAAAAGAAAAAGCTCTTTAAAGAGTCATCAACTAACACATTCGAATGTTTATACTTTTGAATGTGACATTTGCAAAGCAAAATTTAAACGAAGAGACCATCTCAATAATCACAATCTCACACATTCGGATATTTATTCTTTTGAATGTGACACTTGTAAAGCAAAATTTAAAAGAAGAAGCTATCTGAAGAAACACATATTAAGGCATTCGGATGGGAAAAATTTAAAATGCAATCGGCGGTTAATACCAGTGATAATTTAAAATAACATTTATTTGAATAAGTCTAAGTTTGAATTTAATGCTTAAAATTTAAACGTGAAACAATTTGGAATATTCATTTACCATCCACAATGGGTTAATTAAAAGGGGTGTGAGGCAAAAAAAAACCACTTCATCTTATGACGTCACGAGAGCTCAAGCGTTGCACGAGATAGTGAAGTACATTGAGTTTACATATGTTTTATCTGTACCACCTGTAATAATTTAAACAAGAACCACTGACGTGTTTCGGGAACAATCAATTTAATAATGTGGAGCGCGATTGGACGAAGCTCTCGTGACGTCACACATACTTCAAGGCGGTATATTTCAGCGATGGTTTATCGTAGAATGCGCACACTTTCTTTAACACGAATTTTTATGAAACTTATATAAAGTTTGTTCCACGAGGGTTTGTACTTTTAACATCGACGATATCATAACTTGGAAAAAAAAGTTTTTCGTAGCTAAATTCATATATTTTCATTTATGCGTTTTTTAACACAATCAATTTCATGGTTTTAAGAACCGATGAACGTTTTTGACGTCATTGAACCCTCCAATGACAGGCTTTTTTTTCCTAGAAATATGTTGTGTCAGGTTATAATTCCTAATTATTATGATTATGTAAAGCTCTTTCAACAACTTTCAATATATTTTTTTGCAATATAAGTGCAGTTACCGTATGGTAAGACTAGGCGTTAGTGATGTACAGGGTATTTGATTATATTTGGCACCATACCTACAGCCTTTACTATTTAAGATAGAAAAAAATTGTAAATACAAAACTTGACAGATTTTTTCTATATTTTCTTTTAACGTTATCAGAAAAAACAAAATCGCATCGGAAAATGAAGAAACGTAGACAACTTCGAATTTTTTAAATGGAACACCCTGTATATTTTGCGATAAAATTGAAGACCTTTTCTTCCTGATTACAAATATATATATGTTGATCATATTTGCATGAGCCATTTTTGACATATCTCAGCTCAAATTATAACTGAATTGCAAAGAAATTTTATAAAGATAGATATCCTTATGGAACTTCTCTGCAAATTCTTTATAATTCAACCTGAGATATGTCAAAAATTGCTCAAGCAAATATTATCAATATATATATATATATATATATATATATATATATATATATATATATATATATATATATATATATATATATATATATATATATATATATATTTCGAATCAGAAAGAATAGATCTTTAATTTTATCGCATAATATACAGGGTGGTCCATTAAAAAAGTCAAAGTTGCTTACGTTTCTCCATTTTCCGATGCGATTTTGTTTTTTCTGATAACGTTATCAGAAAATACAGAAAAAAACTATCAAGTTTTGTATTTAAGTTTTTTTTTCTATCTTAAATAGTAAAGGCTGTAGGTATGGTGCCAAATATAATCAAATACCCTGTACAAAATAATAGAAATTCAAATATCTGTTGTAAACTGTCATAAAGGTTTATTGTCAAAAATATAGTTATAATCTATACATACAGGGTGTTTGGTACATCGATAGGAAGTTTTCAATGAGTGATAGTTGGGGTCATTTGGGAGATGTTTGACCACATTTACCCTTATGGAAAATCTCGTTGTTTTTGAGATATCAACATTTTTAGATATTTATGAATTGTTCTTAAAACATATTGTTTTTTCTTATAGTAACCATTTTATTCTATATGTAGCCCAAGTTATGTGTTAAAATATATTTTTTCACTAAAGAAATGGGATTATTATCCAGCCACTTGACAACAATGATTCCATCTTCTTTATCAATAGCTAATACGTTATCACCCTTTTTTGATATTTAGATTAGGAAAACATGTTTTTCGCAGGTAAAGGACACGGTTGTCGCGGATTATTCCGGTTCCATCATAACCGCGTTGTTTCAAATAATGTAAAATATTGAAACCAGTAAAAAGGTTATCAAAATAAAATTCTGATGGAAGTTTGGACACATCAGAAAAAAAGTTGTCAATGATGTTCATAAGGGATGCTGCACATTTCTCGAATCCATTTCTATAGAAAGTATTTCTCCTAGGCAATATTGCCAGGACAAAAAAATTGAATTCACCAGAAATTGGAATGAAAAATCACCAGATTTAAAAAAAAAATCACCAGAAATCTTGAAAGTTGATTTTTCAGGCTATATTACGAGTTGTAAACGAAAAAATGTAATTTTTTTCCTTGGATAAAAATCCAAAGTAAATTTTCAAATTCAATTTCTTCGGAACCCATCAGAGATTTTGGATCAATTTTTTTCGAAATTGTAGCTCCTAATAAGTGCTCCAAAATGGTACTCAGTTGAAGTCGTTGGTATTTACAGTTTTTGAAAAAATCGAGTTTGAAGTTTTTGACTAAATTTTAACTAAAATCCAACTTTGAGGCTCAATTACTCTAAAAGTATTTGCCTTATCAAACTCATTCTAGCACTGATTTATAGAGAATTTAATGCTCTTTCCAACCATATATAATTTATTTTGATATTTATGGAAGTATTGGCAATTACTCCTTACCTTGTCAGGATTTTTGAAAAATTTAGATCTGAAAATTGAGATTTTCTTTTTGATTTTTTTTCTCTTTTGAAATCGAGATTTGAAAATGAAATTAGAATTTTTTTCGATTAATTTAGATCCGCACTATCGATTGGAAAAGTCATAATTCAAAAAATCTGAAAAATAAAAATTTCGATTTTTTCAGCGGGTTAAACCCTTTTGGATTTTAATTTCAAAATTTTCGAACTCAATTTTCTCGGAACTTGTCAAAGATTTTGGATCAATTTTTTTTTGGATTATAGCCCTTGATGAGAGCTTTGAAATGGTACTTAGTTGAAGTCGTTGGCATTTACGGTTTTTGAGAAAATCAAGTTTGAAGTTTTTGACTACGTTTCAACTAAAATCCAACTTTGAGGCTCAATTGCTTCAAAAGTGTTTGAGTTATCAAACTCAATATAACACTGATTTATAGAGAATTTGATGGTCTTTCCAACCATATATAATTTATTTTGATTTGCTCAAAATTTAATGGAAATGTTGGCAATTGCTCCTAACCTTGTCAGGATTCAAAAAAAAATTAAACCTAAAAATTGAGATTTTCTTTTTAACTTTTCTCTGTGTTGAAATCAAGGTTTTGTAATGATGTTGGAGTTTTTTTCCACTAATTTAAACCCGCTCTATCGATTGGAAAAATCAAAATTCAATAAATATGGACAATAAAAATTTCGAATTTTTCAAAGGGTTATTAGATTTTAATTTTTCTGTCAAACAAATGAAATTTGGATGTAAATGAAGTAAAATTTTAAAATATTACGAGAAATGTTTATAAAGTGTATGCCATTATTAAAAATATTCAAAATTGATGAAATTTTAAAATCACCAGAAATTGCTATTTTTTAAAAAGTTACCTAGCACCACCTAGCACCCAACTTACAAGGCTAGCACCACACCCTCCAGCGAGTTATAGAATATTTTCACTGGGGGGGGGGGGGGGGGGGCTAATGTAACCCGAGCCCCCCTATTGTTTTCCAACAGGTTCAATTTTTAGCGCTCTATTGCACTCACCTAGCATTACCTAGCACCCAACTTACAGAGCTAGGCACCACACCCCCTAGCAAGTTATAGAATATTTTCACAGGTGGGGGGGGGGGCTAATGTAACGCGAGCCCCCCCCCCCCTCCCGATTTTCCAACAGGTCCAATATTTTAGCACCCTATTGCACCCACCTAGCACCACCTAGCAGTCCTAGCACCCAACTTATAGAGCTAGCACCACATCCCCCAGCGAGTTATAGGACATTTTCACCGTGGAGGGCTGATGTGACACGATTTAATTCAATTTTTAAAGAGTATTGTATGTAAAGGTACGTCCAGACTAGAGCTTTCGGCCCGCATGAGCAAGCACTGAGCATGCCGAGGCAGAATGAGGATTCAAGTGTGGACTGTGGACGAGCATTCGAACCACATGAGGAAGTTGTTGCTGTGTATTTATTTTGCCTCAACTTGCTCATTCGGCCTGAATACTTTAGTCTGGACGCACCTTTAGAAAAATGAAGTATTTGACAAAACCTGGGGTTCGGCTATTCAGCGCGGAGTTGGAGTGGAGTGAACAGATCTAATGGAGTCACCCCTAATACGGTAAAAAGCAATACCCGAACCCTAACCTGCACGACTGGGGTGCGAATTGAGTCACCCAAAGTGCACGGAGTGAGCAAGCCGAACCCACCTATAGTAGACATTTTTATTTATTTACCATTAGCGCACAGTGCTGGGGGGTAAAAAGGGGTTGTTTTAAACTTTTAACATTCTTTCTCGCATTTTTCATTAGAAATTGGAAATGTTGGAAACAACAGATTTTTTTAAAAATATTGGTTACCAAAACCTAAACAACTTATTAGAAAAAGTGAATTAAAACAAATGTACAATTTTTTTTTGTTGCTAAAATCAGTTTTTGAAATTTTGAAAATATAAATCAGGGTTGTTCCATGAAAATTTTCAAGTGTGCATCCAGCCAATGAAAAATTGTGTATATTCGTTTGAAATTGTGCACATGCTTGAATGTGACGTGAATGACGTAATTAATAGCCCCATCTCTTGGGTCTTAAGAAAAGCAGGGGTAGAACTTCCTACAAGATGTGGAAAAATTGATACTTACGAGACTTTTATAGATGGCGACGAAATAAAATAGAAATTACAGTGATTCGCGATAAACCTTTTCACCAAGTGATGACAATGGAAGTAAGCCGCCATTATGTGGCTCACAAGGATATATAAAAATCGAAAATAGAAGTAAGCCACGTCCCCGACGCCATTTTGGAAATCGCGGCCATATTGTGTAGCACCATTGTCGACGTCATCAACTACGTCGTCAGCTGTTTGCGCCAGCGGTCATAGTTTAGAATATACATTTATGATGAAAAATATTATTTCATTTTGATTAACAGAATAGGCAAAGTAAAGAGGAAGATGCCATCGAGATCTGAGAAAGCGTTGTTTAATGGCCGTTTGCACCGACCATTTAGGTTTACCGGTATCAATGCTTGAAGTGACATTTTTACACTGTACCATCGTCACCAAAAGTATCTAGGACAAAAATAATGCATAATAATCTCCTGGACTAATTCTAACGCCATTCATTTCATTTCATTCATTCATTTCATAGTTTGACAAATATTTGACAATAAAATTCATATAATAGTACAAGAGCAAATAGAATGCTGTCCCAGTTACTTTTGGTGACGATCGATGGTACATATCACTTTAAGCGTTGATTATCGTTAAACCTCTTTCAAAATGGTAGTTTCAAACGGCCATTAGAATGATAGTTAAGGTACTAAAACCATGTATGCATAAAGCAAAAGCCAGCGGAATCATAGCCTGTGGTACAAACACCCTAAGTCAAGGCGAGACATGACACGCTGTCTACATCATCACTGGTTTTTTGGTGGAAGGTGGGAGGGTGGCTTGACATTTGATCTACACAGGCCTTATGAGGATGGGCTATCCAGTAGTGGTGTGTACCGAGTTGTTACTTGTTAGGTAGGTTTAGGTTGTAGTGTCAGTACACTCAGTACCCACAACCAAGGCGCAACGCGAGGTTGCCAAAGGCCAAAGTTTTGCTGAAGGAAAAAAAAAAAATGTTTTGGCTGGATTGTGAAAATTGTGCATGTTTTATGAAGATTACGCATATGGTGGATATTGAGATCAGATAATATGCACAATTGTGCACATTGGAACATCCCTGATATAAATTAAGGGGTTTTTGGGGGTGCTAATTCTCAATCTGATACAAAAAGTTATCTACAATAAGCCCAAATATCTTTTTCCCAAAAAAACAACCCCTTTTTACGCCCCAACACCGCCCGCCAATGATAGATCAAAATGTTTACTATGTCACATACTTCATTTTTCCATCATCCATCACCTCCAAAATTTGAATTCAATCGCAATATTATTAACTGAGATATCGGGGTGTATTCATTAAAAGTGGTTCACATTGTAGATTAAATTAAGAATTTTTATTTTTTTTTTTCCACCACATCTATTTATACAGGGTGTCTCACAACGTTTGACCTAGGTGATGATTCCGTGTCACCTAATATAATTGAAATTTTGAGGATCTAGGTAACTTTTTTTGCCGTTTCTTCATGTCTCATCTAATTTCATCACTGAACAGTATCGATCAAGTGACGGCAAATTTAGAATCTTTAATGGTACTCACGGTATATTATGACATACTTTTGTGACGAGTCTGTAAATTTGCCTGACGAACGCAATGAGGCCGGCAATAACAGACGAGAAAAATTTTCTACAACTCGCAAAGGGGTGTGGAGCTAGCCCTGTAAGTCGGGTGCTAGGTAGTGCTTAGGTGTATGGTGGACAGTGCCAATAGTTTAAACAGAAATATGAAAATATAGGGGGGGTAGGGCTCGCGTTACATTAGGTCTTGCTAAAAAATTGAACTCACAGGAAAAACGACAAGAGCTCACTTTGAATTAACCCCCCACCCCGGTGAAATTTTTTTATAACTCGCAGGGGAGTGTGGTGCTGGCTCTGTAAGTTGGGTGCTAGGTAGTGCTAGGTGGGTGCAATAGAGCGATAAAAAATTGGACCTGTTGGAAAACCGGGGGGGGGGGGTCGCGTTACATTAGCCCCCCCCCCCCGGTGAAAATATTCTATAACTCGCTAGGGGGTGTGGTGCTAGCTCTGTAAGTTGGGTGCTAGGTGGTGCTAGCTGGGTGCAATAGGGTGCTAAAAAATTGGACCTATTGGAAACCGGGGGGGGGGGGGGGGGGGGGGTCGCGTTACATTAGCCCCCCCCACCGGTCAAAATGTTCTATAACTCGCTGGAGGGTGTGGTGCTAGCCCTGTGAGTTGGGTGCTAGGTGGTGCTAGGTGGGTGCAATAGGGTGCTAAAAAATTGGACCTGTTGGATAACCGGGGGGGGCTCGCGTTACATTAGCCCCCCCGGTGAAAATGTTCTATAACTCGCTGGAGGGTGTGGTGCTAGCTCTGTAAGTTGGGTCCTAGGTGGTGCTAGGTGGGTGCAATAGGGTGCTAAAATATTGAGCTTATTGGGAAACCGGGGGGGGGGGGCTAGTATAACGGACCCCATAAGAACTCAGTATACTTACCTAGTGAGATTTTTGCGGTATCATTTTTTCAGGATTAACCATATTACCGTAAGCGCTCGGTTATTATTTAATAAAAAAATTACATCAAATAAAAAACTTTGTCTTTTTTGGTGTATATCCAAACCCCGGCCCCTTCCCGAATTATACAGGGTGTTCCGAAATTAATGCACCAAATTTTTATGGCATATTCTTCGTCGAAAATAAGCCCTATTTACCTATATAAACATATGTTCGGAAACCCTTTCTTTCCGAGATACAGGGTGTTGAAATTCTAAGAAAAAAACTATTTTCTTAACATAATTCATACCACTTTGAAATTTTGTACACTGGTTTCAAGCAACCAAAAACATTTTCTGATGTGGAATATTAAATAAAAAAATTACCAGTGACGTCACAAAACTAATTTGAAACTTTATGTCTTCAATGTTTATAATTTTTATCATAAAAATGGCAATTTCGCCATGCATCAAAATGTTTTTTTATTTTTTTACTTTAAAACAATGCATCTTCCGGAAAAAATTGAAGAGATCAAATTTATTCTAAATTGAATGGGGATTTGAAAAATGATTTTTATTTTAGAAAAAAGCAGTGACGCATAATTTTTTTCTTAAAATATATTCCTTACAAATCTGGAAGGACGCCACTGGTAATTTAAAAAAAAAATAATTTCACATCTAAAAATGTCTTTTGCTGCTTGGAAGCAGTGTACAAAATTCCAATGAAATATTTAGGGTGGTTTGAAAATTATGACAGAAAAATAGCTTTTCTCTAAGAATTTCAACACCCTGTATCTCGGAAAGGAAGCGTTTCCGGACATATGTTTATAAAGGTAACTGGGGCTTATTTTTGACGTAGAATATGCCATAACAGTTTGGTGCATTAATTTCGGAACACCCTGTATATTAATTATTGAAATTTTTATCCCACCTATATTTAATCTAACTAACTGATCTTTTTTTTAGGTTTATGATTAATAAATATCTAGAGGATGACATTAAAAATGAAATAAAAGAATCGGATATTCAATTGATAGATCCAAATAAAGGAATATTTATAAAGGAGAAATATTCGAGAGATGCCAATTCATCAGGACCAGATGTTTTCAAAAAATTCCCATGCTACATTTGCAATGCTTTATTTAAAACTAAATCACATTTAAAATCTCATATAGTGATACACTTCGATAATCTTCCTTTCGAATGTGAAACTTGCAAAGAAAAATTTAAACGAAGAAGCTATTTGAAGAATCACAAACTAACACATTTGGATGTTTATTCTTTTGAATGTGACATTGGCAGAGCAAAGTTTAAACTAAAACGGCATCTCAAGAGTCACAAACTAACACATTCGGATGTATATTTTTTTGGATGTGACACTTGCAAAGCAAAATTTAAACGAAAAAGCGAATTGAAAAAACACAAATTAACACATTCGGACGTTCATTCTTTTGAATGTGAAAGTTGCAAAACAAAATTTAAACGAAAAAGTGATTTGGATAGTCACAATCTAACACATTCGGATATTTATTCTTTCGAATGTGAAACTTGCAAAGCAAAATTTAAACGAAAAAACGTGTTAAAAAATCACAAATTATCACATTCGGATGCAAAATTTAAACAAAAAGGCAATTTGAAAACACACATATTAAAATATAATATGCAATGTCTAAGTTAATATTTGTGGTAATTTAAAACAATATTGAATGACGCATCCAGGTAAATAATTGTAAGTTTGAATTCAATGTTTCCTCTGTAAAATTTAACCGTGAAACTATTTTGAATGTTTATTTAGTATTTACAATGGGTTGATTAATATTTCAACAAGAATTTTCATGCTTTTTACATTTTGCGTGTTGAGAATGTTTTTCATTTTTTAAGTTCTTCTTATTGTTTTAGAATAAGCAGTTTATTGTACTATTTGTAGCGTTAAGTTTTGTAATGTGGTGATTGTATAAATAAATAATTACATAGTAATGCATAAAATTCACTTACAATTCATGTACTTGGTTTTTGGGAAAACTCTCGAAGATGTCGATAGAAAGAAAGAAAAATAACTATTTTCTAATTTTGACATTTAAGTGACACTTTGCAAAACTTGTTGAAGTTATCAAATGTCTTACTTTTCATTACCAGTTGCGAAAAGTAAAATTTTACCATTAGTTAAGGATTTCATATGTCCAAATTCACTCGGACATGTTTGGGCTTTTAGGATGTCCGTGGAAGTCCGGCCAGAATTCAGAATAATATCCGGAAAACTCGGGGATCGTAAAAACAATCTAACTTTATCAAATATTTTAATCTTTACGGTACTAAATCTTTACCCATACTTACAAGGTTTTTCTTAGCTGCTGAAACTATGTGAATTGTTCTTTGCTATTACTGCACATGACGCACATGTTGAGCGAATATTTTCTTTAATTGCGGCCCAATTGACAAAAGATCCGAATAAGCTTACTCTTGAGTCTATACAAGGTTAATAATGACCATATTTAATTTTGACATGACCTGTTCTGGCTGTTGTGAGTTCTATGATTTTATCATGTCACCAGAAAAATTTTCTGTTCAGAAATCACAAAAATATCACTTAAATATTTAGTTATTTTTATAGATTTATATTTTATGATGTAATTATGTTATCACAATATCAAGTAATAATGTATCTATTATTTTTTGTAAAAATGTATTTTTGCAAAAAATAAATAGAATTCATCCTTTATAAAAAATTTAAAATATTTTTGGCCGGATTTCTTGACTTCTTTATCCTGAATTCGCGTTGCAAAAAATACATAAATAAAATGTTTGATAATATTAAGGCTATACTACTTGACATGTTATTAAAAATATAATATATAATCTACATATTATGAAAATTTCATTGTTCACAATATTGTAGGCATATTAGGCAAACTTTAATAATAATATAACATAACTGTAGTTTGTATAAATAATGTTAAATTAAGTTAGGTAATCGATACAACTTTTTAATGTATTGCAAAGTAAAACAAAGGAAAAAAAAGAAATTAATAATAACTATAAAAACATTCAGCACAGGCATGCATATAAAATATAAACATGTGTAAGTAGTTTAGGAGAATATAACACAGGAAAACAATTCATTATATTCTACAATACCTATATGTCCTAACAAACTTAGAAAAATATTTTGCATTTGCATTCTTAAAATGACAAGGCAAAATGTTATAAAATTTTGGTCCCAAGTTGTTAATTGATTTCTTCTTGAACTCACTATAATATCTAGGAACAAACAAACATTTATTCGAGTATTATAGATATTAACTGTATGATGTTTAATTTTTTCAAGAGTATGCATGTATGATAGAATAATGTTCTTATATTCAAAATGGTGTTATTTTAGAAGTGATGAGAAGGATATGAAATATTTTTTTTAAATATATTTTTTAATATTAAATTCTAAACAGTTTGTATGTGGTTTTAAGAAGTTGTTATACATACTTTCCCATATTATATACATTTTGATTTTGAACATATTTTATCTAACAGCATAAATTTTAAAATCATAAATTTTTCCAGGACCGACCATCTTACCGAAGCTAAGTTGACATTTCATTTAATAAAGAAAATTACATCATTTCAAAAACTTTGCCTTTACTGATGTACCTACATCCAAACCTCCCTTCTCGACCTATGTATTAATTTTTTGAGTTTTTCATCCCACTTATATCTAATGTAGTTTAAAAATTCAACTAACTGATGTTCTTTTTTTAGGTCTATAATTAATGAATATCTAGATAATGACATTAAAAATGAGATAGAAGAATCAAATATCCAATTGATAGATCCGAATAAAGGGATATTTATGAAGGAAGAGAAATATTTAAGTGATGCCCATTCGCCAAGACCAGATGCTATTAAAAAATTCCAATGTTACAATTGCAATGCCTCATTTAAAACTAAATCAAATCTAAAAAAAAACATTTAGTGACACACTTCGATATTTTTCCTTTTAAATCTAACACTTGCAAAACTAAATTTAAACAAACAGACTCATATGTTCATACATTCGAATGTTTATCCTTTTAAATATGACAGTTGCAAAGCAAAATTTAAACGAAAATACAACTTGAAATGTCACAAATTGATACATTCGAATATTTATTCTTTTGAATGTGACATTTGTAATGCAAAATTTAGACAAAAAATCCATTTGAAGAATCACAAACTAACACATTCGGATGTTTATATTTTGAATGTGACACTTGCAAAGTAAAATTTAAACGAAAAGGCGATTTGAAAGATCACAAATTAATACATTCAGATATTTATCCTTTTCGACGTGAAATTTGTAAAGCAAAATTTAGACAAAAAAGCAATTTGAAAAGACACAAACTGACACATTCGGATATTTATTATTTTGAATGTGACATTTGCAAAGTAAAATTTAAACTAAAACAGAGTTTGAAATGTCACAAACTAATTCATTCGGATATTCGTCCTTTTGAATGTGACACTTGTGAAGCAAAATTTAAACAAAAAGCTGATTTAAAAAATCACAAACTAACACATTCGAATATTCGTCCTTTTGAATGTGACATTTGTAAAGCAAAATTTAGACAAAAACGCAATATGAAAAGACACATATTAAAACATTCGGATAAAAGAAAAAAATAAATTGCAACATGCAACGCTAAAGTTAATACTTCTGCTGTCGAACTCTCGAACTCAATAGAAATAGAAAAACAATAGCAAAGAAAAGAAATTTCTTTCTATCAATAAATACTACTCTCTATGACTGTTTCCTGAAATCTTCGAGTAACTTTGTTATAGAGAAACAACCTATTGAGAATGATTTCTGACAAAAACTTAGTAATTCTTAATGTCAATGCGAATTATGGGGGGTGTCAGTCATGTTTCGTTCATAAGGAAAAATTCTCAAATATGTCAAACATCAGACACTTTTCCAGTGTTCTTGCTCCCAGTCCAATTGCGTTTAAATAATCTGTTAATTCCCCCCGTGTATCTATGCTGTTTCATTGCTATTCCCGTCAACATCACTTGTGAAAAAATCAAACAAGGATAAGACGAAGACAAGCTTACGTCAATTGTGATTATGCAGGGGTGCGTTTACAGTTATCGCCAACTTTCGTCAAGACTCTTCATAGTTCTAGCCGGGTATAATTTGTCGGCGTTGACATTTCGAGTGAAAATTCGTACGGCGAATAACTTTATCATGATCATGTTGTTTTGTTTTATCTCAACTTAATTGGTATTTACTGCACATGCAAGGGCATTAGTTGGTATGTGTGTACGTTTAACCAGCGTTATTTGGTTTCTGGGATATTCTAGGTATTTGGCGAACATTAGATTTCCATCCAACTATCTTTTAAAAAAAGTTCGAGATATTTCAAATCGATTTCACAATCAAGACAATATTTAGTATAATGTAAATATATTGTGGGCTCTTGCAAACTTATGTATATCTAAATAGCTATTATAGTTTCTCTTTTTTTGAAGATGTTAACATCGCTAGTAAAACACTTGTTAAAAAAGTAATGTATTTTTGATTAGTGGTAAAACTGTGTTTGATATCATAAAACTGAAGGTTTCTACACAGTTTTAAGTACAAGTAAGATGAAGACAGAGACATCTCCAACTATTTTCTGATCGACACATTAAAAATTGCAACCAAGAACTGTATAAAACTAGTATCAAATTGGAGCAGGATGGTCCTGCAGAGAGAAAACACTTCTCAATCGGTCCTTAATTGGGCCGTTACCTAATTAAAATCAATGTTTTCGGTACCAACCGACTTAACTTCTGGTTGGCAACTAGAATAGCTATTCTCGCAATTATGGCGAATGCCTTTGCGAGTCGATTTGCTTCACTTTGATACTAGTTTTCTACAGTTCTTGGTTGCAATTTTTAGTGTGCCGATTATAAAATAGATGGAGACTCTGTCTTCATCTTACTTGTATCAAACCCAGTTCCGGAACGGAACTAAAAATGGGTTGTGTTTTCTCTCTGCGGGACCTAACCGTGCTGATGAGCTGTGATACAGCGAAAAACGTCCACGGATGGTTCTACAGAGAGAAGACACTTCTCAATCGGTCCTTAATTGGGCCATTACCTAATTAAAAACAGTTTTAAATGTTGAACATTATCAAAATATAAATCTTTATACTTAGATATTTTTTATTGTTTAATTTCTAACCATTATCATGTTTGCTATAAATAATGTTCCATGAAATGTTGGTTTTATTCATGTTAATACAATGTAATGTCAAAAGTTTTCTTCTTTGCACATGAATCATCAATACAGCTTTCTAATACACTGCAAAGTGAAACAAAGGAAAAAAAAAGAAATTAATAATAACAACACAAACATTCAGCACAAGCATGCAAATAAAATATAAACATGTGTGAGTAGTTCAGGACAATATAACAGAGAAAAACAATTCATTATGTTCTGCAATATACATATGCCCTAACAAGTTTAGAAAAATATTCTGCATTTGCATTCTTAAAATGACAAGGCAAAATGTTATGAAATTTTTGGTCCCAAGTAGTTAATTAATTTCTTCCTGAACTCACTATAACATCTAGAAACAAACATTTATTCGAGTATTATAGATATGAACTATAAGATATTTAATTCTTTTAAGAGTATGCATATAACAATAAACTGTATGATAGAATAATGTTCTTATATTTAAAATGGTGTTATTTTAGAGGAGATGAGAAGGATATAACAGTTATTTTTGTAAATATATTTTTTAATATCCTATTTTTTTTAGTTTGTATAAGATTTTAAAAAGTTGTTATACATACTTTCCCATATTATACAGGGTGTATATTTTAAGTGATACCACTATTGCTATATCCGAAACGGTAAGAGCTACAAGGTCAGTTAAATTATTAAAAAGTTGCCTTTTTTGATGCCCATTTAAGATTCGTTTACAGTGCTACCAAATTCCTTTTAGTATCTGAAATACAGGTTCATACCTAGGGCCGAATTGAGGTCAAATTTTGGTAAAAATGACTGATGATCACTTTTTAGATCAGAAACGTGGACCAATCATACTTGAGAGGTATATCGTTAAAAACGGAATAAAGGGTGCTTTCTAAAAATGACATAAAAAGTCCATGTCTGTATTTAAAAAAATGAAGTTGTTGATGGTAACTCAATCACGAAACGTCGGATTCAAAATTTGAAGATGCCATGTTGAAGAGCGAAAAAAATTAAAAAACTTTCAAATTTAAATTGTTTTCCGAAAATTCATAGTTTTCGAAATAATTGATAAAATATTTTTAGGCGTTTCTTAGAAATCACCCTGTATTTCATAAACTAAAAGGAATTTGGCAACACAGTTTAGTCTTGAATGAGCATCAAAAAAGGCAACTTTTTTCTAATTTAACCGGCTTTCTAGCTTTTACCGTTTCAGATATAGCAATAGTGGTATCACTTAAAATATACACCCGTATAAGCTTTCATTTTGAGCATATTTCATCTGACAGTATAAATTTTAAAATCATAAATTTTTCCAGAATCGACCATTTTAACGAAGCTAAATTTACATTTAATAAAAAAAATTACATCATTTCAAAAACTTTGCCTCTTCTGATGTACATACATCCATATTAATTTTTTGAATTTTTCATCCCACTTATATCTAATGTAATTTAAAAATTCAACTAACTGACGTTCTTTTTTTAGGTTTATAATTAATGAATATCTAGACGATGACATTAAAAATGAAATAGAAGAATCAGATATTTATGAAGGAAGAGAAATATTTAAGTGATGCCCATTCGCCAAGACCAGATGCTATTAAAAAATTCCAATGTTACAATTGCAATGCCTCATTTAAAACTAAATCAAATTTTAAAAAAACATTTAGTGACACACTTCGATATTTTTCCTTTTAAATCTAACACTTGCAAAACAAAATTTAAACAAACAGGTCACTTAAAGACTCATATGTTAATACATTCGGATGTTTATCCTTTTGAATGTGACACTTGCAAAGCAAAATTTAAACGAAAATACAACTTGAAATGTCACAAATTGATACATTCGAATATTTATTCTTTTGAATGTGACATTTGCAATGCAAAATTTAGACAAAAAAGCCATTTGAAGAATCACAAACTAACACAGTCGGATGTTTATACTTTTGAATGTGACACTTGCAAAGCAAAATTTAAACGAAAAGGCGATTTGAGAAGTCACAAACTAACGCATTCGGATATTTATACTTTTGAATGTGATACTTGCAAAGTAAAATTTAAACGAAAATACAATTTGAAAAATCACAAACTAACACATTCGGATATTTATACCTTTGAATGTGAAACTTGCAAAGCAAAATTTAAACGAAAAGGCAATTTGAAAAGTCACAAATTAATACATTCGAATAATTATTCTTTTGAATGTGACACTTGCAAAGTTATGTTTAAACGAGAAATCGAATTGAAGAATCACAAACTAACACATTCGGATATTTATCCTTTCGAATGTGAAATTTGCAGAGCAAAATTCAAACAAAAACGCTTCTTGAAGGGTCACCAATTAATACACTTAGATATTTATCCTTTTGAATGTGACACTTGCGAAGCAAAAATTAAACGAAAACAGAATTTGAAGGATCATCAACTAATACACTCGGGTATTTTTCTTTTTGAATGTGCCATTTTGCAAAATTTAGACAAAAAAGCAATATGAAGAAACACATATTAAGGCATTCGGATAAAAAATAAAAATTAAAATGTAACATACAATGCTGAAGTTAATATTTGTGTTTGTGGTAATTTAAAACAACATTGAGTGAAGAGTACAAACACAGTGGAAGCAGGTTTCCTGCTTACCGGTAACCACCACCGATCGGCGTCTATAAGCTTTTATAATGAACGCGTGTTTTTCAATAGGTAATTATTACCGATAGTGCGTTACCAGATACATTTATGCATTCCGTACATGTATGTGGCACCTAGCACAATCCCATTGGTCAAATTAAAAATATAAATTTTGAGTGCCATACGCGGGTGCGGAATGTGAATCAGTATCATAATGCACTTACGGAATATCCTACCTAATTTTTGCAGCAGAAAATTATTCTTTAACTATAGGTACCTATTTTAAATACTGTATCTCAAATTAAGTGCTATAGAACGAAGGCTCGTATATACCCCCATCCTCCCTCGTAGGAATTTTCGAACCACATATTTTTTTGTTGGTATTGCCATGTAGTTTAAGGTTTTAGTTGTTTGCCTCATACCAATTACAGCATATCCCGGAAAAATGTGAAAATCCGCGGAAAAATGTATTTTTAAAAATTTATTCACAAAATAAACTATATAATATGTATTTTTAAGAAATTCTTCCCTCAGTTTTTCACGGTTTGTTTATTGAGAAGATATAGCTGGAGAATAAAATTATTAATTCCATTTCTCATATTTATTTCTACATGAAGAAATACACAAATATAAAGGGGAAATATTAGTTGTTCATTTACAGCTTATCATGTGCATAGATTCATGTAGAAATACATGAAAAAATACACAGATGTAATGTGGGCTTTACAAACATAGACAAGTGAAGTGAGTGATAAACCTGGAGGAATTTATCTGTTACTTGTACAGTAATAAATAGAGAACACATAGATATAAATAAGCTACGGTGCGATCTGTTCACACAATAATACTCTCCCATAAAGTGATCTCTGCATTGCCAAATACACATTTTGTTGAATTGAGTCTATTACCTTCTTGTAAAACTTCTCTTAAAAATCCCATCAGTCATGTAAACTACCAATGCTACATATGGAATAATCTAAGCCCATAACACCAAGTACAATGGGACATGGCTGGAAATTGGAAATATTGGATTAAAGAGGAATCGTTATCGCCCGAACTAACTGAGGTAATGAAAAGCTATCATCCAGATGAATTAGAAGATAGAGCTAGTTAACTTTACCGATATATCACATTAGAACAATGAAGATGGAGAAGAAATCCATTAATTAGACATGTTGATGTTCAGAATTTTCTTGTTTTCATTTATTTTTGTGTTAAGCCAAATTTCATAGAAGTATTATCGTCACTCAAAGTTTCTGGGACAAAAATAATCCATAATTATCTCCTGGACTATTTCTACCATCATTCATTTTATTTATAGTTTGACACTAAAGCCATATAATAGTACAAGAGCTAATATGTTGTTGTCACAATTACTTTTGGTGACGAAGGTACATGTAAGCCTGACAATCACAAAAATGAAACAGGATATTTGGCCGCTGAAAACATTATTTTGCATGCGCATAACGCATAACCATATTACAATCCGTGAGTGCATATACGGTACCTACGTACACATATACATATATGGCACTCGTGTCATTCCAATGTGCTCAAAAAAACGATCATCGTCATCTCTTAGCGCCTTAAATGAATGGCGATATTCGCCATGAAGTAACCTCTTACGGTTTATGGGATGAACACCAACTTTGGTTCTTGAAAATTATTATGGGTAACACATTATCCAATGCTGCAATATTCAAGAAGAAATGATGCCAAATGCTAACAACGAAGCAGTTTTTTTGCTTTTTCCCGCACGTACTGTGTCCTATGCTCAGTGCAAGTTTTAGTACCGATCGGCGCTGATTGCCGGTAAGCAGAAAACCTGCTTCCACTGTGTTTGTAGCCTAAGTTTGAATCTAATGCTTGCTCTGTAAAATTTGAACGTAAAACAATGGGTTGATTAAAATTTTAACAAGGATTTTAACGCGTTTTACATTTTGCGTGTAAAGAATGTAGCTTTTTTTTAACTAAGTTTAAGATTAAGCAGTGTTTTGTTGCGTTTATAGCGTTAAGTTTTGTAATGTAGTGATTGTATAAATAAATAATTACAGTAATGTATAAGGTTCACTTAAAATTCATGTATCTGGTTTTTGGAAAAACCATTGGAAAAAATGCTCGAAGATGTCGATAGAGAAAAAGAAAAAAAATATTACATATCATTACAAAGACTTTGCCTTTTCTGGTGTACGTTCAAACCTCCCTTCTCGACAGATGCATTGATTTTTTCAAATTTTTATCTCACCTATATCTAATGTAATTTTAAAATCTAATTGACGTTTTTTTTTTAGGTTTATAATTGATAAATATCTAGAGGATAACAAAAATGAAACAGAAGAAAAATCAGATATTCAATTGATAGATCCCGATAAAGGGATATTTATAAAGGAGGAATATTCAAGAGATGACAAAGAAAAAGCACTTTGACAGATCACAAACTAACACATTTGAATATTTATAGTTTTGAATGTGACACTTGCAAAATAAAATTTAAAAGAAAAAGCAATTTGAAGAGTCATCAACTAACACATTCGAATGTTTATACTTTTGAATGTGACATTTGTAAAGCAAAATTTAAACAAAAATCGGGTTTGACGCATCACGAACTAACACATTCGGATATTTATTCTTTTGAATGTGACACGTGTAAAGCCAAATTTAAACGAAAAGCTAATTTGAAAAGACACAAATTATCACATTTGAATATTTATTCTTTTGAATGTGCCATTTGTAAAGCAAAATTTAAACAAAAAAGCAATTTTAAGAGACATATATTAAGGCATTAGGATGAGAAAAATTTAAAATGAAACATGCAACGTCGAAGTTAATACCAGTAGTAATTTAAGGCAATATTCAGCGACGCATTCAGCTAAATAAGTATGAATTTAATGTTTGCTCTGTAAAATTTAAACGTGGAACAATTTTGAATGTCCAAGTATCCAAAATGGGTTGATTAAAACTTTAACAAGGATTTTAAAATGCGTTTCAGATTTTACTTGTAGAGAATGTGTTTTTTTTTAAAGTTCTTCTAATTGTTTTAGATCAAGCAGTTTATTTTTCCATATGTAGTTTTGTAATATGGTGATTGTACAAATAAATAATGTATAAAGTTCACTTAAAATTTATGTATTTAGTTTTTCTACAAATACAAAGAAAAACACTGGTCTGTCTAATACCGATCTGAGAGAGATCAAAACAGCCATCGTCAACACTTTTAATGAATAAAATTTCCAGGATATTGCCAGTACGGTTTCAAAGTTAATGGAAACTTAATTTGAGGAGCAATTTAACAATCAAAGGGCATTTCTGGATGGCTATTTTGATAAAATCAACTGTCTGGAAGCCGAAAACCAATCGCTAAGAAAAATAATAGATGATCAGAAATAGGCGATAATATACAAATTTTCGGGTTGCAGTTTAAAAATGGCGAAGACCTAAATATCAAGATATTTGTGAAACAAAGAGACACCGCTTTACAAAAATTCGAAAGAACTAGGGATAATAATGATTGGATTTTCTATAAAGCTACGTTCACATTCAATTCGAATTCAAATTGTAATTGGAATTACTTGACAGTTGAACGACTGGCTGTTTACATTGAAATTTGTGCGGGAATTGGTTTTTAGCTTTCCATTTGTGTATGGGGCAAGGAAAGTTAGAAACAAATTTCAAAAACTTCTCATCGTCAAATCTCGACCATTCCTGACTATTGGCCAAAAAATTTTCAGAATCTTCAACTTCACTTTCACCGAGATTTCCACTAAACATATTAAAGGTTATCGTGAATATGGGTCTCCTTCTAATCTTATCTGATATCAGCTTTTAAATGGTAAGTTTTTTGATTAAGGGATATAATCCTGTATTTGTAGGGTAAGTGGTTACTATCTTAACTAGAATTTTCTTGATTAATAGGGATAAAATTCCTTGTATGTAGATTCTTTGTATGGTGTAATTTCCGAGTGATTGCTGCTGAGATTGAGAGCCTCGATAGTTTTCGTCATTGCAAAAGCTGTTGTCTAGTTGTCTGGTTACTTGGAGGGTCATAGTTGGAACATCCACCTGTAGCATTTATGTGGGTGGAAGTTGTGGAGCCAGTATTCACACAGGCCAAGAAATAGGCAGCTCAGTGGACGTGCCTGATCCCCAACAGTACCAGGAATTATTGCTAAGAAGAATAAAATAAGTAAAATAACGTCACTGTTTTTTGAGATTTGCTCTAAATGTTATTGACATGTTATTGGTTAATTACCACTAGATTTCTACATTGTTTCATTGATTATTGAAACAATACACGTTCCCTTCAGATTTATATCAATACAAAATATATATACATATATAAAATTAATTAATAAAGAGTTGTGAGCTGAACGCAATTGCGATAGGTACCTAATTTGTTTTTTAATTAAGAGCCTGAGAATTAAAGAGTTAATGATTTAAAGATTTAGTGAGTGAATAACTCATCTTGTTCCGTGCATACTAGTTTTATTTACCTACCTTGATTTTGAATAATTCCTATTGGAAGTTTAGTAAGGGAGCATTGTGGTAAGAATCTTACCTATTTGAATTGAAATATACAGGGTGTCACGAAAGATTTGTTAAAAGCTTCTAGGGATGGTAGATCTCGTAAAAATATATATTTTTTTTTTTGATAAACATATCGTCGTTAATTTCACAAAGTGACGTATCTCAAATAAACCTTGATTTGAGATACGTCACTTTGTGAAATTAACGACGAATATGTCCGGAAATGCTTCGCTTTCCAGATACAAGGTGTTAAACTTTGTAAAAAAAAAGCCAATTTTTTCATTAATTCTTAAAAATGCGTTGGACATATTAAATGAAATTTTCGTAGTTTGTTGACACCGTCATGAGGTATCTTTTTGGACTGCTCAGAGTTAACCCAGTAATTCCAGGGACAAGCCACAGGTTCTGTCGGATGTTTTTTTGCACGAAAAACATCATCCAGTATATTTATTTTTAAATAGGATATGTTTTTTGATTAGAACACTTAAAAATACAACTTTTTTGTCTCTCCATTTTTTTCCGTATGCTGCTTTATTTTCGGGATAAAATTCAAAAACCATTTCAAACGTCACTGACCTCCATAAAATACCTGAAATTTTACCTAGCTATTTGTTGCTTAAAAATAAACAAAAAAAAACATAAAACTTCTTTTCTTAAACGCACGCACTTCTGAGAATCATAGTAAAAATTGATTTTTTTTACAAAATTTTACACCCTGTATATCTGGAAAACGAAGCATTTCCGGACACATGTTTATTTAAAAAAAAGCTTTATTTTTACAAAATCTAACATCTCTAAGAGTTTGTAACAAACTTTTCGTGACACCCTATATAATAATCGTATTTGTACCTTTGTAGAATAGTAGTGGCCGCGAGGAGTAAAATCAAGTGAAGCAAACCGGCAATATTACCCAGGCATCACATTACGGTAACTTTTGGCTAAACCCCAGTGCGTTCCCTGAGTTGGCTTGTTAATACTGACACGAAGTTGGTACGAACTTTCCGATTTCATTGGGATTTCTGTGGATTACTGAATGCATATTTCTGGCACTGGTTTCCCTATCAACTCATAGAAACTCAGTATACTTACCTAGTGAAATTTTTGCAGTATCATTTTTTCAGGGCCGTAAGCGCTGGGTTAACATTTAATAAAAAAATTACATCATTACAAAAATTTTGTCTTTTTTGGTGTACGCTAAAACCCTGGCCCCTTTCCGACTTATGTATTAATTTTTCAAATTTTCAACCCACCTATATCTAATCTAACTAACTGATCTTTTTTTTTAGGTTTATGATTAATGAACATCTAGAGGATGACATTAAAAATGAAATAGAAGTATCAGATATTCAATTGATAGATCCAAATAAAGGGATATTTATAAAAGAGGAATATTCAAGAGATGCCAATTCATTAGAACCAGATGTTTCCAGAAAATTACAATGTTACATTTGCAATACTTTATTTAAAACTAAATCACATTTGAAATCTCATTTAGCGACACACTTCGATAATTTTCCTTTTGAATGTGACACTTGCAAAGCAAAATTTAAACGAAAAGACGTTTTGAAGAAACACCAATTAATACATTCGGATATTTATCCCTTTGAATGTAACACGTGCAAAGCAAAATTTAAACGAAAAGGCAATTTGAGAAATCACAAACTAACACATTCGATTATTTATTCTTTCGAATGTGACACTTGCAAAGCAAAATTTAAACGGGAATACCAATTGAAGAATCACAAACTAATACATTCGGATATTCGTCCTTTTGAATGTGACATTTGCAAAGCAAAATTTAAACGAAAATGCAATTTGAGAAATCACAAACTAACACATTCGAATATTTATTCTTTCGAATGTGACACTTGTAAAGCAAAATTTAAACTAAAACAGAATTTGAAAACTCACCAATTAATACACTCGAATATTTTTCTTTTTGAATGTTCCACTTGTAAAGCAAAATTTAGACAAAAAAGTCATTTGAAGAAACACATAATAAGAAAGAAAAATTTAAATAGCAACCTGCAATGCCGGAGTTAATTAATACCAATGGTAATTTAAAATAATATTCAGTTACGCATTAAGCTAAATAAGTGTAAATTTGAATTTAATGCTTGCTCTGTAAAATTTATACATGAAACAATTTTAAATGTCCATTGTAGCATTTTTTTCAACTAAGTTTTAACTTAATATAAGTAGGTTAAATTGGAAGAAAACCGCACTTAACGTATTACATCTTCAGGAACGATTTTGCCGGCAGTACCCCAAATTTGGATATTTGGGTATTTATTGTTTCGGATGTGAAACTTGCAAAGCAAAATTTAAACGAAAAAACTATCTGAAGAATCATAAACTAATACATTTGGATGTTTATTCTTTTAAATGTGACACTTGCAGAGCAAAGTTTAAATTAAAACGGCATCTCAAGAGTCATAAACTAACACATTCGGATGTATATTTTTTTGAATGTGACACTTGCAAAGCAAAATTTAAACGAAAAAGCGAATTGAAGAAACACAAATTAACACATTCGGACGTTTATTCTTCTGAATGTAAAAGTTGCAAAACAAAATTTAAACGAAAAAGTGATTTGGAGAGTCACAACCTAACACATTCGGATATTTATTCTTTCGAATGTAAAACTTGCAAAGCAAAATTTAAACGAAAAAACGAGTTGAAAAATCACAAATTACAAACATTCGGATGTTTATTCTTTCGAATGCGATACTTGCAAAGCAAAATTTAAACGAAAAGACGTTTTGAAAAATCACATATTCAGATATTTATACTTTTGCATGTGACATTTGCAAAGCAAAATTTAAACGAAAAGCCAATTTGAAAAGACAAATTATTACATTCGATTATTAATTCTTTTAAATATGACACTTGCAAAGCAAAATTTGAACGAAAAGGCAATTTGAAAAATTACTGATACACTCGGAACATCAAGCATAACATGTCAAAATACTGCCGAAATATTTTCAAATTTCTAAGTCTTATCATTTGAACAAATTCTGCGCCGTCATAAACAATGCAATCAAAAATGTCAGGCATATTATGTGCACCTCCTAAAGATTCTAGCTTTTTGGTTAAGTCCATACTAACCCAAGTTATACAATGATTGATAAGAACATAAAATTGGTATTTGATCTGAATTAAAATATTATGATATTTATTCCATGGTGAATCATTGAAGCAGTAGCGGCATGCTCATGAAAAACTGATAATAATACGCCAACGACGGAAATTATTTATGTCTTGTTATTTCAAAACATGGAAACCACCCCATTATACATTTTCCAAGTCATCATTTTGTCTAACAATGTTTTCGTAGGCTTCCTCCAGCCATTCGCTGTCTTTGGTCCATGACATTATAAAATACTCTGTAATGAAAATCAACTCACAACTATTTTGTGAATATTCAAAATCATTTACCAGAAGATATAAGTTGGACGTTTATTGTACAGCACAGGCGTAGTTGTAGAATTTCCATAGAGTGGAAATATTACTACAGCTAACAAAGCCGCTGATATCTCTTCAATAGGATCTACTAATTTTCCTATAAACTTGACACGTTCTTCTAATATAGTTCTCAAATTTTTTATAAATTTTTGAAAACCAATGACGTCGCTTTTGTAGTCTTCTGGATTTATTTCGCAATGGATATTTGCATTATTTTTTTATGACTACCTATATATTCTCATCCAGATTTGTGTTTTTTAAGGTGAGAAGGTGACATCTGTTGAGTTGGTTCACCTCTGAGATGTGAGAGCCTCTCTTGGTACATTTGTACAAGATCAGGCATTTTCTTCCTTAAGGTGTACAACGTAATCCCTGAAAGCCGTTTGCTTTTATCATTAAGTGCAGTTTTCTTCCAATTTAAGCTGCTAACCATTCCCAGGAGTATTTATAAGTATTTTTTTGTGTAATATAGGGGGAGTTGTGAGCTTTGGCTTTAGCTAATTTTCACCCTATGGGTAAATGTAATTTACTTACATTTGTAAATGAAGAGACAGTTTATTATTAATGTAGTTTTTTTCAAGGTCTTCTAATTGTTTTAGATTAAGCAGTTTATTGTACCATTTGTAGTACTAAGTTCTGTAATGTGGTGATTGTATATGCGAGAATCTGATACCCCAAGAATAGAGACGTGACCATCAGCGGCCAAAAGTATTTGTTCAAAGCCATAGTTCATCTCTTGGTTTTATAATTTAGGTTGCATGACTCAATGTTTATGACCAGACCCATCGGCAACAATGAAAGGGTCCTTCAAGAACAGTTATGTTTTAGGCGAGGTAGTCGATAGTTATAGGGAACTTGTACGGACTTGCATTTTGTACAGCATGTTGAACGCATCGTCGTCCTGATATTTTTGTGAATTTGAAATAAACTATTTTTATTGGCGAAAGTCTAGCGTTTTCTTACATCAGAAGTGGGATAAATTCACTAAAAGTACCACAAGTTTACTAGTGACGATAATTAGTTCCCAAGCGCGAGTTTTGTGATAATGGAGCAATTAGTGAAAGTGCTAGATGCGACGCTTAAGAAAATAAAAAGAGTGGGCTCCAAATTCGTGTCCTGTATTGGCAACCGAAATTCTTAGTGACAACTTGATGAAGCAAGCCAGCGGAGTGCCTCCAGTTTTTTTGGAGCAACCTAGGGAATTGTTTTCTATGTGAAAACCTGTAGAAAAAGCATGGGAAAATTTTAGATGCGAGTTTTCCAGCCTTTTTCTACTAAACGGAAGTTAGGTGAAAAGCGTTTGTTTTAAACCGAAATCCTTCTGTGAGTATGCCTGAAAAAAAAGTATGTTTTTCCATTTATTTATTTCGATCCTTTGACAGAATATTAGAAATTGTTTTTAGAATTCGCTAACATTCACGCAAAAACTACAGCGTTCAGTAGTAATTAGGAACATTGGTTCACTCAGTGATTTATTTATCAATGATATTAGAATTGAGAAATGTCTGATTCAAAAAAAAAGAACACAAAATTTCCTTGATTTTATGGGGGAATTTCGAAAAGAATAATTTTCAAATTTCATTATTTTGAAAGATGCCAACTTATTGTAAATTAAAATTAACTTTTTGATAGAGATTTGGGCAAAGTTTGAACTAAGTACTTTAGAAACGTCTGAAAAAAATGGGATGTCATTTAGACTCAGCTTTATTAAGGTTAAAAGGCATGGGAAATAAATAGTTCAGTCTGGAAATTGAATCTGTTGGATTGCGCAACTGTTTGCGCAATCCATTTCAGGATTTACAGGTAACACATTTTTGTTGAATAAATTGATTCGTTTAGGTACTGCAATATTATAATAGAATGTTCGATCCTTGAGATCTACAATTTGATGTTCGGGACTTTGAAAAACCTCCCATTTATCTTGCTAATTGATTAGGTCCATCGAGATTTTTCAGTTTTCACGGCGAATGTGAAGTTGGTGAAAAAAAAACGTTCTCAAAATTAATCATAAATTTTTTCAGAAAATCGCTGATTTTGAAATTTGTGAAAATGTAATGTGACCATTATTATCTCGAATGTATTGTAAACAAAGACAACATGGGAACCATGACTCATGAAGGGTTTATTGCATCCTCTCGACAATGAGCCGATCCATTTTCAGGTAGTCTATGCGGACTGTGTAAAGCCTTTTCCAGTGACTATCAAAAGTTCTTGTAATTTTTTTTTTACATTTGAAAAGTTTACAGCTTTTGATTAACTTATTTACAAAGTCTATATTTTCCTTCCATGTGAGATTTTTGCTGCACATGAAAGATGAGAGCTTTTAAACTAAAAAATTGAAAGTTAGGACGTTTTGCGTTTTATTCTGTGTTGAAAGCTTGTGCTTGTACGCTTTGCATAATTATATTAGCGGAGGTGAACCATTGACTGTACTGTGTCTTGATAGTCTTGATACGAATGGTTCTTGGATAAGTTTATCCAGTTCAGCGAAAAATTGGTTTAGTCTATGCTGTGCCACGTTTAGATCATCGATGTTGATTTCAGATAGTTTAAGAGGTTTCAACTCTGGCAAATGAAGATTCACTGGCAGGTGTTTGCAGCAGTTATAGGTAATTTCCACTGGATGTCTTTTATAGGTGACGTTCCTGTATTTTTCAGCTAGATGCCTAGCATGAATTCTGGAGTTTCCTACAAAGCATTGTATGTTGGTTGGAGCTTGAGCACTGTGTTGGTAATGATTGTTTTGGTCACACTGTTTTTGCCATCACATCTGATAATGATTGGAAGGGATGATGATTGATGATAATGTTATGAGTCAGTAGTTTGGGTCTTGTTCTTGCACATTTTAGTCACCAGCGAATAAGATTGAGTATATTAAGACATTGAAAGCTTGCACGCTTTGTGTGTTGTTCTGTGCGTTGAAAGCTTCTACGCTTTGCATGAATTATGGAAACGTTGAAAGCTCGGACGCTTTACTTGTAGCTCTATGTTGAAAGCTTGTACGCTTTACATGAAGTATGGAAACGTTGAAAGCTTGCACGCTTTGCGTATTGTTATGCTTGTGTTGAAAGCTTATACGCTTTGCGTGAAGTACGAAACTTTCAATGGTTTCGTACTGGATGATGTGTGTTGTATGATAATTTGAGTTCTACGATGATATATACTCTGAATCCTACGATGATATACTTTGAGTTCTACGATGATATATACTCTGAATTCTACGATGATATACTTTGAGTTCTACGATGATATATACTCTGAGTTCTACGATGATATACTTTGAGTTCTACGATGATATGTACTCCGATTTCTACGATGATATACTTTGAGTTCTACGATGATATATACTCTCATTTCTACGATGATATACTTTGAGTTCTACGATGATATATACTCTGATTTCTGCGATGATATACTTTGAGTTCTACGATGATATGTACTCTGATTTCTACGATGATATACTTTGAGTTCTTCGATGATATATACTCTGATTTCTACGATGATATACTTTGAGTTCTACGATGATATATACTCTGATTTCTGCGATGATATACTTTGAGTTCTATGATGATATATACTCTGATTTCTACGATGATATACTTTGAGTTCTACGATGATATATATTCTGATTGCTACGATGCTATACTTTGAGTTCTACGATGATATAAACTCTGATTTCTACGATGATATACTTTGAGTTCTACGATGATATATACTCTGATTTCTACGATGATATACTCTGAGTTCTACGATGATATATACTCTGATTTCTACGATGATATACTTTGAGTTCTACGATGATATATAGTCTAATTTCTACGATGATATACTTTGAGTTCTACGATGATATATACTCTGATTTCTACGATGAAATACTTTGAGTTCTACGATGATATAAACTGATGGACAGTTGCTTTGCAACATGGAAAATTTTACCCAAATTCAAATCTCGATATTTTCGGAATGGAAAGAGATATCGAGTTGCGGTATTCGGGAGGTTCTTCACCAACTCTTTGAGAACACGCACAAGGTTTGACCGGTATATTTCTTTCATTTGTGCACTTATACAGGGTGAGTAAAGGAAGTCATGTTTTTTTGGCAAAGTTTGGGGCTATGACAGATTCTCAATTTTTGATCTTGGAAATTTTCATATGCATCTTTTTGATCTTTGGACGATCCCAAAAAAAGTAGTTTCTCAAATTTTTCGAAAGTTGGCTATAACGCAAATTATCGAATTTTTAAAAAAGGGTTACATTTATCCCTAAAAAAGTTACTTTTTCGGGGTTTCGCTTGAGAATGGGTATTTTTTTCTCATACTTTTCCACGAAGTAGAATTTCTTGGTCCCAAGAAAAGATTGAAGCACTCATTGAACGTATTGCCTACAGTGGCGTGCAGAAAAAATTTGCTAACGGATTTTATAAATTTTACTATGCAATTAAACAGTTTATTGAACATATCCAAGTTACAACTCTTAATACAAGGGTGTATTCCAGTGGCGTAATACTAAGAGTATTTTCTGGTTTGGTAAGTAGAACTTAAAAATTGATATTTTTCAAAATGCTATATGATGCTAGCAAATACTGCTGTTCATCTTTTATCTGGAATTTGTTATCTTTTTCATTTAGCATTTGCGTACCCAGCTTGGATAAAAGGGTCTTTTGATGGATAACTTCCCACAATAATTGTCTTTCGGCTCGACCTCGTATTTTTTTTTTTTTCATGGCTACTTATTATTTTTTTTTAACATGCAATTGATGTGCCTCCTGAGAAGTAATAGATACCTACTTATACACAATAGTCAGTGTTGTAGGAGATTAGGAGATATCGTTATTGCTGCGCGATAAACTGGTAGATACCTTCTGAGGTACGCGTCCACTAAGCGGAACAGGTCGGGGCGGATCGCATCGCAAAAATCTGTCTACCATAGATTAAAATGGAATTGCAAAGTGGACGCAGATTCATTTGAATCTATGATAGACGGATTTTTGCGATGCGATCCTCCCCGGCCGCATCTAAACATTCCGGTATAGGATTCGGCACCTACGTATATTTCATTGGTCCGTTTGAATAGTTTAAATTCGGATATTGAACGGTGCTGAGCATCAGGTCGAATGGTTCTGTAGCAACAGGTATGTGGAGTGCCGAATCTAAGGTCAAAATGTTAAATAGTGCCCAGCTGCAGGTTGGAATGTTGCCCCGTCAGAGCGGCACAAAATCAGCAAACATAAGTTTTATGTACTTGTTGCCACATGAACTGAACAGCTTTGTCCACTGTTCAGTACTATGTTTTCCTCGAAAATGCACGGTGAATTTGTTCACCACATTGAAAGTGTTTGAATGATTCAGACAAATTCATTTTGCATGTAAAGCACAAAGACGCATAAAGCAACGTGCCAAATAGACCGCATCCGCTGCAAAATTGTACGATGGTGGTGGACAGCTGATTTAATATAAAAACCGCGCCAAACGCATGGCAACATTCTGACCTGATGCTCAGCACTGTTTAACATTTAGACCTTAGATTCGGCACTCCACATGCCTGTTCCTACAGAACCATTCCGACCTGAGGCTCAGCACCGTTCAACATTCAAGTACGGATTTCAGAGCTCCGCATTAATTGGCGGTCCGAATTCAAACGGACCAATGAAATATGCCTAGGTGCCGAATCCTATACCGGAATGTTTAGATGCGCCCCGGCCCGATCCGCTTAGTGGACGCGTACCTTTACAAGGTATCTGCAAGCGTATCGCGCAGCAAAAACGTTATTTCTTTCGCACATTTTTTTTAAAAAAAGCTACCCATGACAGAAAAAAATTCGAGGTTAAGCCAAAAGACATTATTGTGGGAGGTTATTCAAAGAAGGACCATTTTATCCAAGCGGGTACGCCAATGCTGAATAACAAGGTTAAAAAATTCCACATGAAAGATGAACAGCAGTATAGACCAGCATCATAGCATTTTGAAAAATACGAATTTTTAAGTTCTTTTCACCATACCAACAGATGCTCTTCGTGTTACGCCACTGGAATACACTCCTGTATCAAGAGTAATAACTTGGATTTGTTCATTAAGCTGTTTAATTGCATAGTATAATTTAATTTATAAATTCGGTTTTAATTACATAATGTCAAAAGCAAATTTTTTCTGGACGCCACTGTAGGCAATACGTTCAATGAGTGCTTCAATCTTTTCTCGGAGCCAAGAAATTCTACTTCATGCAAAAGTATGAGAAAAAATACCCATTCTCAAGCGAAACCCCGAAAAAGTCACTTTTTCAAGGATAAATGTAACCCTTTTTTAAAAATTCGACAATTTGCGTTATAGCCAACTTTCGAAAAATTTGAGAAATTAATTTTTTTGGGATAGTCCAAGGATCAAAAAGATGCATATAAAAATTTCCAAGATCAAAAATTGAGAATCTGCCATAGCCCCAAACTTTGCCAAAAAAACATCACTTCCTTTACTCACCCTGTATAAGTGCACAAATGAAAGAAATATACCGGTCAAACCTTGTGCGTGTTCTCAAAGAGTTGGTGAAGAACCTCCCGAATACCGCAACTCGATATCTCTTTCCGTTCCGAAAATATCGAGATTTGAATTTGGATAAAATTTCCCATGTTGCAAAGCAACTGTCCACCAGTTTATATTCCGATTTCTACTATGATATATAGTGCTGGACAAATGAAGTGGATATTCTATTTTTTGAACTAAATTTTGGGATCGAATATCTCGACAAAAAAAAATCGTATCGATTCGCGATTTTCAGAGATTGATGGCAAATTTTATTGAGAATAAGAGGATTTAATAATAAAAATGAACATTTGTTACAAATGTTGTTATACAGGGTGAAAATGCAAACCAATACCTAAAGTTGAAATTTTAATTGTTACCGAACATTTCGAAAAACGATTTGGGGTACAAATTTATTGTGATGGGGTGGTCTACTGATCAGTTGCAAAAAACAATTTCAACAGTTTTCCATAATCTGCAACGGCTCGAAAAATATGCCGATTTCTTTGAAAGGATCTTTTCAAATTTAGGATCTGTGAATTTTCACTGAATAATTGAGTCGCCTCTGAAAAATAAACCATTGCTTGACATAGGTATCCATGGAAACAAAAATGCAGTATTTGACAGATTGTCGGTTCTTTACTCAGTTCTACTCAGTTCTTCATTTAATATTGTTGAAATTGTCGCTGTTTATTTTGAATGCAAAAATGCCCAGGCTAAGCATAAAAGAAATGAACAATTGTATGCGCCTTTTAAATGAAGGATATTCTCAGAAGACATTGGCAAATTTGTACGGGGTGTCTCAACGCGTTATTTCCCGATTGAAAGCCCGGTTCGAGGAGACCCAAAACGTAAGGTACCGACATGGAGGCGGACGTGTACGTTTAGTTACACCCAGAATCCAGCGATTTCTGATAAGAGAAGTCCACAGAAACCGGACAATGAGCTCAAGAACAATTAATGATACAGTTCGACAGCAAACAGGAATAGAAATGTCTGATCGTACTTTAAGGAGAACTCTCAACAATTTGAGGTAATTGTATAATCCTCTACACAAGCATCTTTGACAACAGAAACACAGTTGAACAAAATTCACGAAAAAAATTCCAAACTTTTTTCATTTCGATTATGTTTTTTTAGAGCAAGACGTTGAGCAAAGTGCCTAAGATTGCTTCCCAGACATAGAACTGTTAGGCTGGCATGGTGTCAACACCGCCTTAATTGGGACAATGAATGGAAAAATTGTCTTTTCACAGATGAGACAAGATTCAATTTGTTTTATTCTGATGGAAGAATTTTGGTGTGGCGGGAACCAAACACAAGATACCAAGAAGAGAATATGGCTCCACGGGAGGCTTTTGGGGGAGGCGGAATCAATGTTTGGGCAGGGGTATGTGGAATGGAAGAAAAGAATTGTTTCTCTCACTTGAAACAATGAACGCTGTGCGATACAGAAACAACGTACTACTGCCTATTGTGGTACCTTTCGCTCAAAATTATGGGGAACATTTTATTTTGATTGACGATAATGCGAGACCGCATCGTGCCAATATTGTCCAAAATGTCTTGCAGGAATACAATATTCAGAGGATGGATTGGCCAGCAAAGTCACCTGACTTGAACATAATAGAACATGTTTGGTCGTATCTCAAACTACTAGTAAAGACACGGCCTAATCCTCCACAAACACTTGAAGAGCTTTCTCAAGCGATTACAGAAGAGTGGAATAATGTACCTCCGGAGTTCATTAACGACATGATTTTAAGTATGCCTCGTAGATGTCAAGAGGTGTCAAATGCTCGAGGCGGTCCTACTCGTTGTTGAGAAAAAAACTTATATTTTTTTGACACCACAAACTTTTTTTAGATCTAACATTGTAATTCATATACCCTTATAAAAAACAACCTGTTTTTTTTAAATAAATGAAGAGGGTTCCTAGTTTACCCGTAACAGGACATGCTTTTTGCGAGTACTCTGAGGTATATACAACTCAGCATGACTTCGAGGGGACTCCAAAATTTGAAATTGATCTATTATAAGTAAACAAAACTGAATGCCATTTTTTTGCTTGCACTGGATAACTTATTGTTTTCATTTGGAAATGTTTTCAGTAGTAATGACGCAAGGACATTGATAATTGTTTTAAAAAAATTTAGAACAGATTTCGAGAGCTTGTTTCCTATGAGCAACAAGCTTGAGAAAGTTGTTATAAAATTTTTGAGCATTTATCAGTGTTTGATGGTTATTCGGATGGAAATTTTTCTGACAGCAAAGTCCGAGGGAATTTTATAGAGTGAAAATAACCCTAGGGCTGTTTTCAGTATAATGTTGAAATGATTGGGTGATTTGTGTCACATGACAAAAAATTACAAAATTTAATTGGCTTTTAGAACTGTCAAAAAAATTTCACAACAATACTTCGATACTTTCAAGTAACTATTGTTAAAAAATATAGAATAATGTTTTACATTCACCCCTAAGCTATTGATTGACCATCCGCCTTGTAGGTATGATGTCAAAATGCTATCGAAAATCCAAAAAACCATTACAGAATAAAGGCTTGCACTCTCTCAATTTGCATTTAGTTGTGGAAAATTCAAATTATTTTTTATTATCTTCCACATTAACAGTAAAGAACATGAAATTTGTAAAAAAATATCATATATCAGATATTCTTGAGTAATCGAAGTTTCTAATACCTTTCGAATATTTATTGAACTTGGGTTTGGTTAACATTTCATATGCATAAGATCTTGATGGAAAAACAGTCTCGTTGAACGTCTCAGTGAGAAATCACATGTCAATTTTTAAAAAATGTGTCCCTTTCAAAAAAATCGCCATATTTTCTGAACAATTGCACATTGTTGAAAACTGTTGAAATTGTTTTTGCAAATGATCAGTAGATAACCCCAACACAATAAAATTGTACCCCAAACCGTTTTTCGAAATGTTCGCTAACCATTAAAATTTCAACTTCAGGTATGAGTTTGCATTTTCACCCTGTATAACAATATTCGTTACAGTTGTTCATTTTTATTATTAAATCGTCTTATTCTCAATAAAATTTGCCATCAATCTTTGAAAATCGCGAATCGATACGATTTTTTTTTGTCGAGATATTCGATCCCAAAATTTAGTTCAAAAAATAGAATATCCACTTCATTTGTCCAGCACTGTAGTTCGATTTCTATGATGATATTTTTCGTTTTCTACGATGATATAATTTAATTATTACGATGATTTACTTTGATTTCTACGATGATATGATTTTTAGTTACTGCGTTGATATGATTTGAATTCTACGTATTTTCATTATCTCCGGTTGTGTCGTTCACGGTCGGCCTCGCAGCTTCATAGTTGCTTAATGACAAAACAAAACCGGAGCTGCTGCCTTTTTTTTTCTGTTTCAGATTTTGGCCGTTCTCCTGTTAATTCGATAGCGAATTATGTGTCAGGTTGGCCGTGCGAGAATCTGATACCCCAAGAATAGAGACGTGACCATCAGCGGCCGAAAGTATTTGTTCAAAGCCATAGTTCATCTCTTGGTTTTATTATTTGGGTTGCATAACTCAATGTTTATACCAGACCCATCGGCAACAATGAAAGGGTCCTTCAAAAACAGTTATGTTTTAGGCGAGGTAGTCGATAGTTATAGGGAACTTGTACGAACTTGCATTTTGTACAGCATGTTGAACGCATCGTCGTCCTGATGTTTTTGTGAATTTGAAATAAACTATTTTTATTGGCGAAAGTCTAGCGTTCTCTTACATATAAATAAATAATTACAGTTATGTATAGTGAATTTACTTAAAATTCATGTACCTATTTGGTTTTTGGAAAAATGCTCGAAGATGTCCATAGTATGTTTTGTCACGTATTTTTTTTCAATAAAAAGTTTTCTTATAGGATGTCTCAAATGAACGATAGGCCATTGGTATTTGAAAAATTACAATTCTCTGTTTTGAGAGAACAATACAACATGCAGAAAAACATTGGCATGTTTCTATTGCCTAACTCATTTTTATTGTGAGCCTATTTTATATGACAATATCAATTTTGAGATCATACATTTTTCAGGATCGACCATCTTACCGAAAGCGCTTGGTTGATTGACATTTAATTTAAAAAAATATATCATTACAAAACCGTTGGCTTTTCTAGTGTGCCTACATCCAAACCTCCCTTCTCGACCTATGTATTAATTTCTAAAAGTTTTATCTCGCCTAAATATATCTAAAGTAATTTCATAATTTAACTAACTGACATTTTTTTTTTTAGGTTCATGATTAGTGAATATCTAGAGGATGACATTAAAAATGAAATAGAAGAATCAAATATTCAATTGATAAATCCAAAGAAAAGGAAGAGAAATATTCAAGTGATACCCATTCATTAGGACCAGATGCTATTAGTAAATTCCAATGTTACACTTGCAATGCCTTATATAAAACTAAATCACATTTAAAATATCATTTGCTGACACACTTCGATATTTTTCCTTTTGAATGTGACACTTGCAAAGCCAAATTTAAACGAAAAGGCGTTTTAAAGAATCACCAATTAATACATTCGGATATTTATCCCTTTGAATGTTACACTTGCAAAGCAAAATTTAAACGAAAAGGCAATTTGAAAAATCACAAACTGATACACTCAGATATTTATGCTTTCGAATGTGGAAGTTGCAATGCAAAATTTAAACGAGAAACCATATTGAAAAATCACAAACTAACACATTTGAATATTCGTCCTTTTGAATGTGACACTTGCAAAATAAAATTTAAACGAAAAAACGACTTGAAGAGTCATCAACTAACACATTTAGAAATTTATCCTTTCGAATGTGACACTTGCAAAGCAAAATTTAAAAGAAAAAACATTTTCAAAAATCACCAATTGATACATTCGGATATTTATCCTTTTGAATGTGACATTTGCAAAGCAAAATTTAAGCGAAAAGGCGAATTGAAAAGTCACAAATTGACACATTCGGATATTTATACTTTTGAATGTGACACTTGCAAAGCAAAATTTAAACGAAAAGGCGACTTGAAAAGTCACAAATTGACACACTCGGATATTTATTCTTTTGAATGTGACAGTTGCAGAGCAACATTTAGATTAAAAAGTTATTTGAAGAAACACATATCAAGGCATTTGGATGGAAAACTTATGGCAATTTAAAACAACATTGAGTAACGCATTCAGCTAAATAAGAGTAAGGTTCGTTTCTCGAGGATTCATACTTTTGTTATCGAACACGTCATAACCTGAAAAAAATGGGTTGTCGTTTGTAGATTGATTCATATGACACAGTAATTTTTTTTGACAAATTAAAATTAATGACTTCTGGTTTAAAAACCGCCGAACGTTTTTGACATCATTAATTTGTTTTAGTCAATTTTTATTTGTTAGAAAAGGAAGACAAATTTTGTCGAAAGTATGAACCCTCATGAAACAAAGACTGTGGTTCAAATATAACCAGTTTTGTGGTTTCGCGGTCCGAAAGTAATCAAATTAATCTGGTTCTTAGAAAACTGGTTACTTTTGCTGCATTATTTTTATTAAGAATTTTTTTAATCACCGATACTGGGTAGTTTTTTTTAATCAACATACTCTGTATGCACTGTTTGATGAGAGTGACATTGCTATACTATTAAGATTAATAATAAATATTTATCTTATGTTTGAATGTGTGTTCTGATGAGTAATTAATTGAAAAATCTCTCTGAAAAGGTCGGTTAATAGTACCAGTCAATTTCTTTAATTTGTTTTTGTCTTACTAGAAGCACATCAAGAAATGCTATCTTGTTGTCTCTTTCTTTCTTTATTGTAAAGTATATTCTGGGATGGTAACTATTAAAATATGTCTAGTACAGTTGTTCTTGATTTTTGGGAATTGCAGTTATTATGTCATCTACATATCTTTCATAAAACGCTAATTGAAAAAGAAGAAAATCTGAACAAACTAGTGATAAACAATTACCCATTCTCAGACCATATATTTATTTATAAAACTTGTCCTGATACTAAAAATAATTTTTATTTATCAAAAACTCACATTACTAGTTCAGCAAATCTATGCAAAGGAATCTGAACACTATTCTCTACAAGATGCCATTTTTTCTTGACTATGTTTACCACTATATTTGTCTGTCTGTAAACTTATAAATGTTGATAACTTTAATAAATAAATAAATAAACATTTTTATTAAGCCGTTCATTACCAGTGACGATTCAAAAAAATTCGTCGCAATAAGACCGATGCATAAATCTAGGAATCAGATCCAAAGTCTCCGACAATTGAGATTATTTGATCAAAAGTTGTCGAAAAACCAAATTACCTGAGAAGTTAAATTTAAACATTTGCCACCATATAATATGTAATATTATACGCTATTTGAAAAAATATATTTCTTTAATGTTACCAAATGCCGAGTTGTAATGACGAAAGTCAAAAATGTGAACGATTGCTTAGATTTCTATTAAAAAAAAAACATGTAGGTTGCCTGAAAAATGCTACAGAGAAATCCTGAGGTCAGCCAAAGCGAACAGAGAAAAAGTGCAAATACCAGAATACTTTAATTTCCAAGATCCCATACTAATTGGTCAAAGGTAATTTAAATATTTTTGTGCGGCTTGTCAATTAAATGACAAAGAGAGATGAAAGTAAAATTAAAAATGCTCCTATGTTGTTTGGATTTGGATGGATAAGACTTATTGTTTTTTTTTTCTCCAATTAATAAATTAACTTAAATAAAGCGGATTACAAGTTTGATAATGTCATCTTCAAATTAGTGTGCCAAATAAGCAGCAAATCATGTATTTAGAAAACAGACATGCAATATAAAGTTGCAGGTACAGAGGTGATTCGAATTACTTACTACAAATATTTAGTTTTGTAAGTCTATATTTAAGTTCGACCGCCAAGAAATACAAGAACTATTTTTCAAAATACCAATTTGTCATTTATAACTTATCCATCAAAATATTAGGTAGCAAAGTGAAAAGAACGTGAAATTATTAAAATTTCTTTAATTTTAGAAAATAGTACTTGAAGGCTTGTGAACTTACCTACCCATTGGGAGCCCGACAACAATGATTTATCGTATTTCGGTCAACATATAATTGGTGGAAAGAAGGCTTACGACTAATATTATACTGATTGTCTGGCGTAAATTTATTTAAAAAAAAAAATAGAAACTTATTAAAAAAAAATCAAATTATTACAAAAATTTAGCCTTTTCCCGACGTATGTATTTATTTATTTTTTTTTCAATTTTTATCCCACCTATATCTAATGTAATATCAAAATCTAACTGACGTTTTTTTTTAGGTTTATGATTAATGAATATCTAAAGGAAGACATTAAAAATGAAATAGAAGAATTAGATATTCAATTGCTAGATCCAAATGAAGGGATATTTATACAGGAAGAATATTCAAGAGATGCCAATTCATCAAGACCAGATGTTTTAAAAAAATTCCAATGTTACATTTGCCAAAAAAAATTTAAACGGAAAAGCGATTTGGAAAGTCACAAACTAACACATTCGGATATTCGTCCTTTTGAATGTGACACTTGTAAAGCAAAATTTAAACAAAAAGTTGATTTGAAAAAACACAAAGTAACACATTCGAATATTTATTCTTTTGAATGTGACACTTGCAAAGCAAAATTTAAACGAAAAAGAGATTTGAAGAGTCACAAACTAATACATTCGGATATTTATACTTTTGAATGTGATACTTGTGAAGCAAAATTCAAACAAAAAAACGTTTTCAAACGTCCCCAATTAATACACTTACATATTTATCCTTTTGAATGTGACACTTGCAAAGCAAAATTTAAACGAAAAGGCGATTTGAACATACACAAACAAACACATTCGAATATTTATTCTTTTGAATGTGCCACTTGTAGCCAGTGGCGGCTCGTGGTATAACATATTGGGGGTGCACATAATTTGTAATTCATAATAAATGCCGGTTGCGTTTGTTTTGCTGGCGCATTTGGCCACTAATTTTTTAAATTAATACTTTACAGGTAGATTGTTAAAATTTGAAGAATGATAAAATTAAATTTAAAGTTGTTTGATATTAATTTGGGAGTGCACGTGCACATGTGCTCTTATGGAGGAACCGCCACTGCTTGTAGCGCAAAATTCAAACAAAAATTTGACTTGAAATATCACCAACTGATACACTCGAATATTTTTCCTTTTGAATGTGACACTTGCAAAGCAAAATTTAAACGAAAATGCGATTTGAAGAATCACAAACTAACGCATTCGAATATTTATCCTTTTGTATGTGCCACTTGTAAAGCAAAATTCAAACGAAAAGGTGATTTGAATAAACATAAACTAACACATTCGAATATTTATTCTTTTGTATGTGCCACTTGTGAAGCAAAATTTAAACGAAAAGGCGATTTGAACATACACAAACAAACAAACACATTCGAATATTTATTCTTTTGTATGTGCCACTTGTAAAGCAAAATTCAAATGAAAAGGTGATTTGAATAAACATAAACTAACACATTCGAATATTTATTCTTTTGTATGTGCCACTTATGAAGCAAAATTCAAACGAAAGAGTAATTTGAAAAGACACATATTAAGGCATTAAGATGAGAAAAATTTGATATGGAACATGCAATATCGAAGCTAATACTAGTGGTAATTCAAGACAACGTTTAGCGACGTATTCAGCTAAATAAGTGTGAATTTAATGTTTGCTCTGTAAAATTTAAATGTGAAACAATTTTGAATGTTCGTTTAGCACTCACAATAGGTTGATTAACATTTTAGCGAGGATTAGAGAATGTAGTTTTTTTTTTAAAGTTTTTTCAATGTTTTAGATTAAGTAGTTTATTGTTCCATTTGTAATTTTGTAATCGTGATTGTATAAATAAATAATTACAATAATGTATAAAGTTTACTTAAAATCCATGTATTTAATTTTTGGAAAAAAGATGGCGCATAGTGAGTGGCAGTTGTATTCAACATCGCTCTAAAGAAATTGGTTTTTAAAGTGACAAATAATCAATGAGTTGTTTGGATTGAGTAGTGATTTCTGTCATATTTTGCTGGAATAAGTGCAATGTGTAACATGGGTTTATAAACTTCTACTACCGATCTGTGAAAGATCAAAACAACATTTGTAATGGAAAATTTCTCCAGGAGATTGCCGATAAGGTTTCAAATTTAATCGAAACTAAATTTGAGGAGTAATTAAACAATCAATAGCCAATTGTGGCTGTTGTTTAATCGGGCATTCTAGATACATATAACATTTTTGACCATAAATTAATTTATTGTTCTTTGGACTTCTATCTTGAACCAGCAGTACCAAAAATGATAAAATATCGATGTTTTCGAAATTTCAATGTTAATAATTTCCAACAAGATATGCATAATTTCCCATTGAATAATATTATTTTTATTACGCATGCATCATAATCAATGATTATCGCACGCTGCAGCGTGCATAAAATGATGTTTATGATGCGTCTACCTTTTCAAAGGTTTGCTATAGAAACGTTCGATCTACCTTCATTACCTAGATATTTACCTGCATACTTGCCATTTAAATTACTACTTATCAAAATGAATGAACACTAACAACATTTTTGAGATTATGATGCATTCGTAATAAAAAATAGCGTATGATATGCGTGTATAAGAGGGCATTTAAAGCCCTTGCGACTTACAAAACACTCCGCTGCGCGTCGTGTTTTGAAATATGTCGCGCGTGCTTTAAATGCCCTCTTATACACTTATATCATAATATACTATTATGAAAACGAAATTAATAGAAAAATTAATATAAATTCTTTTGACCTTATTTATTAAGGTATCGCGTATAACAAAGCTAAGCCCTCCTTGGTTGACCGAAAATATCAAGAGTAGTATAAGACGCGGGATACTGGGACACCTACCCCCTTGTCAACTACCCCTAACCCCAAGGGGCACTACCTACTACCCTAACCCCAAGGGGCACTACTTACCACCCTCACCAATCCTCCCCTCACCTTATTATTAAAAGTGTATTTTTTTACCTTCCATTTTTTTTTTTCACCTGTCGGTGTCACCTGAAACTTGTCACATCACTCACCTGTGTGATGAATTAAAATGGAATAAAATGAAAAAAAGTCTTGTGTCTGTGTGTGGAATCGAACCGTTGACCAGTCGCACCAAACCAAGAGCGCTAACCACGAGACCACAATAGAACTTGTTTGTAAGTATCAAAATGTTTGGTGCCATGATCACAGACTTGTAAAATTTGAAAGAAAAAAAAGTCTTGTGTCTGTGTGTGGAATCGAACCGTTGACCAGTCGGACCACTGGCTCAAGAACCAAGAGCGTTAACCACCAGACCACGGATAGATCTTGTTTGTAAGTATCAAAATGTTTGGTAGTATGATCAGACTTGTAAAATTTGAAATGAAAAAATTACTTTAAATTGAATAGGTACCTATTAGGCTGGCCTAACCTAATCTAATGTTGTGCACATTGGTCTCGTTGAATTTTGTTTAAATTCTTATAGCCTAGCCTCGCCTAGCCCAGTTGATATTTTTGTTGTTTTATGTAGTAAGACACATTTGTAAAAAATTAATGCTTTTAATAAACTCAAATTACATTTATGACCTAGGCATTTTCTCGTTGCAATACAGATTTGGAGGTGACAAAGAGGATGACCATGGTGCTGATTCCATAATTGTATGATGACTTATTGACTTTTTACAGAAACAAAAATACATTTCGCATCTTTGGCACCACCTTGTAGAGAGAACACTACTTGAATAGTTTTTAAATCTTTTATTGGTATTTTGAACATTCTTGTATTGATTGAAATAAATCTTGTTGTAGTTAGTTTCATCTTGAATGCGACTCCAATATTTTCTTGTAGCCGCATCATAATTTTCAGCCTTGGACATATCTTCATGCATTTTCAAATGCCCCTCCTCATCCCATGGTTGGCTTTGATAATTGTAGAAGCATTTGTTGGCATGATATGTAACTATTGATTTTCTCAGTTCTTCAAACTTTCTCTTGTTTGGAATATCGCAGCTGCTGTGCAACTAGAAAAGAAAATATTGGAATTGAGAAAAATTAATAAACAAAACCAAACTGAAAGTTTTATACCACATGTGTTGTGTCAAAGTGATCTTTTCGGATTCGTATTAGTCTGCAACGTCTATTATTGGCAACAGTAGTGTTAACACATAAAAGCTTCAATAGCTCATTTTTACCCGAGAGGTTATGTAATAGAAAATAATTACGAAACACCGGGTTGTTCTTAATAAAAGTGGACTGTATTAACTTTTCAAAACATTACGATGACAATCGGCAATAAACAAAGTTACATTTTTTATTTATTGTCTGTATTTTGTGCAATAGCAATTTCTTGCTAATTAATTAAAAATTGGACGCGACTTCGCGACGCCGCTTCTTCAATACGGCGGGTAGCACAGTACCTATTTATGCGATAGCCAACTCACGACTACCCTAGGAATTTATACAGAAATGGCGCTTCCCTTAAAATATCTAGGTGTGGACGAGTCCATTATTGGAATTTGGGGGGAAGAAACATATTAAAAAAGTTGTTCCTTCTTGTGGGTTTTTTTATGTTTTGGGAGAATTGATATTGCACCAATACTTGTAACCAATACAATAAGGATAGATTGCACCATAATATAAATAATAATATCAAAATCAGGAATAATTATTAGAAAATCCAACATACTCCCGCCTTGGGCATTTTCTGATGAAAAGTCCAACAAAAAATCAAATGAACGCACTGACAAAAGCACTATTCACACCTTTTACTAAAACACTTATTATAAACTATCAACAAGTAACTCCTTAACCTAAGCTATAAAATATAATAATATTATCAGTAATCAATAATTACATTAAGAATCGTCACAATCGGTTATAGGTTTATCATCAGGTAAAGGACATAATTTTGTAATGGACCTATAGAAAATTCCATCTTGGGTTTGAATTTTAACTAACCTCACTTTGCCGTCTGGGCTGTGAGGTATCTCACTGATACGTGCCAAAGACCATTTGAGAGGTGGTAAATTGTCCTCTTTGACCAATACCACCTGATTGATTTTCAAATTCTGTGAAGGGTTGCACCACTTGGGTCGATGCTGCAGCCTATTGAAGTACTCCACAGACCACCTTTTCCAAAACTGTTGCTTGATTTTCACACATTTCTCATACATAGATAAACGATTATTGGAAACTTCAAGTAAATTTTTATCTGGATATGCAGCCAAGCTATCGCCAATCAAGAAATGACCTGGCGTTAATGGATTCAAATCAGACGAATCATTAGACAAAACACTCAAGGGTCTTGCCATGCAAACAAAGATGGCAATGTATGCCTTGATTTTTGGAGCTCTGCGTAAATTAGAAGTTTTAAGTAAATAAAACCCACCAAAATCAACACCCACTCTTTGGAAAGGCCTCGAGATCGAAACTCTGTCCCTAGGTAAGTTACCCATCATTTGCTCAGCGCACTTTGCAGTAAAGCGAAAACATGTTATACAATTATGAATAATTCGTTTGACTGACCTAAGCCCGTCAATAGGCCAGTATCTTAATCTAAAATTGGTTAATACTGTTTGTGCACCTGCATGGTATAGTCTCAAACGTTCTTTTCGCAACATTATATTGACAACATACAACATGACATTTTGACGGCAACAGTAATGGATGTTTTTGGGAGAATGGAATATTAGCATTTGATAATCTCCCGCCAACACGCATTAGGCCCTTTTTGTCCAAAAAAGGATTTAAGCAACGTAGCTTTTTATTTTTAATTATTTTATCATTTTTCAGACATTCAATTTCTTCAGAAAAATATTTTAGTTGAAGAAATTTTATTATGAACCACAATGATCAATGATTCACCTATTGGACATCTCAAGTTATGACGAAACCTTAAACAGAATGCAATAACACGTTGCAACCTATAAAAATCTGAATATTTTTCTAAAATTTTATGCAATTGACTTTCACAATGTGCTTTGGACACTGCACTTAAAACCGTTTTTCTCTGCTCTGGAAGATTTTCAAGAACGAGATTAGTTTTAAAGGAATCAAGATTAAAATTTGGATTACTTAAATGATGAGGACCATTCCACCATTGTTTGTTAAACAGTAACTCTTGGGCTGAAAGGCCCCTGGACACATAATCACTTGGATTATCCTTCGTAGGTATATACCTCCAGACACAGTTAGAACTATTTTCTTGTATGATGGAAACACGATTTGCAACGAAAATGTTCCATCTTCCTGGATGTGACTGCAACCATGCCAGTGAAACTTTCGAATCTGTCCACAGGTTAACAGAGTCAATTCTGAAAGAGTCTTTAAAAATATTTACAATTCTTTTTGTAGTTTGGGCTAACAGCAAACAACCACAGAGTTCTAGCCGAGGAACACTGATTGTGCGCAACGGCGCAACCTTAGACTTGGAACAAATTAAATTAGTTGACACACTGTCATTATTATAAATTACTCTCAAATAAAGAGCACAACCATACGCCTTTATACTGGCATCAGAATACCCATGTATTTCTATTCGCTTCACATCATCCAAATTATCTATCAAACACCGTGAAATTTGTAGCTCTGACAAATCTAAAATATTTTTTGCAAATTTCAACCATTCATATTTCAACTCTTCGCTGAGACAATCATCCCAACCCAACTTTGACAGCCATAATTTCTGCATGAAAATTTTTGCATTCACTACAATCGGAGACACTAGTCCCAAAACATCGTAAATTTGCGCAATGACAGCCAAAACATTTCTCTTAGTGAGAGGAGTGATATCAATATTTTTAGGTAAAGACACAGAAAAACAATCCAACTTTGGATTCCAATAAATACCTAAAACTTTATTAGACATGCCCTCAGAAATTAAAAAATAGTTTTGTAACTCAGAATCAGAACTAAACTTTTGCATAAACTGCTGAGAATTGGAACACCACTTATGAAGTGAAAACTTTCCCAAATTCAATAATTCAACTAATTGGTTTCGTAATTCATATAATTCATTCAAGGAATTCACGCTATACAGTGCATCATCAACATACATTTGACTTGTTAAAACATTCGCTGCAGTAGGAAATTTATGCTTATACATATTTGCCAATTCAGTGAGGCAACGAGTGGCAACGTATGGTGCGAAATTGGTTCCATAACTAACCGTCAAAAGTTCTATGCAAGAAAGTTCTTCACCAGGGCTTTTTCGCCATAAGATGTTCTGCAAAAAAGTATGGTCTGGATTAATCATAATTTGCCTGTACATCTTCTGGATGTCAGTAACAACTGCAAACCGGAACATACGGAACCTACACAGTATGTCGAAAAGCTCAGGCTGTACGACCATGCCTTTAAGACAGATATCATTCAATGAATATCCCGAGGTTGATTTCATTGATGCATCAAAAACTACCCTAAGACGAGTACTAGTTTTGTCATTTCGAATTATGCAATGATGCGGAATAAAATATGTATGTTCATTGTTTTTATTTTTAAGGTCCAGAGGAACATACCTTGCGTGACCCAACTTTATGTATTCGTCAATGAACTCAGAATATTGACTAAATAAATCAGGATTTTGAATCAACCTTTTTTCAAGGGAATTAAAACGTTTTTTGGCCGATAAAAATGATTCTCCAAGCTTCATATTTTCATTTGAAGATTTCAAAGGGATATCGACTTGAAATCTACCATTTTCAAGTAACTTGGTAGTATCTACAAAGATTTTTTCTGAAATTTCATCATCAGTAGACAATATATTGTCCTTAGGAACCTCCTCAAGAGTCCAGAATTTTTGTAATAGATTATCAACTTGATCTGAACTGATAAATAATGACAACGGCTTAAACGGATCACAATTTGCAATGAAATTCGAAATTAACGAAGAAGGCAAATTTCCACCTATAACCCAACCTAGGTGTGTGTTTTGGAGGACTGGAAGTTCATTACCAAGGTTAATTAAACCAGGAATCAACAATGAAAAATACACCTCTGCTCCAAGAAGTAAATCAATATGTTGTGGATTGTAATATTTTGAATCTGCAAGGACAATATTGTTAGGAATTTCTAACTTGCCGGCTTCAATTGGAAATTGCGGCAACCTGCAACTACTGAAATCTGTAATTGAGCATGTAGCTTTAAACCTTTTATTTTTGTCAATAGTTGACTTAAATTCAATATCAATTGCTTCAGTGCATTGTACTGCGCCAGAAACACCATTAATTTCAACATTTTTTCTATACGTTGGATACCTTAGTTGTTTTGCCAATTTCCGTGTCATAATAGATACTTGAGATCCATTGTCTAGGACTGCTCTAGCCGACAAAAAACTTCCATCATTATTAATTACCTGTACGAAGGCAGTGGCTAATAAAACATGACAATTTTCACTACCGAAAAAACTAGATTTCGACTGCAATACAATGTTGTTTTCAGGACATACTGAACGTGAACTATGGGGACGTACTGTATGTGAGTTTTCTGAATTTTGATTTTGGCCACTTTCAAATCAAATCAAATAATCAAATCAAATAATATTTATTAACAGTTTCCTAGTTGAATACAGTATACTTTCTTAATATCTATCTCTTAAAGGACTGCAAATAAACATTCTCATGCATTATAAAGCCTTAGAGGCTTGTTGCAAAAAAAGAATATTAATTTACGTTCCTCAAAACAGAGTATAAACATGTATAAAATACTGACTTCCTTACTCTATAAATCCTTATAAATACTTAACAAATATTTTTTTTTTCTCTATAAACTATATGAAATAAATCTTGAAAATAAATGTTATAATCCTACCCACTAAAGAAAATGGATAATTATTTGTTAAACACATTTTTGAATTATTCACTATAGCATAGTAAGTTCTATTTAAATTAAATCTGATATGTCTAAATCGGGAAAAAAGGTCACAATTTGGTTTAGAATGTCTATATCGGGTAAAAGGTCATTATCGTGAAAGCGTCTAAATCAATATGTGTGTAATGTCATTTGTTTTTGCTCGTATTTTTATTTTATTTTTACTTTTCAATTTTTTTATTTTAGTCTATCATTTCAGTTTACAATTTGATATATGTATATATATATTTTTTTCCTATTTATTGTAATATGTTTTTTAGGTCTATCCAGCTATGTACTACCAGTCTGGGGAGGTTTTTTAGCCATGATTTTATTTGGTTTCTAAATATTTTTGGTCTTTGAAGCTGTCTTATATTTTCCGGAATGTAGCTGTAAATTTTTGGTGCTAGTAAATAATAACTTCTTTGGGTTTGAGTCTTTTCTGCTCTTGGAATTCTAAATAATACATTGTTTCTCCTTGTGTTATATCTATGTTCCAATGTTTCCAGACTAGCTTTATTTTTATATTGTCTAATAATAAGATGAAGACAAAATAATTTTCTTGTATCAAAGACATTAGATTCTTCATATAAGGCTTCAGTAGGATATAGAAATGGTCTCTTGTGAATTATTTTCAAACACCACTTTTGAACTTTCTCCAAATAAGCCAGATAATTGTTCGTTACGCCACCCCATCCTATGATACCATAAGTAATGTGTGGTTCAATTAATGCTGAGTATATAATTTTAAGCTGAGATAGTTTGAAATATTTTTGCAAGTGTTTTATTTTGTAAAGCAATGATCTAATTTTTTTGGTAACATAACATGTGTGGGCGTCCCATCGTAAATGACAATCAATAAAAAGTCCGAGATATTTAATTTTTAAGATTTTCTTAATTTTGATTTTTTCGCACTTACATAGGTTTTGATCGAAGACAGTTAAGGTTTCAAAATTTGGCAAATTTGTTGAGTATGACGAAAATGGCATGAAATAAGTTTTACTGTAGTTTACAGTTAAACTCATGTTTTGAAAATAATGAAACATTTTTTGTAGTTCTTTCTCAGCTTTTTGTTTAACTTCGTCGCAGTCATCTCCTTCAAACCTAACCACCGTGTCATCACAGTAGGTTGTTATCTCCCCATCAATATTTTGTTTAAAGAGATTGTGTACATATATATTGAATAATATTGGGCCCAGTACTGTTCCTTGTGGTACCCCGCATGTTATTGTTTTTTTGTTACTTTTTGTGTTCTCCATTTCTACAAATTGACTTCTGTCAGATAAATAATCCTTGAATAACCTGTGGGCTGGTTCGTTTGCTCCAATGGCTCGAATCTGTTCTAGGAGTATATCATGTTCTACTGTATCGAATGCTTTAGAAAGGTCGATGAAAACTGCCAGAGAAGGCTTTCTTCGATCCAAAGCTCTATAAATATGAGTTGTTACATTCTCTATTGCGTCTTCTGTCGATTTTCCTTGCCTAAAGCCATACTGTTTTTCAGCCAATATATTCTGACTTTCCAGAAAAGTTGTCAAGCGTTTTTTTATTAGTTTCTCGAAAATTTTAGTAAAATTTGTTATCAAAGACAAAGGTCGATAGTTGGAGACATTTGTTTTGTCTCCAGATTTATGCAAAGGCTTTATTATTGTTGTTTTGAATGAATTTGGACATATTCCTGCTTTGAAAGATCTATTAATTATACATTTTAAAGGTTGTGCGATATCTTCTGATACTGATTGTATTAACTCAGCTGTGATTTTGTCATATCCCGGAGATTTTTTCTTTTTCAATTCTTTTATCGTCTCTATTATTTCTTTACAATTTGTTCTCTTTAAACAAAACTTTTTATTATTATTTGTTTGTTGTTCATTGTTTACTTGTTGAGGATTCATATGTTGTTTTATATTTGATTGTGGTTCATTAGTATTTTGTTGTGTACATCTTTTTATATTTTTTGCTAATGTTTCTCCGACATTTGTAAAATAGTTAACAAAATAATTTGCAATTTGTTGCTTTTCCATTAGTATTTCTCCATTTTCATTTTTTAGTTCTTTTATTTCGGTTTTTTTCTTTCTCCCACAAATTTTATTAACCGTGTCCCATATTTCTTTTGAGCAATTATCATTTTTTATTTGTTTTTGATAATATTCAGCCTTTGTATTTTTAATAAGTAAGTTCAATTTGTTTCTGTAGGTTTTGTATTCTCTCACATTTTGATCTGTTGGGTCTTTTAAATATTTTTTAAAGAGTTTATTTTTTGTTTTGATAGATCTAATTAATCCAAAAGTTATCCATGACTCTTTTTTCAAGGTAAAATTTATTTTGGAGACTTTTGTGCAATTTTCTATGTTTTTTTTAATCGTGTTAATAAAGTTATCTGTACTAATGTTTACATTTTGTTCTTGGTATACATCCTCCCATGTTTCGTGTTTAATGTTTTCAGTAAATTTTTTCCGATTGAAAAATGTTTTAGTTCTTTGCAGTTGCTCGTCCTTTGTTCTAGTCTTGTCTGAAAAAACCAATTGTAAAAATGTTATATAATGATCTGTGACATTTGATTCGAATACAACAGGTATAGTTTTCGAACAGTGTATGTGAGGTTTCCTTCTCAAAAATATATGGTCTATACAGCTCAAAATACCATTTTGCTGTCTAGTGCCTATATTTATAGTGGACATGAAACCTTCTTCATATAAACTGTTCAAATAGTCTTCTTTTTCTTGATAATTACCTAAAATATCTATATTCATATCTCCTAAAATGAAGTGTAAGTCACTATTTTTACTGGAATTCCTAATATATCTCGAAAAACATTCAACAAACTCTTTTTCGCATGTGGAAGGTGATCTATAAATTCCTGTAATATCTATGGATAATCCAAAAAACTTAAGTGACAACAAAATACTCCTCTGCATACCAATTTTTTCAATTTTATAATTATATGGTATATTATCTTTCAAATAAACTATAACTCCATCGTGAGAATTTAAATCACCCTCATTATAAATTAATTCATACCCGCTTAGTTTATGAATTGATAAGTCGAGAATTTGAAATGTTTCTGTCAAAACAATGCATTGGAAATCTGTTGAAATTTGTTGAATGGTTAACCAAAACTCATCAAAGTTTTTGTTTATACTCCTAATGTTTTGATGTAAAATCTTGAAATTTAAATTTTGATTTTTTATGAGTAAGTTTTGGCACTGATTAAAATTTTGAGCAAGGTGAGTTTCTATTTCATTGGTTTCAAAGTTTTGTATATAGTTATCCATTATAATAATAATACTATTATATTATTTACCTACTTGTATCGCTCGTTCTCTTCTCTAAAAATAGAAATACGATTAGATACAATCAGAAAAAAAGAATTCTGTAAGGTTTTCTAAAGTAACTTAAATCAACAATAGAAAAAAACACAATATCTGAGCAAAACCGAAAAGCATGCAAAATATACAGAAACAAAATGTACACCAAAAATAGGTAAGTCTAGGTATTGATTTTGTTTGTTACTTTTTTTTTTTTTGTTTTGCGAAATATGTGCTTTCTCTCTTCAGGTGTGTAGGTATATAGGTTTTGTATGTATATATTTTTAAATCAGACTGTTATGTTATACAACAAATTATCCACATATTTTCAACTTAAAATAATGTTGGGTGTGATCCGAGTAATCTATAATTTGTTTTTGTTTAATAAAACATACAATTGTTATCGATGTCTTCTTGGTTTCTTCCCGTGGTTTCTAGTGTGAGCTGGACTGGGGGGTGTACGTATTTTCTTTTTTTCCTTTTTTTGGTTTTCTGTTAGTGTTGGAGTTTTTTCTTTGTTATTTTTTCGTTCTTCTTCTGTATCAGGCGAATCTTCCTCCGTGTCATACTCTATGTCACTGTTAGTGTTAGCTTCTTCCAGGTCTTTCGCAGAATAGCTATTATTTCCTATTTGAAGCTTGAAACCTTTGATTGTGCATTCGATATTATTGTCTCTATTTTTCCTGAGATGTTTCAGTAATATCTTTTGTTCTTCTCTATCAGAGGGGCAAAGATCGTTGGCTATTGATATTTTTAAATTTTTCAGGTTTTTTAATTTTTCTTTATCCTTGAAAATATCTAGTTTTCTAATGAATGATAAAAACTCAACTACGATGGGCGAATTTTCCTTGTTTCCAAGTCGGTAAATGTTATTCACTTCTTTTAAACTCAAGTTTAAACTTAATAGTGAGTTTAGTTTTTCCACTGTTTCATTATAAATGTTATTTGAAGTCTCTGGAGTGAAACCAAAGATCAAAATATTGTTTTTACGTACTCTCCGTTCAAGTTTCAAGCACTGTTCACTAAGTTCTTCGTATTGTTTTTTGTTCTTCTTTGAATGCTTTTGAAAAATGTCATCCAATTTTCGCACTAGTTCAGATTTCACACTATTCGAGTTTTCCACTAAAAGTGATTTAATGTTCTCTAGAGTTACTGGACCTGCCATTTACACTATAATTTTAATGAAAATTGTTCCAAATGTTCAAAATAAAAATAGTTGTTAACTCAAACCGGTGAGTTGACCGCTCACATTAGCTAAACCCGACGCGGACCCTGAACCAGAATTGTCAACATGACCCAACCTGTTCTCTTGAACATTTTGTCTAATATTTGCCGTTTGAAAGTTGTTTGAATTATTTTGATGTCTATTGTTTGTATGATTGTTATTGTACTTAGATGTATTATTATCTACATGTAACAGTGCATTATGAGCTTCTCCACACACGGGACAATTGTTAAAAGTACAATCTTTAACATGATGTGAATCAAAACATTTGAAGCACAAGTGGTTTGAAAAAATAAAGGATTTCCTTTGGTTAACTTTTAAATCTTTAAATTTTTTACATTTATAAATCATATGATTATTAAATTTGCAATATAGACAAAATAACTTTTTCTCTACAAAATTAGAATGTTTTTTGATAGGCTCTGGAGAAGACAAATTCTCGGCAGCCTGACAGCGTTTCTCCACAAAATTTAGGAAATCAACCAGCGTTGGCATTTGTGTAGGACCCCTCTCTAATTCATAAACTCTTCTAGTATTAATATCTAGCTTTTGTGACAAAATAAAAACCAGAATTAAATCCCATTCCGCCACCGGAACTCTGAGATTTTTTAGACACTCCGTATGTTGCTTTATAGAAACAACAAAATCACGTAAGCTAGCAGAACTGCTTCTATTTATGGATGAAAGTTCCAATAGGCCTTTAATATGAGAGTAAATACTAGCTAGTTTGTTCTCATATCTGTCTTTCAAAATATCTATTGATACCTGCAAATTGCTACTTACTAATGGCAAATTCTCAATAAGCTTTAAAGGTTCACCCTGTAAATTGGATTTTAGATAGATTAATTTTTGTATATCTGCCAAATTGGGATTGTTTAAAACCAACGCTTTGAAAATGTCAAAAAAGCTTGACCAATTTTGATGAGCTCCTTTAAATTTATCGATAGTTATCTCAGGCATCTTAGAACCTATTGTACAATTATTGGAGTTATTTTGAGAAACATTACTATTTACACTTGTATTTACATTATTCAAGACAGGAGAACATTTGTCAATCAAAATTTTTAGTATTGTTTTTAAATTGAAAAATTTATCTTCAGTTTCTGACCTATCGCCTATTTTTTCTGCACTTGCTCCTATATTTTCTATTGAATCTTGTGAAATGGAGAATTTTTCGAAAGCTTTTTCCAACATTTCAATCCTATTTTCATACTCATATTTATGCATTAAATCATTTTGATTTCTTGTTAAAAAAGTTTCAATCCTAGTAATACTAGCTCTAGCATTTTTTCTATCAGCAATAAATGTTTTTAGTTCTTCCTCCATTTTTATGAACTTGAATAATTAAACAAAATTTAAGTTTAACAATCTTTTTTGACTTCAATTCAATGAAATGAGTTTAGTTTTTTATTTAAATAAAAAGTGTCTTTTTGTTCTATCAAAAATTGTCTTTTTATTCCATTGTGTCTGCTAAAGGACAAAACTTGTCGTGAAGCATTGACACATAGAAAAAACTCGACGTTATCAATCTCAACTCAACATAGATTAATAAAAACAAATGGAAAGCTCTGACCTTAGTCCTCGTAGAGATTCACAACTCCAACTAGGTAGGTATTTCAGCTCCAACACTCCGAACAAGGAATATGTAGGTACACACGTACCGTACAACCAATCCAAAGTTCTCTTACACAAGTATACTCTTACACAAGAGTATGTACAGAACCGACGATTACACACGAATCGAATCCGGCACTCGAAAGGATCAAATTTTATGTTAACACATAAAAGCTTCAATAGCTCATTTTTACCCGAGAGGTTATGTAATAGAAAATAATTACGAAACACCGGGTTGTTCTTAATAAAAGTGGACTGTATTAACTTTTCAAAACATTACGATGACAATCGGCAATAAACAAAGTTACATTTTTTATTTATTGTCTGTATTTTGTGCAATAGCAATTTCTTGCTAATTAATTAAAAATTGGACGCGACTTCGCGACGCCGCTTCTTCAATACGGCGGGTAGCACAGTACCTATTTATGCGATAGCCAACTCACGACTACCCTAGGAATTTATACAGAAATGGCGCTTCCCTTAAAATATCTAGGTGTGGACGAGTCCATTATTGGAATTTGGGGGGAAGAAACATATTAAAAAACTTGTTCCTTCTTGTGGGTTTTTTTATGTTTTGGGAGAATTGATATTGCACCAATACTTGTAACCAATACAATAAGGATAGATTGCACCATAATATAAATAATAATATCAAAATCAGGAATAATTATTAGAAAATCCAACAAGTAGGATATTTAAATCGAGCATAGTCTCTAAACACAGACTCCCAATTTTTTAGAAAATTGACAGGCTGAAATAATATGTAAAAAAAAAAAAAATATGATAATTGTATTGATAGATTTAGGCCTAACTTACGTGAGATTAATCCACAACCTCACATAAAAGAAAGTAGACCATTTTTTTAAAACACAAAAAGAAGAAGAAAGTTAATCATTGTAGCCCCACGGAATTGTATCAGTGTATACATAGTTAACAATTCGTTTGTCGTCAAAGGGACTTAATGCTGTTTTGATTTGTTCCATTGTAAAGACTTCGTGTTTTTTCGATCTTATAAAATTTTGTGGAACCTCAATAATTTTGTTATGGAAAAGACTTTGATAATAATCATCGAATGAAATGAGTTTTAATGAAGATGACTGAACACCCTTGGCTTTTTTAACAACAATATCACGATTACCTGTAGAAGAAGAAGATGAAGCAGAAGACACCTTGCTGTCATCTTGTATTTTTATACAATACATTTTGGACCGCAAACCAATAAATTCAGTCATAATTTTTCCATTATTCTCATCCTTCATTAAACCGTAAACTTTTTTATTTTTTTGTGGAATATTGTACACGTTATCATGAGCAAATTCTGACGTATCAAACATGTTGATATTTTCTCGAATGCAAGAATAGATGTCTACATCTGTAAATTGATAAATCAAACTATCAGTGTCGGTGTACAATAACTTTGCATTAGATTTAAATTTTTCCTTAATAAAATTGTAATGGAAATTATACAAAATAGTTTTCGATATATCCAAAATGGACATACCAACATAAATGGGCTTATTAAATTTTATATTTAATCTATCCATGTCAATTATCACCATGTCTTCACCAAAAATTTCACAGCTGTTAAAATTGGGCTGCGAAATATAATAATTTGCGCCAAATTTACCCCCCCATTTAGTTACCAACTTAACGTCTTTATACTTTCTCACATTTTCTATGGTCTTACCATACGGTGCGTTATTCATTAGCTTGTAGAAGTTTTTTTCAAATTCATTGTTGCTTAGTTTTCGTAGTTCTGTATTCAAGTCAATATATTTTTTCAACCAAGGTGATTGACTGAATTTCAAACACCTATGAATTTTTTTAATTTTAAGACCCAACTTCAAAACTAACTGCAACATTTTGTAATGAATAACGTACTTTTTCTTATTGTATAGTGTTGTTAGAAGCTTTGGAAGTGTAGACGCTGAAGTTGGTGGAACTAAATGTTCGGGACAAAGCGGCAAATCCATGTGAAGATCATATAACTCTTTGGGATAATCCATGTCTACCTCGAAAATATAACCAGTATCACTGTCCTCGGGTATATCAAAAATGTTGTTTTCTTGATAAATGTCTTCAATCCACTCAAAGTTACCTGTAGGTAGAGGATAGCTCATGGCTGCTCCATACAGGTTGACAACGTCAAAATACATCAGATAGGTAGATGGTTCGTTAGGATCGTGTTCATTCATATATTTATTGTTAGCTTTTCCATATCTGTTCGAACATTGTGAAATTCCTCCTCTTATCCCTTTTTCAGTGAACAAAATCATGTCAACATCTGTTAGAAGATCTAATTTCACATCAGTGATTTTCAGCATACTGTCAAAGGCTAAGCCGGGAGCAGTATAATAATGTAATGGATCCAACTGATACGTGTCCGAACAAACTTTACGAAATTTCTCAAACACATCGACAAGAAGCAAGACGTCAGTTTTCAAATACAGTTCAGCATATTCTTGAATTGATTTGATATTGAAAGTGTCCCATACGTTACAGGCATGTTTATATTCATCTTGTGAAACAGTCGAGTTGGTGAGGTGACTAAAAAATTGCTCTATTGGTGGCAAACTGTTGGCTTGTAACTTATCCAAATAGTCAATATATTCATAAGGAAATACACCTTTCCTTGTAACCAACTTAAACCGTGTTTCATCAGAGTAATACTGCCTAGTAACTGGTTTTTGCTTGTCGTCAAGATAGGACGCTAATTTTTCCAATTTACTAGCCATAAATCGAAATGAATCTATAAACCTAAAGCTGATATTGGTGTTTTCGATATATTTTGTGAAAGAAATGTACTTTTCCTTATTGAGAGGAAGTAGCTGAATTTTTCCCTTAATTTCTGAACAAAGAGACCTTATAATAAAATGGCTGTCATATCCTGAAAGGTTATGAAAGACCACAGGTGTCACGTGATTGTTATTGTCGTGGTATTTTAGGTTACAGGAATTATGGGCAGCTGATCTAAAGTTCCCTGTTAAATGACAGTGGTCTCTTACTTTATAATCATTTATGGAAAACGGCTTACAGCAAATATGACAAAGTGTCGCTTTAGCATACTGCTCTTTTTCTTCTCTATTTAAGGGTTTCATTGGCACAGGATTTGAATATATTGACTGTATTTTGTTCGCAATTCTACCAAGTTCTCTAACAAACCATTGTGGACAATTTTCCCCTGTGTGCAGTTTAAATTCTGATAACGAGTCATCATAATTACATTTTAGATAGTATGCAATACTGAATGGTTCATGCTTTTGATATTTTTTCGATTTAGCTGTAGAGTTTTTATCATTATATTTCACTAGCATACTTTCCAAATCGGCATAAATGACAAAAGGTACTGGTAATTTATTTGCAAAATTTTTGAAAGTTAAAACTTGTTCATGTTCTTTTGGTAGAGTGAGTTTGCATTTGTTCAAAAGTGTACAATCCTTTAAATGATTTTTAAGCACATTTTCAGTGTAGAAATGATTGAGACATCGCTCACAGATCCATTTTTTGTTATGAATATTATCAAGCTGTTCATTCAAAAGACCGTTCAAATTTTTAATGCAAGCAAAATGGAAAATCCTTTGTGGAGGGTCCTCAAAATAATCGGGTGCATCAATTTCTGGTTCATTGTTACAAGGTACAATTAGTAAATGAATTTTTTGCGTATAATGTTCCATTTTGCTCAGCATTAATGGTAAAATTTCTCGTTTTTTTATACAAAAAACATTAATGGCCAAGTTGTTCATGGATTCAAACTTTGGAATGTCCCTCAGTGCTATCGGAAATGAAATATTCCCATATTTCCATTTTTGATAAAAAAGGTTTATAGGTTGAAGCACGTGAAACATTTTTGTTGATTGGTGTTTGAACCAGTGCACACAAAACAGACCAAATAATACAATAGACATCACGATTTTTGATATTTACAACACATTTAGTGTCTTTAATGAATTTTGGTAAATCGACATAGGTGGATAAACCCACGCTAATTGGATTGTACGAGTTAATGTTGACTTTGATAAACCAAATTTCATACAGGGCCCAACCACTGTCTCTTTCTTGAAATTCCTCCAATTGTACTAAAATTTTATCCATCACATTTTCCCTGAACCAAACAGTTAAATTTGTATTGTTATCAATAACAGAATTTCTAGTTGAAAAATGTTTCTCAGACTTTTCCAAGGTTTTTGGTTTTATGAATAAACCTGTAAAAACAACATTTACTTTAAGCAAATAATTTTTCAGTTCCTTTTTAATTCGTAAAGAGAAGACCCGAAATGTTCGTTTTAAAAATTCTTGAGGTTCTTTAAATTTCAAATTATTAATAATTCCAGTTTTGATTCGCCCATTGAAACAAGAATCCAAATCCTGCCAAACTAATTTTCTTTTATTTAAACTTTTATTAGTTTTGGAATTAAATTTATACATTTGTAAGTAGTAATTTAAAATAGCCAAATTAGATTCAACTTTATGGTAACTATGTATACTGGATTTATTTTTCAAAGCACTACTAATAAGTTTGATGTTTTTTTTAAGTAAACGAGTATGAATTTTGAAATCTTCTTGTGTTTTAAGTAGTCTACTTACGATTTTGGTTTTCTTCACAGCCTCACTGCTCAAACTATCTAGTGTTTGTCTGCTAGATGATGGAGGTGATGACGACAACGACGATGACGATGACGATGAAGAGAAAGACATTTTTGTTTTTTTTGTTTAATTATTTAATTTTTAGCTGTTGCTGCTGCGGACTACACTGACTTAATTCTCTACAAAATGGTTCAATTTATACAAATTTCTTATCAATTCAATTTACATCATCATTCAGCAAAAGGATAAATTTGTTGCAATCATTTTTGTTTAATGCTGATGCAGATGTTTTTGGAAACTAACAGTAAAATTTAGGAAAAAAAAAATAATGGAAAGTTATTGATGATGTTTACAATAATTGGATGCTTGTGGCATGCAAGATTGTGTTGGAAAACTGTTTTTTCCAATTTTTTATTTCAATCAGACCTAATAGTTTTAGATTATTGGGATTGAGTAAAAGCTCTTTTTGTCTCTGCCTATATTTGATTTTCCTACTCTCGCTAGCATAAGAGGTCTGAATAAATTCTGTTTCATTGAAGCTTATTGTACGGAAACTGTGATTGAATATGAATAATGAATTTTTACAAATGTCCAAATCGAATCTGTCCAATGTATCGACAATAAGTTCTTCGAATGAAAGAAAATTTTGACATTCGAGAAATACAAAATTGAAAACTGTGTCATCAGTCTTGACATAGTAAGAATACAAAATATTGGACATTCCGAAAGGACTTGATTGATAATAGTTTCCTCTAGTTGTTGTTGAATCGAAAATTCTGTCGCTTTTCAGAATTTCCAATATCGGCTTTTGAAAATTTTCACAATGCCAGATATTTTCTTTTTCATAATTATCTATTTCAATGTAAATATCGATGTCTCCATATTTATTGGTTTTACCTAGTAAATATGAAACAAAACCTCCTGCAGAAAAACATCTTAATCTATAACCTATCTCTAATAATAACTTATATAAAATGTTTAAAATTGAATCCAAATTTTCATTCAACGGAAAATCGATTTTTTTTGCGTTGAAAAGTATCGTTTCACTTAAATAATGGTAAGCGGCAATATTTGTTGATGGAGCTCTACACAGAAAAGAAAATTACAAGTTGGACTTATTATAAAGGAAAAAAAATTTACCTTATAAATTTGGAAGGATTGACGGTAGGGCTTTTGATTTCAGCCATGATTTTCTTCGGTAAACTTTTTTTTTCTTCACAAAATTGAAACAGTTGAGTTTTTTTTTTTCAACTCGCAAACGAATAATAAAATAATGAATTCTAATCTTGAATTTATACATAAAAAATATTTGGCTTGTGCAGAAATTATACATTGTATTAATTAAGTTGTTTTGCGTGATAATAGAAACGAAATTATTCCAAAATTCAAAGTTATCGATAACAAATGAATCCCTTACTTTGCAAAATTTCAACAGATTACTTTGTTGTGTTCCTATGCGAATCTTAAATTGATAAACAAAAAATACTTGACTTGTGCAGAAATTATACATTGTAGTAAAGTTATTTGGTTGTAATAATGATAGAAACGAAATTTTCCATAAAATTGAGAGTTAGCAACTCAGCAAAATGATACATTACATTATACTAGATTGACGTCAATCAATTTATTACTTTATCAAAAATTAGGAATACTTTTTTCGTTCAAATTAGTATTTATATTGAGGATCAGTTCATGGTGTTACAGTTAATCCAGTTCCTCTTCTTCTTCGACACTAACATTCAACTAGCAAACAAAAAAAATGGCAAATGTACCATGTACTCTGGTCGTGATGACGGGTGACAAAATTAATTTTCCAAATAGTGACGTTTTGGTTGTAATGAGAGAGATGTTTCAGTGAGTATTTTTTTTTTATATCAATATTTTATTTATTTTCTTTCAAATTTAAAATTGTACCTTGGCTTTTTTTTTTTCTTCAGATACGGTGTTAAGGAAATTGTTGAGCAGGACGGTAAGGTCTATGTCCACTTAACCTACTCGCCCAAAGCTATAACCCTGAAGCGGAAATTTGGCAATCTGCCTCTACGTTATATGAGGACAAAAATAAACAACGAGGCAGATTTCAAAATTCTGGAGAAGGTCGTGAAGCGGTATCGTTTCAATCTCTTAGATGAAGAACCCAACGAGGTGGCTGCTATTGTACAGCAAAGTAGTGGCGTTGGTAGCAGCTCGAAGAGGAAGCTGAATATGGAAGAGTTATACTTGTCCTCGTCAGATGAGGACGATGCTGCTGCTGCTGCTAGTGTCAAAGAGAACAACAACAACACGAAGAGAGCCAAGACAGAGGAGGTATTATCTTTATTATCCGAGGCGGCTGCAACTATGGACCAACCTGGAACTAGCAGCAGCAGCAATAGTCATCAGTGAGTACATGCCTACCCAGTTATTGTTGTAAAAAAAAATAAATAAAAGACTGAAAATATGTTTTAATGTATTTTATTCACAAACCAATTATTCAATAGAAAAACATTTTCTCTGGTACAAAATAGATTATTGATAGAATGTGTATTACAATGTAGTGAATTTGGAAACAATACAGTTTTTAACTTTTTGAAATTTGGACATCCCAAGCTATCCATATCGACCTATATGATTATTTATCAAATTACAGAGCCACACTTTTTTGTTGAAACCTTTGACAAAAACAGTGTTATTTTGAACGATTTCTTGTATAAAATTTGTGATATTTTCCAAAGGTAGAAAACTAAAATTAAAACTGTCCCAATCCAGTCCGTGCAGGTTTTGGGTATTCCACTGAACTTGACGTCTGAAGTTTTCATTGAGCCATTTACTTGGAATTGGTAAATTTATAAAGTGATGGTATAGCTGACCAGTTGCCTTATTTAAGATTGCAATTTCCTTGCAAACGAAATCACTGTCTTTGAACTGGAAACCTTGTACGTCTAAGATGAACATTTTCTTTTTTCTTTATTCACTTTCGCTAGAGTCTAAAGTACACGCACTGTACTGGTCAAGGGATTGTATTTCACTAGTCGATCGTGGAGAATCAAACAGTAAGCTGTGGTGTTTGCTTGAACCGCTTTTTTCGTTTCGAATTCTACACGAATATCAACAGCACCACCTTTTAGAATGTCTTCACCTTGCCGAGAGCAATCAATGACTACTAGAGGAGCATCTTGTTTGAAATTTATAGGATAGAAGCATGGTTCACTTTGCTCACGATAATAGTAGGATTTTTGGAATTGTGCATACATTTCATATAAGATTGCAAAATGATTGGAGTCAAAGTCCAGGTTGAGGTTATCGTAGGGATAAACTTCTGAGTTTAAATAGACTTTTAAATTTGTCAAGGTTATGTGGTCAAATCTGCTCATGTTTTTCGATGCAACATTTTTTCTATTTGTTTGGAATCCAATAATGATGAAACGTGGTTTTTCCAACTGATTGGTGGACTTAACAGCCCATGTATGATTTGTTGTACTTTGTAGTTGTGGATATTCGTGCAATTCCCAGCTTCTAAATGCAATATTTAGGTCCAAATTTTTCTCAAAAAACTTATAAAGACGTAATTTTTGATCATCAGACACTCTAACATGTGGCATTTTCCATAAAATTTTACTTAGCGTCACTTTGTATGTTTCTTTTTTATCTTCTTGTTCAATGAGAGCATTGACGTCAGAATTACTTCTTATCAATACAAGTTTCTGTCGCACATTCAAAATAATCTTATGATGATCCTCAAAAAATCCCATTAGAATTTTCAGAGGTATACATGCATTGAAATTTCCGTTTCCATCCAAAAGTGCTGGATTTGATTTGGCATCCCAACCAGCATTTACCAAAACATTATTTTCGCTTTCCTTGAATGAAACATAACCTTTCATTGTCGACGTAAATCCAGGGTTTCTTACACGATCAACAATAACGCCTCCCAATTCATAGCGAATTTCATCAAATAAGTGGGCCAATCCATTGTTAATAAAGCTTACATTGTTGCTGAACGTTACGTTATCAGACAATAAAAGTTTACCTTCAATATACAAAAAACTTTGGCTGGGTAATGTATAAACATCCTGTGTCTGTATTGGAATTCGGATTTCATCATTGTTATTGAATGTTGATGATGTGTAGGGTTGATGTGTGTACAATTGATAACTTACAATTGAATTATCATATATGACACTTTCGCTTACTTTCAGAATATTACGACTCATTTTCTTCTTTTTCAAATTCTTCAGTACACTTGAAATTACATCTAATAGATAGAATAATTCTTCTTATGCTACAACCCACTCGTAGTTTAATGTTGACCCAAAATTGTATAAATCTCTTTTTTATCGAAATGATGACACTACTGCACTTTTAACTTGAAGCCTAACGAAATCAAAAAGTTTTTATTCTGCACTGTTAACCGTTTGACTGATTTTCCAACACTGAAGCGATTTCCCTTTAGTGACTTATTTTTAAAGGCTTTTTGTGTTCTGGACTCGTTGGTCGTTGTTGTTGTTGTTGTTGTTGTTGTTGTGTTGTTGTCGTTTTCGTTGTAATCATTGTTATCGGAGGGTGCACTAAATGAATTATGATTATATAAAAACACCATTTTTTATTTTTTGTTTCCACTATGACGATTTTCTCAAATGCAATCGAACAGTTATCAATTCACTGCGGAAATTAATGGCTTCTCCACTTTGATCGGTAATTTTCAATAAAATCTCATCAATGTATCGCGTACTGATTGGTAAATAAATGACATTTGAGGGTTTTTCAACAATTTTAAATCCTGGTGGTGAGGTGGGATAGAACATGTGCAGTATATGAACTGGATCACCGTTATTGTAGGAATTTATTACTAAATTACACTCAATACAAATTGCATTGACCTTGAAGATATCCACTGGGTTCTCCTACACGTGTCTTCTATTTGCTTCAAGTTGTCTACTTTAGAATCCCAATAAACTTCCAATAGAATTTTTCTTGTTAAAATGTATATCTTTGTTGCACAAAATTTCACACTGTAATGTGTTGTGATTGACGAGTATGCTTATTTTTAAATCATCTTCTTTATTATTGTCTCTTACGTAGGCATTCAAGTAATCATTGATGTCTTTTATCTCATAAGAGCCTTCTAGAATTGTTATCGAAGACTTACCATCAATGTCATAGTGGAAAGTATTATTTGAACTGTCAATGTTCGGTATGGAATTGTAACTCTCAAAATTGATAAGACCCAAATCGAATTGTTCGGAATCGTTAAGAACTATAGGTGGATGAATATTTGCAGAAAGGTTCGCTGATCTCCCCGATAACGTAAACGTATACGACATGTTTACTATTGAAAAGTCTACTTATTAATAAAAGACAAACTAGTACATTTTGAGTTTTTATTTGGTTTTACAATGATATAAAAAACCTAAACATAAATGTCCACAATTTACAGAATTATACGATTGATAAGGATTTTGGTTATAAAATATTTTACAGTCGCCATTTGAATTGAAGTACTTGACCGATTCCAAAGGTGGTCGCAAATTGCCAAAACTATCAAAAGAGTGGATGTTTTTACCAATTTTTTTATATGTTGTCCAATGAGTTCCAACACCTGTGCTGTTATCCAAATTGATAATACCAGATTCGTTTTTGTGTAGTTTCATTCTGGGTAACTGATCCTTCATGAATACACCACGAAAATGTTTCAGTTTCAGTAACTTTGCATATTTTTCCAAATCAATGTTGGATAGAGCGCGATGTTGTGGTAGCTTAACAGGTAATGCTTTTTTAAAAATTGTCAAGGTATTTTTTTCTGACATCCTCCTTGGTATAAAAAAAGACCCAGACCAGTTTTGTATGGTTTCAAAAATAATCCTTTACCCATGGCAATGGATTCCATCGTTTGATTATGACGTTGATTCTCCTTCAACTGTTGATTGGCGGACTTGGCATCATTAACAGCTTTAGCAATCCCTGCGGCTCCTCCAGACACCGCGCCCAATGCTGACAAACCGGCAAATATTGGTATTAATGGAAGAATACCACCAGTTTTGGGTACTCTAATTATTCGAGCTGGTCTAATTTTACCTTTAGATTTTTTAATACTTTTTAAAGCAACTTTGATTGCACTTTCCAAATCTTTCGGGTTTTCACGCTTTAAGCTATCCTTCACTGTTTTAGTTACATTGCTAAAACTAATCTTTTTTTCCTCGTTTATTTTGTTGACTTCTCCTTTTAGTACCAATACGGGAATGTTGTGGACGTTTTCTTTGTTTTCTTCTGTTTGTTTTTCGTGACTTTTTTTTTTGTTATCAGCAGCAGCAGCACTAGTCATTATTACCTCTACTTATATTGAAGGCTTACACAAGACTAAGGAAAATGTAGTTAAATTGGAATTTTTATCTAATATTTTTTTTGTTTTTTGAATGTTTCATCATCATCATTATCGAATTTCCTTTTATTATTGTTATCTAATTGGTTTGTTTCCAGTTTTAACAATTTTGATGGAATATCGGTGGTGGTGGTGGAAGTGTGATCAATTTTCCTTTTTTTAGGTAATTTTATAATTTTCCTTCTTTTGATTTTAAAACCATCCAATTGTGTTATAGATTCATCATTTTCAAGTTTACGTTTTTGGGTTTTTGTATTAATTATTTTTCTTTTTTTCACTTCTTCCTCTTCTGGTTTAAATCCATCAACATCAACATCATCATCATCATTATCAACAAATTTACGTTTTACTGCACGCTTATTTATTTTTGGTTTAAGATCAACTCTTTTAACAATTTAATTTTTTTGTGTTTTTTTTATTGTTGCTTTTTTTGAGTTATCTGTTATTTGTTTCTCTAGCCAATCTAAAGAGTTCAAATAATTTCGTGTCATTTTCATACCACGGTGAATTAGATTTAAACATTTTCGCTGGATTTTCGAACGCGGTTCTTTAGCACTTACACCATGATCATGAGCAACATCAATACCCATACCTAATTTAACTTTTGTGTGAATGGCTGCAGCTACTCCTGTGGCTGCTACTTTTTCCGATAACGCTGCATTTTTTGCATTTATTCTCTCCAAAGCCCTCCTCAACAATATCTTATCAGCCTAGTGACGTTCATCCAAATGTTCATTTTTTGAGTATGCTATATGGTGTTCCTTACATGCCTCATCCAACTGATTAACACCCTTGTCACCTCTGACCAAACGTTTTTGTAGCTTTGTTCCAGGACCGCAGTAGTTGTAACCAGGTAAGTGTAGTTCAAAGGGCAATCTATTAATAGCAGTGTTTAGTAATCCTTCACCGGTATAACGATTGGAATTATTCACATAGTAGTTCATGTTTTATCAACAAAACACAATTTAAAACTAAATAAAAATTGTGATTTCACCAGAGCTTTATACATTTCACGAATGAATGTTTTTTAAGTTAGTGAGAAAATGAAAAAAATCGTGAAACAAAAAATTCGTTTGGAAGTGAATAACCACGATGATGATGTCATAGCAACAACATATCTTCAAAACATGGCAAACTGCTACCTCATAGTATTAGAGGTCTAATAGTTGGACCGTCGAATTGTGGTAAAACCAATGTAATGCCTACCCTTCTGGAACATCCCAATGGTGTGAAATTTGAAAATGTCTACCTGTACTCGAAGAGTTTGTATCAACCAAAATATTTATATTTGGAGGAACTTTTCAAACCAATCAAAGGAATTAGATATTTTTCCTATAGTACTGGAGAAGACATTATTGCACCATCTGATGCAAAACCAAATTCTGTATTTAGATTTGACGATGTGGCAGGTGACAAGCAGAATGTGATTCGTGATTATTTCAGTATGGGTCGTCATAACAACATTGAATGTTTCTATCTCTCTCAAACTTATGCTAAAATTCCCAAATATTTGATAAGAGACAATGCAAATGTCATTATCATATTTAAGCAAGATGATTTGAATTTGAAACATGTATATACTGATCACGTGGGTACCGACATGTCTTTTGAGGATTTTAAAAGTATTTGCTCGTACTGCTGGAGAAAACAGTACGATTTTCTATCAATTTTCAAAGATAGTAATATTGATAATGAGAGATATCGTAATCGATTTGACAATTACATATATCTATAGATGCATCAGCTACTATTTTTTATTTGTATAGTAAAAGTGTTGAGCATACCACGTAGAAGATTAAAAAATGTTTGAGAAAACCAATAAAAGTGATAAAGTATTGAAAAATAAATTAATTTTGAAAAGAAAAATTATTCGCGAAAAATTAAATTTGTTGAAACAAGGACAAATACTACAAGAACATCTATTTCAACCCATCACGAAACACTTGACGAATATTGAAACTCAATTGGATAAAAATCTAAATCTGGCACAACAACAACAAGAAAAGACAACAATCGCAATACCAACAACGAAAAAATTGAAAAAGGAACAGGATGAAGAAGATAATTACGATTATGAAGAAGAAGATGACGTATTCAAAAAAGTAAATTCAGAATTGTATGAGCCTACACCATGATCCTTGGTTGCTGCTGCTGATTACACCCCACGTGTTGGTAAAATAACAAAAATCAAACGGAAATTACCTTTTACACAAATTAGTGATAAAAAAACAAAAAAATCAGATCAACCACAACATAGTTATAATTTAAGAAGGTTACTGCTCAGGGACAATGTTGAAAAATATGCTACAGATGAAGAGGAAGCTAGAAAACAAAAGGATTTTAATGAAAGTCGTCAAAATGAATTTTTAAACCTGTCACAAAGTGAATATTTGGATCAATTTGATCCATTGCCGGCAAAATATATACAAGAATTTATAAATGACCCTGCTACTGATCCAGCGTTAGAGGGAAATGTTTTACCTAAATATCGTATAAGACGTGATGAAATTGATAATTTCTACATTGGTGATTCCAAAGTCGAAATCGTTGGATCTGATTTAATAGTGAAAGGAAGAAGATACAAAGGAACCCCCGGACTGTATAAATTACTCTTCAGAAAAAATATGCCTAAAAGTTATACGAAGGATGATGAAGCTGCTTTCAAGGACATTATCTCAAGAACCAATATAAATAGAAAAAGGTTCAAGACCACTGGAGATGAAAATGACAGTCAATCTGAAAAATTCAAACTACTTTTCGAACCTTTAACAACTACTGGAAATGGCATGGTTGCATCGTCAGCAGAAATGAAATATTCCAACAATTCGATTGATTACATCTACTGGGATGATCCAAATGAACTTGTCGAACGCTTACAACTGTTACTTGCTTCCCAAACGCCAGGCAATACAAACCATAACAACGAGATCAACGCAATTGTGGAAGAGTTACGAGAAGCAAACATTGTTGAATAATAATAAAATGGGTAAATTTAGTGTTACTGATGTTAAGCGACAAGTTGTTAACGAGATACATAAACCTGCAAGAATCAACTTCCCTAGACGTAAAGTGATTATAAAATCTTTAAATGACTTATTTCAAGCTGACCTAGTTGAAATGATTCCATATGCAAATACAAACAGTGGTTTCAAGTATATTCTGGTTGTTATCAATTGTTTTTCAAAATATGTTTGGGCTTTACCTCTCAAATCCAAAACAGCAAGTGAAGTTTCAAAAGCGATGGGAAAAGTTTTCAAGGAACAGATACTGGTACATTTACAAACAGACTTTGGTACTGAATTTTACAACTCTTCAATGAGGAAACTATTGGACAAATATCACATTAAGCACTATAGCAGTTTTAGTGAGAAAAAGGCACAAATTGTGGAACGAGTTAATAGAACTTTGAAAAATTTCATGTGGAAGGAATTCAATTATCAAGGATCATATAAGTGGATAGACATACTGCCTAGAATAGTAAAATTTTATAACAATAGAATACACAGGACAATTGGTATGAAACCTGTCGAGGTTAGAAAACGGCACGAGAAACTTCTCTTGGATACAGTTTACAATAGAATCAAGATCGCCTCTAAGCCAAAATTCAATATTGGTGATCAAGTTCGTATATTCTAAAACTCGTGGTGTATTTCGTCGTCTTGCATACGAAAAGGCGTATCTCAAAAAATCGATTTTTTTAGATATGCCGTTAAAATTATGTCTTTAGTCGATATTTTGTTGCTGTCAAATGGGCGCATCTTAATCATTATGCCCTGCGGAGTTATTTAGAAAATTAATTTGGGCGAAACTCAATACAGCGTATTTTAGAAGCAGACAAAAAGGCGGATCTCAATTCCGCCCTTTTGTTTGTTTTAAGTGAAGGAGACTCCTGTCATAGGCAGTCATAGCACCATTTCTACCACAATGTCTCATTCAGGGAACTTGTTTGTTCCATCGCAACTACTGCCTAGTTTCAAATTGGCAAGAAGGAAACAACCTTACGCTATAAATTAGATGGAACATACTGACTTCTTAAATTTTAAAGGTTTAACAAAAAATTTACGAGTTTTGAGTATCCGTGAAAACGATAACAAAAACAAAGTGAACTGGACAGATATCCCGGAGTTTAAAGTTGAATAGAAAGAGCCTGATAAAATGTTCTACAAGTTATCTCATTGTGATGGAACCTACAGAAGCATTACCCTAAAAAGCAAACAGGAAAATATTTTTATTTTGCCTGTTGGGAAGCTCAATGAGCTAAGATCTAAAGTGATAGCCCTTAAGTACGACAACTTGGTTTCACTGTGCTCTGGAAAAGACCAGGTGGTAAAATCTTTTGACCACATTGCCTCCTACATATCGCTTCCTCATGAGTAAAATGCTGTTTTTCTATTGTAGGAACATTTTGCTGGAAGTTTAGTTTAATTATTTCAACATTATTTCGAAGTTTATTGTTAATTTCTTTGTAACAAAAATATATGTTTGTATTACATTTAACGGGGCGCATTTTTTTCTACCAATCCAAAGATCCAAAAATTAGCAGCACACGGAAGGGCGTATCTCATTTTTTAAAACTTTTCCCTCTTTTTTGCATAATGTCAAAGATATTTAGCCAAAACATATTTAGTGCTTAGCATATGTATTCTTTTTCGGACTGAAAAAAACCAAACTACAGTCAAAAAAACCTTATTGTATTCTTGTGGCAGAAGTTTTGATTGTATCAAGAACTTGAAACCGCTCTCCTGCAAAATTAGAATTTTTTAGATACGCCCTTTCGTATGCAAGACGACGATTTGATAAAAAATATACAGCAAACTGGTCTACAGAAATTTTCAGCATAAAAAAAATTCAGCTGACAAACCCAACAACATATCTATTAGAGGATTTCAACAAACAGGAAATTAGGGGAGGATTCTATGAACTTCAATTACAAAAAGTTAAAAATCCAGACATTTACCTAGTTGAGAAAATTCTAAGACGTTCGAAAAATAAGGTGTTTGTGAAATGGCTTGGGTTTGATAGTAAACACAACAGCTGGATAGATAAAAATAATGTTGCGTAACTGATAAGCATCAATAAAAAGCAGTTTTTTTCCTCAAATTGGTCATTATAGTTTTTTCCTTCAAAGAGTAAGCAAGTTCAAAAAAAAAATAAAAATGAATAGTGATTGTGCTCCATCAATAAGAACTGTATGGAACGACATATCGAAATCACCAGTTTTAACTGAAAAGTTTATAACCTATTATCAACGAAAGATCAACTGGGATCTCATCAGTACTTACCAAACTTTACAAGAAGATTTTATCAGGATGTTTCTTACAAAAGTTAATTGGACACTATCAAGGTACCAACAGTTGAGTGAGTCCTTTATTGAAGAATTTAAAACGGCGGTCCATTGGCCTTTCATATCCAAATACCAAGTTTTATCCCAGAAATATATTCGAAAACATGCCACATTAGTAAAATGGTATGAAATTATCAAACACCAAAAGTGTATCACAGCAGAGTTTCTTTTTCAAATGAAACATTACGTGGATAGAGATCGTACTGTTCACAATGCCAATACCCATCAAGTACACATGCCCCAGATGTAAGGGTGAAACTGATATACCCAATCGACCTTGTATTCCTTGCAGCTGGGATATTGAATATTCAAAATATATAGGAGGAAAAAAGATACAGACCTACTTTTTTGAAAATCTATAAATAAACCTAATTTTTCTAGTTATATGTCTAATAAATCGATTATCAATTCGTACACTTTGTGTTTTACTGTCACCTATGTTCCTATCTACCTATATACAAAATTTTCAATAGTATATAAATCAACCACTTTTAACATTAATCTCAGTGATATTCAAACTACCGCATTGACCAGTACCTACCTACCTACCTACATAAAAATGCATTATTGCTATGAATTAACTCCAGTGAATTGTAAAACTTGTTCTGTGGTAGATTTTATTAGACATAATAATGTGAGGAAAAGCATTGCTTCATATACTTGTGATATCTGCAGAAACGCAAGTAAAGGAAAAAAGATGACAAAACCTTTAAAGGGTGCAAAAGTGAGGATTGGTTGAATTATCGTCTACATTGAACTGCAACCACAAACAACATGGAAGACTTTTGATTTTTCAATGTAAACGCAAATTTTCTTTTTAATAAAACTCTTACACCTATTTTTTTTGTTTGTTTTTTACTGATTCCCTCTAAACTGGGCTGGGCTAGGCTAGGCGAGGCTAGGCTATAAGAATTTAAACAAAATTCAACGAGACCAATGTGCACAACATTAGATTAGGTTAGGCCAGCCTAATAGGTACCTATTCAATTTAAAGTAATTTTTTCATTTCAAATTTTACAAGTCTGATCATAGTACCAAACATTTTGATACTTACAAACAAGATCTATCCGTGGTCTGGTGGTTAACGCTCTTGGTTCTTGAGCCAGTGGTCCGACTGGTCAACGGTTCGATTCCACACACAGACACAAGACTTTTTTTTCTTTCAAATTTTACAAGTCTGTGATCATGGTACCAAACATTTTACCATTTTACGCGCACATACCCCTGAGCTCGCTCATCTGGTGTCGAGACTGCGTCCATTGGACCCCACTGCCTTACGAGCAGGCCGATGTATCGGCCCAATGTTTACCATTCGTGGTATAGGCCAGTGACGAGAGTCATACAAGTGACGTGTGAGGGCAACCTGGAAACGTCGAGTGCGAGGTTAAAAGAAAAGATAGGAATAGGGCTGCGTTGCCAGAACACCGACAAACTACGCAAGGTCACAAAGCGCGCCAGGCGCGCATGTGACAACAACATGCTACGCCATGTTGAGTGTAAGTTAAGTAGTGTTCGTGCAAATGTTTGGGAAAAGGGGAATTTGTTTGTATATTTAAAATTCGATATTGACATTAAAAAAAACCATACAATTTCAAACCATTCGGCACCATATATACGCTACGACCTTCGAAGCAGTCGAGTTCGAGTAGTGCGAGGTCGCGCGTCCGTAGCCAGGACTACATATTTTGAATCAAAAACTCTCCAAAAATATTCATTAGAAACTCAATTATCTACCCGTTTTCGAAGTGACCAGTGGGATTACATTGTTTATGAAACAGGAGCTCCTGTGAGGCGCCAACACCAGCGCATAGCACAACCCTGTGCAACTCCAAGGTAGGTGCCTTATCTAATATTGCCTTTGTATGGTTCCGCGATCAAATTTCGACGCGTTTACAGTCCGCGGCTCTCCAGAATAAATTTCCCAACGTTTTAATCATAAACATTTTTTGGCCTTACGATCCGGATAACTTGGAACAGTAATAAAAGGGCAAATATTAGAAATTTGTACGTGGAAGCAAATCATTGACCTTGGATTCTAAAAGTAAAAATAATATCCATTTTATCAATTTTACATAGGTAGATATTTTTCGGATTTGTTTATGTTATCGGGTAAAAAAGAAAAGGAAAATAACTGTTTGCTATTTTGTGTTTTTTTTTTGGACCATTCCACTTTGAATAGATTTACATTTGTTTATTTGCTTGTTGCTATAATTTCTCTAGACACTTTCGTTAATTCGTTGTTTACATTAGATAGAGTAATATAAATAATAACATTTTAATAATTTAAATTAGTGTTATTAAGTAATAATATTATCATGTCTTTAGCGAAGCTATCAAATAAAAGAACTGTCGCTATTAATCGAATTACAGAAGCTTATAATTTAGCGGTAAAAGCCAAAACAGATCCTTCACAGCATACATATTTTCAAGTGATTTATGAAAACATAGATGAGGCTTACGAGGATTTTAAAAAGCGCCACAATGAAATTATCGGTCTTATTGATTCGGCCGCCGAATTTGAAATTCAAGATGCTATTAGAAAGAGTGCAGATGCATTTTATTTCAAAACAAAAACAATTTATACAGAACTGTTCCCAATTCACGCACATCCTGGCAGCTCAGTGTCGCTTTTAGGTCAAAACCAGCAAACAAATAAAGATGTAGATCTACCTCCTTTATCAGTGCCTTCCTTTGATGGAAATCCGCGAAAATGGCCTACCTTTTATGATGTTTATCGTTCGCTGGTTCATGACAATTCAAGATATTCGGATATACAAAAGTTTCAATACCTTCTTTCATTTTTAGAAAATGAGCCGGCCAACCTTTTAAGATCCTTACCTCTAATCGCCTCAAATTATCAGCAAGCATTTACAACTTTGGAAACCCGCTATCAAAATAAAAGATTTTTAGCAACGACGTACTGGAGCTCTCTTACTAATACACCTTCGTTAAAAAACAATTCTTCAAAAGAGTTAAGAGTATTACTAGACACTTTTTCAGAAAACACTGCGGCTTTGAGTAATTTAGGGTTCCCAGTGGACCAATGGTGTTTCGTTTTATTCAACATGTTATTACAAAAATTGGATAATGCTACTAGAATTTCTTTTGAATTAAAGTATAGTACTACCGAACTCCCAACTTTTCAAAATTTACAAGATTTCTTACTAAACCATTGCAAAGCTTTAGAGTCGGTTCAACAAATGCCATCGCAAGGAACGAACTGGACTCCTTTGATAAACAGAACTCCGAAACCAAATACTTCGAAAAATCATTCTTATGATCAACATAATCCAAACACATTTTTAGCCAACACTTCCTCTCATCCTAACACATCGGGGGAACATTCACATTCCCATCAGGGCCAACCTCGTTCCTCTTCGAATAGCTGTAAGCTATGTAATAACGCTTCACACCCGCTGTCACAATGTTCAAAATTTATAGCAAAATCACCTGCAGATCGATTCGCGTTTGTAAAGCAGATAAACGCATGCTTAAACTGTCTTCGTCCTAATCATTTGCTAAGGAATTGTCCTTCATCCTTCAATTGTCGCATCTGTCGTTATAGTCCTCAACGTTGTCGCAAGCATGCATAACTGGCAATCCATCTCCTCCCAACGGACTTTGCACTGCTCTGTCAGTTACTGCATCACGTTCTACTACCGTTCTGCTATCAACTACAAAGGTTGAGATCTTGGATGCTAGAGGTAACTACCAGATTGTGAGAGCAATCTTGGATAACGGCAGTCAGGCCAATTTTATTACCCAAACTTGCTTGAACCGTTTGGGGTTGGCTAGAGAGTCTTTAAATATACCTGTTTTGGGCCTTAATGAGTGCTGTTCTGCCAGCAACGGCATAACACATTGTAACATTCGCCCTAAAGGACAAGCCAGTCCAAACTTTTTCTTTGATGCCTTTGTTTTGCCTAAACTTTGTTCTGAAATGCCTTCGATTAAAATAAACCCGCAAGGTTGGGAGCATATTTCCAATCTTAAGCTAGGAGATGACCAGTTTCACATACCTGCAGCGGTAGACATGTTATTAGGAGCCGATATGTGTGCGCAGATATTTAAACCATCGGGGAAGAAACTAGGAAATCCAGGACAACCAACTGCCTTCGAAACCGTCTTTGGTTGGGTTTTGTTAGGGAAAACCGAGAATCGTTTCCCCGCCTCGAGTTCTGTTCATACTTACTTTGCAGTAATGGAGCCATCTTTGGATTTAAGTCTTAGATGGTTCTGGGAAATAGAATCAATACCATCTAAAATCCATCTGTCGCCCGATGATCAAAGGTACGAAGAAATTTACAAAACCACTACTATTCGAGATAAATCTTCGGGTCGTTTTGTTGTGAATCTGCCCTTTCGGCACGCAGAGCCAGATTTGGGTGACACTTTCTCTTTAGCCTATCGTTGTTTTATGTCACTTGAATCCAGGTTACTGAAAAATCCCGAACTCTATGCCTTATATTCTAACTTCATGCACGAATATCTAGAAAATAATCACATGTCTATAATTCCCAATGATCAACCAAAACCAGCACTTGTAAATTACCTGCCTCATCATTGCGTGCTGAAACCGGAAAAGGCAACCACCAAACTAAGGGTTGTCTTTAATGCATCCGCGAAAGGATCAAGAGGCCTTAGTTTAAACCAAACACTTTTGACAGGTCCGAAGCTCCAGACAGATATTCAGGAAATCCTGTTAAAGTTTCGTGTTCATGCTGTCGTTTTTCTGGCCGACATAAAACAGATGTATTTGCAAATTCAAGTTAACCCTAGTCACCGCGATTTCCAGAGGTTGCTCTGGCGCTTTCACCCTAAGGAACCACTTCGGGAGTATCGCCTCAATGGTGTCACTTTTGGGATAAGCTCCAGCCCCTTCCTGGCTATTCGTACAATACAGGAACTTGCGAATCTGGAAAAGAAAACGTACCCTAAGGCATCTCAAGTACTACATGAAAATATCTTTATGGACGATATTTGCGTAGGAACCTCTACCATTGAGGAAGCCAAAGTGTTACAAAAGGAGTTAATTGCCTTATTAAGAACTGGAGGTTTTGAACTTCGGAAGTGGGCAAGTAATGAAACCCAACTCCTTTCTTCTTTAGAACCCTCTGACTGTCAAATGTCAGTTTCATTCGAGGAGGAGGATAACACTTCGATTAAAATGCTGGGGCTTCAATGGAGTCCAACTTCCGACACTTTTTCTTATTCATGTCACCCTTCTCCTAAGCCATGTACCAAAAGAAATATCCTTTCAGAAATAGCGCGTATATTTGATCCTTTGGGGTTTATTGCGCCAGTAACATTCTTAGCAAAAACTATTATGCAGAAACTTTGGCTGGACAAGGTTCCCTGGGATGAAACGCCCTCACAACCTATTGTTGATCTTTGGAACCAATACAAAAGTGAATTTCCATCTTTGTCAAGGATTTCTCTACCTCGATATAATTTTTCAAATAGTATTCAACGGTGTCAACTGTTGGGATTTTGTGATGCTTCAGAACTTGGGTATGCAGGGGCAGTATATGTTCGGATCGAGCTGACCGACGGCAATGTTCGATCCTCCTTAACTTGCGGTAAATCTAAAGTTGCGCCACTTCAAACCAAATCTATACCTCGCTTAGAGCTCCTTGGAGCTACCCTACTAGCCGATCTTTTGAATTTTGTCATCCGTACATATTCGCCACTTGTCACTATAGATGAAATATTCGCCTTCTCGGACTCACAAGTAGTTTTGGCATGGTTGGCATCGTCGCCGCATAGATGGAAAAGTTTCGTGGCAAACCGTGTGAGCCATATTCAGGAAACCATTCCGGATGTACCTTGGTTTCACGTTCAATCTTTGGACAACCCTGCTGATTGTGCTAGTCGTGGACTAACTCCTAAAGGTTTATTGGAACATTCTTTGTGGTTTCACGGTCCTCCGTGGGTAACCTTACCTCGCGCTCAGTGGAACCTTAGAGAGTTCAACAGCGAGCACATAGACCTGCAAACAGAAGCACGGGAAGAAGAGAAACCCACGGTCTTGTCGGTAGTAATAGGAAAGACTTACTTTGAAAAATTGATCAATAGGCACTCTTCCTTACCGAAAATTATTAAAATTCTTGCCCATTTTGTTCGGCTAGCCTACAATGTTCAGCATAAATGTGACCGACTTTCTGGGTCATTTTCTACCCTAGAACTTCACGATACCTTGCTAGTACTTGTTAAGAGGGTCCAAGAGCAATCGTTTTCGGATTTAATTATCCAAATTCAAACCAATAAACTGTTGCCTAAACCCTTTCGCAAGCTTGCCCTTTTTTTGGATGCTAGCGGGTTTGTCAGAGTGGGCGGAAGATTGCGAAGAACAAAATGAAGAAGAAGCCAAACACCCTTTACTTCTGCCCCGTACTCATCGTCTCACCGATTTAATAATTGAACAAACTCATCAAGAAAATTTTCACCCCGGACTGACTACACTGCACTATTTATTACGCCAAAGGTTTTGGATCCTTTCAGCCCGTAGAGCTATCCAAAAGGTTCTATCAAAATGTATCAGGTGTTTTCGTTTAAAACCAAAGGCTTATACGCCCTATGTGGGTGACCTCCCTTCCTTTAGAACCTCCCAGCTCAAGTGTTTTTCATATTCCGCGTTGGATTATGCAGGCCCTCTGAAGATAACCCTTGGTAAACATCGTGGAGCGAAAGTTTCCAAAGCTTACATTTGCCTTTTTGTATGTTGTGCCACTAAGGCCATTCACTTGGAACTTGTATCTGACCTCACTACCGAGGCATTTATCGCTGCTTTGAGACGCTTTATCGCTAGACGCGGAGTCTGTGTACAACTTTTGAGTGACTGTGGCTCCAACTTCGTAGGTGCGGTTGGTCAACTTGAGGAACTTTCAAAATTCGCTGCTAGCAGTCTAAAAATAAAATGGCACCTAAATAGTCCCGGTTCCCCACATTTTAACGGCCTTGCCGAAGCAGGCGTCAAGTCGGTCAAGACCCACCTAAAAAGGGTCATTGGTGATCAAGTGCTGACATATGAGGAATTGTATACCTTGTTGACTCAAATTGAAGCCTTGCTAAACTCGAGACCTATCAGCGAACTGAGTTCCGACCCTAATGATTTGCAACCATTAACGCCCGGTCATTTCTTGACGCTGGAGCCCCTCAATTCCTGTCCAGATCCCGATTTATCGCATTTAAAGTTAAATAGACTTAACCGTTGGCAATTAGTGCAACGCCTTAATTCCGATTTCTGGAAAAGATGGCAAGCCGAGTATTTGCATACTTTACAGCAACGCTCAAAGTGGACCACTCCCTTTGCAGAGGTGAAACTCAATACTTTAGTTTTAATAAAGGATGAATCTAGGTCCCCTCTGCATTGGTCTTTGGGCCGCATAATCGCATTGCATCCAGGCAAAGATGGCCATGTAAGAGTGGTTACTTTAAAAACACAACATGGGATACTCAAGCGTCCTACAGTTAAGTTATGTCCATTGCCGACTAACTAATATTTCACTCCTTAATCCGTAGATTAAGGTCTTTATGTCGCGTGCTGTTTTGAATAATTTTTTTGTTTTTTTTTTTGTGAATCCGAGGTTGTTTTGCTTCCGCAGTATATGAATTTTGTTCTTACCGCGTATTTTTTTTTATACTCGAGAATTTTAGCATTTTAATGTTTATTTGGGATTGGGAAATAAAACTCCGTTTTAAGTGGGCGGAAAATGTTCGTGCAAATATTTGGGAAAAGGGGAATTTGTTTGTATATTTAAAATTCGATATTGACATTAAAAAAAACCATACAATTTCAAACCATTCGGCACCATATATACGCTACGACCTTCGAAGCAGTCGAGTTCGAGTAGTGCGAGGTCGCGCGTCCGTAGCCAGGACTACATATTTTGAATCAAAAACCTTCCAAAAATATTCATTAGAAACTCAATTATCTACCCGTTTTCGAAGTGACCAGTGGGATTACATTGTTTATGAAACAGGAGCTCCTGTGAGGCGCCAACACCAGCGCATAGCACAACCCTGTGCAACTCCAAGGTAGGTGCCTTATCTAATATTGCCTTTGTATGGTTCCGCGATCAAATTTCGACGCGTTTACAGTCCGCGGCTCTCCAGAATAAATTTCCCAACGTTTTAATCATAAACAGTAGTCCTGTCCTAGTATTAAGTTAATGTTATATTGTTTAGTTTGAGGGGGGCCTAACCCCCCTACCTGAATTTTATTACATATGTAATTTTTTAAATAAAGATTTTGAGTTGAGTTGAGTTCGATTCCACACACAGACACAAGACTTTTTTTTCTTTCAAATTTTACAAGTCTGTGATCATGGTACCAAACATTTTGATACTTACAAACAAGTTCTATTGTGGTCTCGTGGTTAGCGCTCTTGGTTTGGTGCGACTGGTCAACGGTTCGATTCCACACACAGACACAAGACTTTTTTTCATTTTATTCCATTTTAATTCATCACACAGGTGAGTGATGTGACAAGTTTCAGGTGACACTGACAGGTGAAAAAAAAAAATGGAAGGTAAAAAAATAAACATTTAAAATAAGGTGAGGGGAGGATTGGTGAGGGTGGTAGGTAATGCCCCTTGGGGTTAGGGTAGTAGGTAGTGCCCCTTGGGGTTAGGGGTAGTTGACAAGGGGGTAGGTGTCCTAGTATCCCGCGTCTTATACAAATGGCATATTTGGGAAATTTGGTCTTGCAAAGTTTTGGTTGTTAAACGAATTATTTGGTCGATAGAAAGGATTATTATTGAATGGTGTTATAGGCATTCTTGGAATATTAGCAGAATAATTTCCAAGTGTGGAAAAGCTGCTTTGAAAAATTCTGTATTATGCTTTGGAATATTTATGAGATTTCGATTTCGTGTATTTAGCTCATGAATATCACTACGATGCTCAATCAATGCTGGTATTCCAGTACCTAAAATCTTATGCACTAAGTTACACATGTGCATAAGACATCTCTGATACATTTTTGTTTTATATACTTCAACAATATGCTGGCTAACATGCTCCCTGCGAGGCAGGCATTTAACATATCTGACACAACAGTTCTGTATTTTTTGTATTCTGTATCTATTATATGCTGTTAAATAAGGTCCATATACACAATTGAGATAATTTGGTATTGACAGAACCATAGAGTCAGTGAGAATCTTTTTTGTTTGTGTGGCAAAAGATTCCTATATTCATACATCATTTTAAGCCTATAAAATGCTCGTCGATAGATGTTATTTACATGATTATCGAAACTCATACATTCATTCATATATAAACCAAGATTCCTCACTTCATCAATCCAGTTAATGATCACATTATAAACTCTAATATTTAAATGATCCTTGTCAATTTTTGATTTGGAAAAAAGAATGGCTTTTGTCTTGACAGGATTTACAAAAAGATAATTACACTGTGTCCAACTTGAAATTGCATCCAAGTCGCTATTAATTCTGTCCAAGGTTTCAGGAAGGCTAGACTGCTTGCTTGGGAGATAAACCTGTAGATCATCGGCATATAGATGATAAAAACTATTTTTGATGCGAGCTTGAATATCAGCTGTAAAAATTATGAAAAGCAAGGGACCCAGTATGGACCCCTGCGGCACTCCTGTATTTATATTTAAGAAATCAGAGATTGTTACACCATTTTCATCTCTCAATCGAACAGCCTGCCTTCGACTGCACAGATAGTTTGCAAAGAAGCCATTATTTTCTATCCTATAATATTTAAGTTTTGCAATTAACAATTCAACGTTCAAAGAATCAAATGCCTTAGTCATATCGATCAGCACTACTGGGCAACACCCGCCCTGATCGATACTCCCAGCTATGTCACTAGTGACCTTAAACAGTGCTGTCTCACAGCTATGCCCACTGCAAAAACCCGATTGGCAAATAGGAATAATACTGTATTTATCTGTGAATTTATTCAATTGATCTTTCACAATTTTTTCAAGAATTTTTGATTGAACTGGCAGTATGCTAATAGGTCTAAGATCACCTAATGATGGATTTGGAACCTTTGGAATAGGTGTAACCAAGGCAATCTTCCAAATATCGGGGATGACGCCTGTTTCTAAGCAATGATTAATTATGTTAGTTAATGGGTTGAGACAGCGGGATATACTCATTTTTAGCATCCTGGGGGAAATCTGATCTATACCTGTGGCATTGCTTTTTATGCTGTTTATATTTGAGACAATGTCATCTGCTGTTACTAAACTGAACTCAAATGGCTCAAACTGCATTAACTCAGAGTCGAAATTTCTGAGAATTTGAGGGTCAATCGCCAATTTAGGTGTACTAGTCAAGAAATGTGTGTTGATTAAGTTTGCGTCATTTATTTCATCTGGAATTGAAAGATTTGGAGAATCAATAATTTTCCAGCTCTTCATTCTACTCCAAAAATCCCTACCACCATTTTTGTTTTTACATATATTAATTTTACTACAATAATATGCCTTTTTTTCATTTTGAACAGCTTTTGCTACATGGGCTTTAAGGTCAAGATAATATATTTTATGTTCATTAGTTCTGTTTTTTTTATAGGTTCGATAAGCTTTATTTTTTGTGTATATCATTTTCTTAAGATTATATGTAAGCCACGGAGGTCTAGATTTACCCATTCTTTTCGTTTGCAGCGGGCAGTGTTTATCAAATAAATCAATCATTGTTAAACATGCTTACCTTTACATCTACGTTAACTTCCCTATATACAGGGGTCCAATCTACCTGCTGCAAATCACATTCAAAATTCTCTAAATTAATACCATTGAAATTTCTATACTTAAAGGAACTTCACAATTAAGTTTACAGAAAGAAGCCTCATGATCAGATGATATTGGAACACATTCGGCTACCCCACTATCTATAATTAGCTCGGGTTTATTTACCAGAACAAGATCTATCACAGATGCAGAGTTTTTGGTAATTCTTGTAGGAACTTCAATTATTTGGAACAGATTCAGACTATTTATAAGATTCATAAAATATATACATTCTGTTGAGGTCCTATCAGCTACATTAATATTAAAATCACCCATGATTAAACATATATCACAGCCCAGTGTAATTTCAGGTAAGACATCATACAGTGTTGACAGCTCACTACTTGACACATTTGGTGGACGATATACTACTCCTACAGCTAAAAATAATTTATTAAACTTCAAACGTACCCAGACTGTCTCAATTCCATTGTTGAAATCTTCAAATACAATACAATGCGGTTTTAATTTGTTCCACACATAGAGCGCAACACCTCCTCCACGTTGTGTTCTGTCCTTACGAAATAGAGTGTACCCCTCTATTCTAAAATCTGTAGAATTATGTGTTGAGGTGAGCCATGTTTCCGATATAGCCACAACTTTATAGTCTGACATTCCAACAAATGTCCTGATATCTCCAAACTTGTTGCACATTGATCGTACATTGATATGCACTGCATCAAGAAATTTTCCTGTCATTTCCATCGTGCTAATTTGTAGTTCTTTATCAGGTACCTGAGGCGTTATAGCACTTATAGCTTGACTATTTTGAGCTAGACATGAGGCTGAGGATCTACCTGTCCTTCTCTGTGTAGACTCCTCCTTTTTTGAAAAAACTGTGACACAAGTGAACCTACAGGCCATATTTCACGCTTCCAGGCCTCTTTAAAGTCCATCTGACGTATTGTTACTTTCATTGAGGGATATTTGTCAGGGTATTTTGAAACATGCATTGTACACGTAACTCCTGGAAATTTATCTTTTAGCATATTCTCAAGCTCTTCAGGTTTGGTATCCGGCTGTAATCTTGTGACGTTTAATGACTCGAACCTCGGTACTGCCCGAACTGCTGCACCAGCATCTTCATTTTGTCCTAAGACGAATCGCCGCCTTCTTCTGTTTTGCACTTTTTTCCAATCAGAATTTCCAGCCTCTGATTGAGATTCAAGCGGGTTTGAATTAAGATGCTGTAGCTCATTCATTTTGCTAAGCTGCTGAGCTTCCAGAATTGCTACATTTACTTGATCTTTTCCTATGTTTTCATTTTGTGTTTGTTTACCTTTTCTTTTGAGATTAGCGGCATATGTGGGAGTGGTTGACGTACCCGCTAACGGAGGCGCGGGCATTGAGCTATTTCCTGCTTTATTTTCATCTCTCTTCACTACATTGCTCCTAGAGAGAGACTTTTCTATGTCGGTGTTGCCGGCGGGACAGATTTGTGGAATTTGAACAACTGATTGACCTTTGTACTTACATTGTTCGCAATTTCTTGGAAAATTTCGAATATTATCTAATTCTTTTTGCATTTGTGTGATTTTACCTTTCAGGAGATCGATATTTTCCTTTAAAACGGAATTCTTTGATTGACTTTCTTGTACCAGCTGCCTTAACAGTACATTCTCTGCAGACAAAACGTCGCCTATTGGGTTAATGGTTTGTTTATCTTTGCACACGTTGCACATCCAAAAAACATTCCCATTTTCGTGAATTAATTTGTACGCTGCGTCCTTAACGGAAACACACATCAAATGATACTTAGTTTTACAGAAAAAACACTGTATACCTTTACTGTTAACAATAAAATTGTCGGAGCACTTAAAACATTCAATCACGTCAGCCGCCATTTTTATATTATCTTCTATGGATTTTGGACGATGTAGTTCCGCTGTCCGCACCAATAGGATTAATGGACGATTTTTGTTCCGATCCCTGGTCGCGAGTTCACTGATTGTCAGAAGTCTTTCGTATACCACGAACGTATATTTCGATTTGACGGTAAATCGTTAGCACGAAAAGACGATGGTTTTTTACGTCCCGCAAAATCCAAATTTTCGACTGAACCGGACTGTTTTTACCGAAGTCTCCGTCAAAATCCTACCGACTGCGCCACTTACGAGGGGTGTACACGAGAGAGCGTTTTTAAAAAACTTTATTTGACTAATACAATAGAACTGACTTAAATCTAAAAATTACTTCTTTTATAATATAAAAAATAAGCTGAATAGAACAATATAAATGCTGAATTGGTGTTCTCACGGGATATAACTTATTGATGATCCTAATACAAAAATAACTGATTTTATTTGAAATATTTATTTTAACAGTCTTATACAATGAAACAAATAATTATTACATAAAAGATTCTTTTGAATTTGCAAAATTTATTAACAATACAATTATTCCTGAACATATACTTATTAATTTTGATTTATGTTGTGATGATTTAATAGAGAGTTATTGGAACTATTAAATACTGCCTAGCAGTATTAAGGATCTACGTTATTTTATTAGTGCATCAGCACTATTTCTCCAAGAAAAAAACAGTTATTGGAAGACTGTAGTAGGTGCTAGAGTATTACCTTATTTTGTATTCATAATTTTGACAGCTGATAGCTATGTTTATAAATTTCAGCCTCAAAAAGTGTTTATTTTTGTTTGTGATTTTCTGCTGATACCCATGTTTTGATGTTACCCACAGTAAAATGGAAAACTATTGTAAAAAATAAATTTTTCTAAGTAAAATTACGTCATCTTCGAAAAGCAAAACGTCAAAGTCGTCCAAAATGTCAGAAATTTGAAATAAGGGAAGTTTACTGCCTTGCACTAACCATACACAAATAAAGACAAGCAGTAACCTTATTTAGGGAATCCTTATTTTCAGACCCAAATGCGCATGCGTAGATGTCAAAATAAGACTAACTTAAATACTGCTTGTCCTTATTGAACGTCCAATAACTCTCTATTGTGCATGCAAAACACGATGTTCAAAATTATGCAAATGCAAAAACTCAAATTTGTGTTGCTCGAACTTGTGGGCGCATGTAGTGGAATTTCATGCTCTAATTTCGGTATAGAAACTGAAGATGAATATAATAATTTCTAGTTTCTTACCATATTTTTGTTTGTGATATTCTTTTTTTCCATTATGTGGTATCGTTCCTGCTTTACGCAACAGTGAAAAGGAGTAGCGGGAATAGGACAGCAAAAAAAGATGTTGTTATTTATTCAGCGACGTTTCGACCATATATTTTGGTCTTCTTCAGGCTGAAAATATGGGTTACATAAGAAATTGGTAATAAAATTGAGGAATTTAAAGAGAAAAAATTGAAAGACTTGAAAAAAAAAAACTTGATTAAGTAAACAAAACTCTAAGTAAATTTGAACTAATAGGTATGCATTTTAAATTGAAAGAACAAAAATCAATCAAAAAGTATTAGAGATTTTCAGACCAATGTGGCCTTAATTGAATAGGGATAAATCAGGGTAGTTTTAACACATATGGGACATGGGTCACCTTTTTTCATCTTTGCTTTCTGAATTATTATCATTTGAACTTTTGCTGTGAATTGAATGGAACAAAAATAACAGAGGAAAACTTCCTTCAAGTGCTTAAGCAAAAAGAAAAAACCTCACATTACTCATGAAAGCTTGAAGACAGACATTCCTGCTCATAATTAGAAAAAAAATCAATCATAGGTTCGTTGGTTTTAACCAATGTAACCATGTTTGTTAAAATCAATAAAATAAGAATATCTTGAAAACCGTGAAGAATTGTATGGTAACATATAAGGTTTTTATTTTCGACAATGACCTCCTCTATCACCCCTTTCAGTTTGGACTGTGACTTATGGGACACCCTGTATAAAAGATGGGCCCCGGGAAAATCCTTGCGGGGGGGGGGGGGTCGGATTTGAAGTTACGCCACTGATAGGGAGTCAACATACCTTCCAAATATAACGTCATTGCTAAAAATTCCAAACACATATAGGCACATAAATCACGAAGCTGGACATTAGAGTAAAAATCAGTCAAAATTTAAAAATGATAATTATAATTAAAAATCTTCGTAAGTCAAACAAACACGCCAGCAGCAGAGTGGTTCTCACAGTGAATGGTTTATTGTTAGGTACCTATAGGCTTTGAAGAAAGAAAAAACGGAATGAAAAAAAAAAAAAACAAAAAAAACAAAAACACTAAAGAACGACGGCTTATCTGTTAATAATTACTATAGGAAATATAATTTTTGATTATAATATGTTAGTTAATATGCTATAGAACTTGTCTCTTTGCCCTATTTAATAGGTTGCTATAAATATTGCTAAGGTTCGCAACGTCAGTTCTTAGATTGATATTGGGTCCTATGATTGAACGTTTACGTTAAAATTACCACAAACCTGTTATGTTATGCTAACAGGGAATAGATAACCTATAAAATAACAGTAGATGTTATATCGGTATGATTGACGAAATCGATAACAGAAAATGTTAAGCTGGCTGTTAGGAATGAGGGAAAGTATTTGTACCTAGCTTCATTTTGGTTCCAAAAGTGACGTTTTTCTTGAAACAACAATAACCAACAATTAAATTACATTTTTTTGCAACTCATTTTACATTTTATTCAATTTATTAGGGCGAAAAGATATCTAAAATAACTGTGAAACAGTATGGGGACCTAGCATTTCCAAATCATATAAATGCCCTGGGTGTTGGACCCCAAAAAACATCAGAGCTGTTCTCTCGCGTTCACTTTTTTGAAACTGGTTCAAAACAGGTTTGAAATAGTATTTTCTCGCGATGAACCCATGACGTCACACAAAATTGGTTCAAACTGTTCCGAAATACAATGCAATCCATGTTTTTGAACCATTTTCTCTCTCCGAGAAGTTATAACGTCATTGGGAAACTGTTTCAAACCCAGTTTTGAAAAATGTTTGGAAAACTTCGAGATGCGAAAAAACACCTCTGATGAGTGGACATCGTTTGTGCACGAAAATAAAAACACTACTAGAACCACTGCCTTATATAAAATAAAAAACAGTTCCAACTATACTAAGAATTCAGAATAAACTTTTAGGCCCTTCAGTTCAACTGGAATGGATGAAATCCTTGGTCTTTGAGGAATATCAAAATGGGACATTATTCTTGCAATTATAAACTGCACCGATTCTTTTGGAACTTTTGGAAGTCTAGTATATTTAGTAATAAAACCTTATCAGGAGTTTCAATTGATCTCTGGTATGTCTTCTTTGAGTGTTCAATTCAGTCCTTAAATAATGGATTAATATTAAAGCTTTCTACCTCGTAACTGGATTAACATAAAATAGTAATGAAGTTTATAACCTAGGTACCTCCTAGTTTGATTTTCTTCTTGTAGTTGTATTATGTAAATTAATTACCCAGTCATTCAGAATAAGATCTCTAAAAAAATAAAAAAACATTGGTAACATGAACGTTAAGCACTTAACGGTATGTTATTCGGGGCTGTTGAGGAGATATGTTAAATTAGAACATAACAGACGGGAAATAACAGTAATCTGTTAAGAAAAACTTTCCATCATACGAACTTGCATCGTTTAGTGTTAAAACTCGGCGTAACATGTACGTTACGGATAACGTAAACGTTCAATCATAGGACCCATTATCAGTTTTTTCTTTCTTCAAAGTCTATAGGTACCTAACAATAAACCACTTCACTGTGGGCACCGCTCTGCTGCTGGCGTGTTTGTTGGACTTGCGAAGATTTTCAATTATAATTATCATTTTTAAATTTTTACTGATTTTTACTGTAATGCACATAAAACACGAATTATGTGCCTATATGTGTTTGGAATTTTTAGCAATGACGTTATATTTGGAAGGTATGTTGACTCCCTATAATTTTGATGTTTATGTATTTTATTTACGACTAATGTATAATGTGCCTATTATATTTGTGATTTTGGCAGTATAATGACATATGTTATTCCTCTAGGGATTAATGACGAGTAGCGGGATTAATGGTCATTATTCCACAAAAGTGTCAGTGTCAAACGTGTAGTGCTTGTGGATTTGTATTGAAAATTATGAGACAGATGAAATTTGTTCATTGAAAATCTCAAATAAATTGATTTGTCGTAAATAAAGTAGAGTATACTACTCGCAATAATGGCTATTATTCCCTCGGAATGTTACTCCCTCGCCGCTAACGCGGCTCAGTTCGTAATAAATCCTCGGGAATAATAGCTATCATTATTGACTCGTGGTATAATCTACTATTTTGCTTACGTTATTTTTCTTGTTTGTTTGTTAATTTTATTTTTGTTCTGCTCGAACTTTTTAAATGTCCACGGATTAGTTTAATTATTTTTGTTTTTCTCAATGTTTTAATGATTTCATTGATTTTTGTTCTTTCAATTTAAAATGCATACCTATTAGTTCAAATTTACTTAAGAGTTTTGTGTACTTAATCAAGTTTTTTTTTTTTTTTTCAAGTCCTTCAATTTTTTCTCTTTAAATTCCTCAATTTTATTACCAATTTCTTATGTAACCCATATTTTTAGCCTGAAGAAGACCAAAATATATGGTCGAAACGTCGCTGAATAAATAACAACGTTTTTTTTTTGCTGTCCTATTCCCGCTACTCCTTTTCACTATATTCTTTGTTCATGCAACTTTGTTATTTTATATATTTATTCAAAAATACGAAAGAAAAAACCGTTAAAAGCCATACAAGTTCAAATCAAAATTGGCACCGCTCGCGCAGACTCGGCGTATGTGAAAAATATGTGATTTATGAGAAGGAAGGAAACAGTACGAAGCCGTGTCTCTAAAACCACGTCCGCTTTTTCGGTCGTTATCAAAATCAAAAAACCTATCGAATTCAAGGCAAAAATTCCTTTTTTTTATTTCTAAGACGGTGTTGTATCGGTGTGTCGCTGAGAAGCAGACTTTTTGGACACGAGGAGCTCCTCTGGATCGACGAAAACCAGCATAAACCAAGTAAGTGCCAATCCTCCATTGTCTTTGTATGGCTCGGGTTTATGTCCATTAATATTTGTGCGGCAAAAATTGAATTTAGCGCTACAGTCCCGCTGCTCTTTAAACTTTCGAAAACCTAACGCAAATTTTCGTGAACATTATTTGGTCCCACGACCCGATTAATTTCAAAAAAGAAATAATTTTGGTCTCGCGAATATTATTTCAATTTTTTATCGTCATTTTCAAATCTCAAATAGTCAAGGTTCAAGCTAGGTGTCGTCCGCGCTGTCCGATTCGTCCGCGCTCTTTTCAACTCAGGTCTCACTCTATCCAATTTTCGGTACACAGTTTGTTTACGTTTACCTTTAAATTCCTTTAGTAAGAAAAACGAGATTCCATTTATTTTGTTTTTCGCAAGAATAAATTCAACACAGGGGCTTGCTTTGCTTATTAGAATCAAAGGTGCATAAATAATTCAATAATTCAACAATTCAAATCTTTTATTCGGTTATCGCGTACGTAAAACAAATTAAGGAAGAATTAGTGATGTGTTTTTGGGTGTACTTTTGTGCATTTGTTTGGGATTAATAATAGCTAAAAGGTAATAATTTTTATTTCTATATTCAAAAGGAAAAAATCAATTCTTAGCAAATAAACAATCTACTCAGAGTTTTCAACTTAATTTATTTATATTTATAATTGTACAAAATGGCAACAAAAAAGTTGACAAACCAACGAAAAGTATCAATCGCTCGTATTATAGAAACTTTCAACTTAGCAATTAAATCTCAAAGCGATGATACTGTAAAGCTAGTTTTTAAAGCGTCCTATGAATCACTAGACGATCACTATGATCAGTTTAAAACCATTCATAATGAGATTATCGGTCTTCTTGGAGATAGCGACGCAGAATTTGATGCTCAAGATAAAATTCGAAAAGATACTGACTCATTTTATCACCAAACAAGGGCAATATTTTCTACGATGTTTCCTAGCGCAAATTATTCCGGTTTCACCCCCTCGATTGTAAACAATAATTCATATAGAAATGAACTAGAACCATTAAAAATACCGACCTTCAACGGAAACCTCAAGAAATGGCCAACGTTTTTTGATGTTTTTACGTCACTTGTTCACGATAATACAAACTATTCAGATATCAAAAAATTTCAACATTTACTTTCATGTTTAGAGGGCGAACCATTAAATATTCTTAACTCAATCAAATTAACATCCAGCAATTACGACATTGCATGGAATGCACTAACCGAAAGGTATCAAAACAAACGACTTTTGGCTAGCACTTATTGGAACTCAATTTATAATGCAAATTCAATAAAAAATAATGCACCAAAAGATCTCAGATCGCTAGTAGACACGTTCGTGGAGAATATTGCAGCACTCAAGAATCTAGGCTTCCCGGTGGATGCATGGTGTTTTTGTTTATTTTCTATTTTATTGTCAAAAATTGATACTTCTACAAGAACCGCTTTCGAGTTAAAGTTTAGCACTACCGAAATTCCAACCTACCAAAATCTGATCCAATTTCTTACTAATCAGTGCAAAGCCCTAGAAACAATGCAAACCATCCCACAAAGCGAAAATATGCAACCCTCGACATCAAAACAAATTCCAAAAAATAACAATTCAAACTATCAGTTCAAAAAGAATAATTCCTATTCCCAAAACCAGTACAAATCGAATACACCTTCCAATTTGTTGGTACGAACACCAGCTCCAGCCTATAAACCAACTAATAATCAACCCCAATTAAATCAAAATTCAACTAAATGCAAACTTTGCAACAACTTATATCACCCATTATCTCAATGTGGAGTATTTATTACAAAAACACCTTCGGAACGTTTCAACTAGGTGAAACAACAAAACGCATGTGTGAACTCTCTGCGCGCAAATCACTATTTACAAGAATGCACAAGTACCTTCAACTGTAAAATTTGCCGACACAGACACCACACATTATTGCACCTACCCCAAATAACTGATTCTTATCGCCAAAATCCAAACCCAACCTATAATCAATCCATTGAAATATCGTCAAACCCAAATTCAAACTCGAACAATTCCAATTTAGTTTACTCGAATCCAAACTTTACCTTGAATCAAAACCAAGTGTCGAATCAATTCCTAGCGAATACAAGTCTAATCCAAACGAATCCCAATTTAAACCAAGGCAATTTTAATGCAATCCAAGAACATTCAAGTCAAATCGAAGCAAATCCAAATGAAATCCAAAGAAATATGAGTCTCATCGCGATCGATCCTAATCCAAACAATCTTTGTACTTCGCCGTCGACACTAACCACAGTACTTTTGGCAACCATAAAGCTCGAAGTTCTCGATGTTCGAGGCAATTACCAAACAGTTAGAGCCCTTCTGGATAGTGGTAGCCAAATTAATTTAATTAGCGATTCTTGTATTAATCGCCTAGGCATTCGAAGAAATAAAAATGCAATTCCGGTTTTAGGTATAAATCAATCCTCGTCATCTACAAATGGCGTAGCTACTTGCACCATTCGACCTTTAGGTCAAACCCAACCTACCTTTCATATTCAAGTTTTCATCCTGCCAAAACTTTGTGCAAATATGCCTTCAATGCAAATTGATTTTTCAACTTGGAGTCACATTTCCAACTTAAAGCTTGCTGATGACCAATTCAACATTCCTGCTCCCATAGACATGCTATTAGGAGCACAAATATTCACCGAAATTCTTCGGACAGGGAGGATTCAAGGACCACCAGGTCAACCTTCTGCCTTTGAAACCATCTTTGGATGGGTATTCTTGGGACAAACCCAAAATATAGATATTCAACCCCATGTCAGCTCATATTTCATCTCATGTGAGCAATCTCTCGATTCAAGTATCCGAAAATTCTGGGAATTAGAGGCAATCAAACCCAAAACTTTTCTATCGCCCGAAGAAAAAAGGTGTGAAGAAATTTACCAAAAGACAACCACCAGGGATACATCTGCTCGTTTTACAGTCAATTTACCATTTCGTCACATCGACCCTCCTAACCTTGGAGATACCTATTCAATAGCCTATCGTTTATTCATGTCGCTGGAATCTCGACTCTTAAAAAATCCTAGTCTTTATAGCTTGTATGCTGATTTTATGAGCGAATACCTCAAAAACGGTCATATGTCTTTAATCCCAAAAACCGAATCTAGGCCAAATCTATGCTGCTATTTACCGCATCATGGAGTGCTTCGTCTGGATGAATCAACCACAAAACTCCGGGTGGTTTTTAACCCCTCCGTTAAAGGATCAAACGGCACAAGCCTAAACGAAACCCTTTTAACGGGACCTAAATTGCAAAATGATGTTTGCGAAATTCTACTCAAATTTAGATTCTATTCTGTCGTGCTTCTAGCTGATATCAAGCAACATTTTTTGCAAATCCAACTAAACCCAATTCATAGAGATTACCAAAGACTACTTTGGCGCTTTCATCCCAGCGAACCCTTACAGGAATACCGGTTGAATACTGTTACGTTTGGTATAAGTTCAAGTCCTTATTTAGCAATTAGAACCCTTAGAGAACTCGCCACTCGTGAAAGTCAAACATTTCCTGAAGCTTCCCAAGTATTGCTTAACAACATTTTCATGGACGATATTTGCTGCGGATCTAGCTCCCTAGAGGGCGCTTTATCGCTTCAGAGAGATCTAATCACCTTGCTCAAATTAGGAAAATTTGAACTTCGTAAATGGGCATCAAATAACCCTAAACTCATCTCTCATTTGTCCCCATCGGATTGCCAAATCCCAATAACTTTCGAGAATGATAACTCCGCCTCTATCAAGGTTCTGGGCCTTCAATGGCACCCTTCAACCGACACATTCACCTACTCATGCACCCCATCCGAAAAAACTTGCACTAAAAGAAGCATTCTATCCGCTATTGCAAAAATTTGGGATCCTCTCGGCTTCTTATCTCCGGTCTCATTTTTCGCGAAAGTTATAATGCAGAAGCTTTGGTTATGCAATATTGACTGGGATGAAACACCCCCTGAATCGATCACTACCCTTTGGAAGCAATTTAGTAATCAATTAAATAATCTTTCGAGTATCTGTCTACCTAGACACATTTTTCCAAATAAAATTCAACGTTGTCAATTGTTAGGTTTCTGTGACGCATCAGAACTAGGATATGCCTGTTGCGTGTACATTCGTGTTGAGCTACCTAACAATATTATCAAATCATCACTAGTCGTTGGGAAATCACGAGTTGCTCCCCTTCATACTAAATCCATTCCTCGTTTGGAGCTTCTTGGAGCCACCCTGCTAGCTGATTTGCTCGAATTAGTTATCCGAACTTATTCTTCGCTGATCCTAATCGATGAAATTCTTGCATTTTCGGACTCACGTGTTGCGCTGCATTGGGTTACCTCATCTCCTCACAAGTGGAAAACTTTTGTAGCGAACCGCGTCAGTCACATTCAAGAAACCATTCAAGTTCCTTGGTACCATATTCCTTCACTCGAAAACCCGGCTGATTGTGCCAGTAGAGGTCTAACCCCAAACAGTCTAATAAATCATCCTCTATGGTTCCATGGTCCGCCTTGGGTAATCCTGCCAACTTCCGAGTGGAAAATAAAGAAATTCGTAGAAGAATTTTCCGAGGAAGCACCTGATGAAGTCATAAAAGAGGAAAAGCCACTTAACAATACCGTATTAATGGCAGAATCGCATACTCCAAACTTTTTCGACAATCTAATAAGTAAGTTTTCTAACCTAACCCTAATTCAAAAAATTATTTGCCATTTTCTAAGACTTATTCATAATCGAAAAAACCTGAAAAATCCAATCTTGGGACCCTTTGCAGCTTTCGAATTGCACAAAGCCTTGCTTGTTTTAGTCAAAAGGGTCCAAGAAGAGTGTTTTCCAGACATAATTTCGAAAATACAAAATAATGAATTATTACCTAAGCCGTACCGCAAGCTCGCACCGTTTTTAGATGAGTCGGGTTTAGTCAGAGTGGGCGGTAGATTAAGGCATTCTCAGCTCTCTTTTGAGGCGAAACATCCCTTATTATTACCCAAAATTCATCATCTTACCAATTTAATCATAACTCAAACTCATATCGAAAATCTGCACCCTGGGCTTAATACAGTGCAGTATCTTATTCGCCAAAAATTTTGGATCATATCTGCGCGTAAAGCAATTCAAAAGGTCTTATCCCAATGCATTCGATGCGCTCGTTTAAAACCTAAATCATACACACCATATATGGCAGATCTACCCGATTTCAGAACTTCCCAGCTGAAGTGTTTCTCCCACGTTTGTCTGGACTATGCTGGTCCAATAAAATCCTTTGTAGGTCAAAGACGTCGTGGAGCGCAAGTCACGAAATCGTATATTGCGGTGTTTGTCGACACTTGTGTCAAAGCTATCCACATCGAGTTAGTTTCAAGCTTGACTACGGAAGCTTGCATTGCAGCGTTACGACGCTTTGTAGCTAGACGTGGCACTTGCGTTCAAATCGTAAGTGATCAAGGAACCAATTTTGTCGGAGCTATAAAAGAACTCCAAAACCTGTCAAGATTAGCTGCGGAAAGTCTGAACATAAAGTGGCACCTGAATAGTCCTGGGGCTCCCCACCTAAATGGCTTAGCGGAAGCGGGAGTCAAATCTGTCAAAACTCATTTATATCGCGTAATTGGCAACCAAATCTTAACTTTCGAAGAACTCTATACCCTTCTCTCACAAATAGAGGCTCTTCTCAACTCGAGACCTCTCTGGGAACAGAGTTCAGACCCAAATGACCTGTCACCACTGACACCTGGTCATTTTCTGACCACAGAACCATTAAATTCTTGTCCTGATCCGGACCTTTCTTCCCTAAAACTGAACACTTTAAATCGTTGGCAACTTGTTCAACGCCTTCATTCAGATTTTTGGAAGCGTTGGAAAATCGAGTACCTTAACACCTTGCAACAACGTTGCAAGTGGTCCGATCCTTCCGTCGAAATTAAGCTTGGCGCTTTGGTGTTAATCAAGGATGAATCCAGACCACCATTGCACTGGTCACTGGGAAGAATAGTAACCGTGCATCCTGGTCCGGATGGTCACGTTAGAATTGCTACAGTAAAAACACAGCACGGGCTCCTTACTCGTCCAGTGGTAAAGTTGTGCCCTTTGTTATTAGATTCGCGTTAAACTCAGATAAGCAATCTCTGTGTGTTGTGTTTTGTTTTTGTAGTTTTATTCTATTTTATTCTATTTTATTATTAGTATTATATATATTTTTTTCTCTCATTTATTCAACGTAAAACTCCGTTTTAAGTGGGCGGTTAATGTTCATGCAACTTTGTTATTTTATATATTTATTCAAAAATACGAAAGAAAAAACCGTTAAAAGCCATACAAGTTCAAATCAAAATTGGCACCGCTCGCGCAGACTCGGCGTATGTGAAAAATATGTGATTTATGAGAAGGAAGGAAACAGTACGAAGCCGTGTCTCTAAAACCACGTCCGCTTTTTCGGTCGTTATCAAAATCAAAAAACCTATCGAATTCAAGGCAAAAATTCCTTATTTTTATTTCTAAGACGGTGTTGTATCGGTGTGTCGCTGAGAAGCAGACTTTCTGGACACGAGGAGCTCCTCTGGATCGACGAAAACCAGCATAAACCAAGTAAGTGCCAATCCTTCATTGTCTTTGTATGGCTCGGGTTTATGTCCATTAATATTTGTGCGGCAAAAATTGAATTTAGCGCTACAGTCCCGCTGCTCTTTAAACTTTCGAAAACCTAACGCAAATTTTCGTGAACATTCTTTTTTGTTTGTATAAGTCAAATATGTAGGTATTTTGAATTAATTGTCATATTCTAGACCTTACTTTGTTAAATAATACCTACATACGTGCAGTTTTTTAGGTTAGTTATGATTGTTTTGCAACATCTCTAGACGGTGTAATTAGCTAGATACATTCTTAAGCTATTTATGTATGCATTATTTATTCATAATTTCGCTTTTCAATGAATTTTTTGAAATTTTCATTTGTAAACATAGGTACCCAAATACCATTATGCTCATTATCGTAAAAAAAATTGGAAATCTTTCTTTTAATACTAGTTTTATAAAGAAACTATCTAAGCTGAAATGCTCGTATAAATTCTAACCATGGTATTTTTTTGTGCTCTTCAATTTTCCACTCTTTCAAATTTTTGCTATCTGGCATAGTTTTGGAGATACAGGGTGATGTACGAAAAAAAAAAAAACCGATATTCAAGATTTTGGAGCCTTTTGGTCACACGGACTTTAAAGGATTTTCAGTATGTTGAAAAAGACCTATAAAACTATCATTTCCCACTAGTCCCAGCTTTATGCTAATTTGTTCCGGGTTCCCCTATATGAACGACTTAGTTGTACTGTACTAAATGTTTCAGTTTGTGATTCTTCAACTGGCATCTTCATTTAAATTTTGCATTGCAAGTATTACATACGAAAAGATAAATATCTGAGTGTATTAACATGTGATTCTTTAAATTGGATTTTCGTTTAAATTTTTCTTTGCAAGTGTTACATTCAAAAGAATAAATATCCAAATGTGTTACTTTGTGATTCTTTAATGCGGCTTCTCGTTTAAATTTTGCTTTGCAAGTGTCACATTGAAAAGGATAAATATCTAAATGAGTTAGTTTGTGACTCTTCAATTCGGTTTCTCTTTTGAATTTTGCTTTGCAAGTGTCACATTCAAGAGGAAAAATATTCAAGTGTATCAGTTGATGATCCTTCAAGCCGCCTTTTCGTTTAAATTTCACTTTACAAGTGGTACATTCAAAAGGACGAATGCATGCTGGTTTAACAGCAGAATATCCGAGTGTTTTAGTTGGTGATTCTTCAAGAAACTTTTTTGTTTTGCAAAAGTCACATTCAAAATCATAATTTTCCGAATGTGTTTGATTGTGATTCTTTAGGTAGCCTTTCCGTTTAAATTTTGCATTACAAGTGTCACATTCAAAAGGAAAAATATTCAAGTGTGTCCCTAAATGAAATTTCAAATTTGATTTAGTTTTAAATAAAGCATTGTAAGATTGAAATTTTCCAAAAACTTCTGGTCCTGATGAATCGGCATCTCTTCAATATTTCTCTTCCTTTATAAATATTCCTTTATCTGGATCTATCAATTCAATATCTGTTACTTCTATTTCATTTTTGATATCATCCTCTAGATATTCATAAATCATAAATCTAAAAAAAAGCAATATTCAGTTAGATTAGATAGGTGGAATAAAAATTCCAAAAATTAATTCATCTATTATGCTTAGTTACTATGTAGTGAATACAATATTTATTATAATTCATAAAAATGTGTTGCTTTACTTACTTAAATATAATGTATTGACCCGGAAAAATAGACCCGCAATTTACAAGGACTTAAAATACAAAAACAGTAAATTTAAATGTAATCAAATAATGTAAATTGAATCAAATAATCTAATGTTAATTAAATCATTAAATCTCCAATAATAAAAGAATAGTTATAATTTTCCAATTTTGGCATTGATACCTAAAAATTATTTAAAATATTTAAAATGGAAATACCTTATAGATAAATGACGAGCCAGGGTTACGACAGAGCGAGGTTTTTGCACCTGCAGAAAAATCTATAAAAATATCAAAAGCAAGGCAATTAAATTGCTGACTAAGTGAAAGATTTCACATTAAAATATATTTACAGCCGACACGAGTTCGGCATCCTTTGTTTTATTTGTCCTCATATTCTCAATTCTTATATCGATTTTTTTTTTTTTTTACGGATATGCGCACTCGCAAGGAAATATCCTATCACGCTCGAGAAGCGGCAAGTGCGCGGAAATGTCGGTGTATGTTGGTCTTGAAACGGTTCAGGTTGTAACCTGCAGGGAAAACCGTCGCAGGGAGTTTATTCCACAGCGATGCTGTTCTCCAGAGATATGAATTCTGATATAATGAGGTTCTTGGTGCCTCTAGTTTGACAGTAAATTCATGGTTACCGTCTGTTTGACGGGTTCGCCTGGTAGGTGCTACTCTCGGTGGAATCATACGTGCCAACTCTTCAGAGCATTTTCCGTGATAGTACCTGTAGAAGAGAGATAAATCGCCAACAGATCTGCGATGTTCGAGACCATCCAAGTTACGAGTAAGTGCGGGGTCATTGATCAGCTTGATAGCTCGTTTTTGCACGGTATTCAAAAGCATTAAGGTATGTTTGGGTGCTGCACTCCATATATGTGAGCAGTACTCCATAGTTGGTCGAATCTGGGCTTTGTAGAGTGTCAGCAATTGGCTTGGTGTGTACAGATGTCTTGTACGAAATAGCACCCCCAGCTTTTGGGAGGCCCTTTTAGCAATATATGCCACGTGACTATGCCAAGACATGTTGGTCTCTGCAGTAACCCCCAAGATGTTCAACTGACTCTGTAATGTGACAGCACTTCCAGATAGCATGATGTTTGGCTCACCGGTGCTGGTCTTTTTTGAAAACAGAGCTGCTTGGGTTTTCTGCGCGTTGAACTGTACAAGGTTTTTGTTACCCCAGTCCTCTATTATCTCCAGGTCGTTATTTATCTGCGATATTTGAGTTAGTCTAAGATGATGGAATTCACGTGCGGAAAGACCTGTGGGTGGTATGAGTGAGGAGACTACATTGCCATCGTCTGCAAAGCAATAAAGTGGATTTACTGTTTTATCTATGAGGTCATTTATGTAAATCAGGAAAAGAGTTGGCGAAAGGATTGCTCCCTGTGGCACACCAGCATTTATTTGGTAAGAGTTGGAGTTCTGGCCATCCAGTGCAACATAAATGGATCTGTCCTTTAGGTAACTTTCAATCCAAGTGCAAAGTTTCGGCGATAATCCCATTGCTTTGAGCTTGTTGAGCAGATTTTCATGTCAAACTTTGTCGAATGCTTTAGATATATCTAAGGCAATTGTTCTTGTTTCACCCCGCAACTCAATCGCTTATTGCCATAAGTGAGTGACGTATGTAAGTAAATCGCCAGTTGACCTATATTTTCGAAATCCGTATTGCTTATCGTTGATAATTTTGTACTTTTCCAAGTACTTGGTTAGGTGATTGTTCACAACTCTTTCCATTACTTTTGATATCACCGGAAGTAGAGCAATTGGTCTATAGTTTAACGGATCTGTCTTTTTTCCTTTCTTTGGAATGGGTTGTACTGCGGGAGACATCCATGATGATGGATATACTCCTTGCCTGTAAGACAAATTGAATAATTTTGCGAAAGTTGGGGTGAGTTCGTTGGCGCAATTTTTGAGTACTATTGCGGGAATGCCATCCGGACCCATTGCTTTGTTTGTATCCAGCTTTTTTAGGGATTTTCGTATTTCTCTGTGACAAAAGGGTACCTCTGGCATACTATGGGAAACCCTTTCAATGAACGGTGGAGTTTTTCCGTTTGGCACTGTTAGGTCGGAGTTGGAGGAAAACATTTGGGCAAGCATATTGGCTTTTTCCTCTGATGTTGTGGCTAAGTGATTATTTTTATCTGTAAGTGGTGGTATGGATGACTTGGTGAAGTTAGATCCAACAGCTTTTGCAAGAGACCAAGAAGACCCAGAACTACTTGGACAATTCAGCAACCTGTTTTTTATTATTATCGCATCCGTTCACCACGATAATTCACGAAATTGCGATATACGTATTCGGTTTTAAATATATAATTTTATTCAAAAAATGCTTTAATTGATTAGGCCTCGGATTTATTGATATGCAAAGTATGTCTAACAATTATGCAAATACTTGTGATTTGTTGATGGATTCTTATAAAAATCAAAAAATCATTATCTATAGTTATTTAGAAGCTTTACTTGATTTCCAATCAATCGAAAAAGAGTCACACGAGCAGTTTTTGAAGGAAATTAAAAAAAAAAAAAACATTCTGGGTTTGAAGGCTCTAGGCCAAAACGTAGATACTTGGGATACACATCTAATCTTTAGTTTAGAAAAAAAAGATAGATCCAGGCAGTAAAGCTGAACGAATTTGCTACTATGGATGAATTCTTGAATTTTCTATCGCATAGGTGTAAATGAATTCCGCCAGAAATCCAGAAAATAGAACAAAGTTGTCGCAGGAAAAAAGGGGCTCCAAAGGAAATACTTCACATAAATTTTCGGATAAAAATGGCACATCATCATTTTTTTCTAGAAAACACCATTTGCAAATCCAATGAATTTCATCAATTATATTCCTGTGAAAAATTCTTGGGCTTAAATTTAGTGAGAAAGAGGGAAGCTATGAAAAAATCAAAAAGATGTAAGAATTGCTCAAAAAACCAGGATACAGAGTAAAGAGTAAGTAATTGTATGTATAAGGCATGTCAACATTGTAACAAAAAACATAGTGGTTTATTACATGTCAATAGTCAAGAGAAGAATAATGATAAGGATAATTCGGTAAGTGAGCGTAAAAATACAAAGTCGGCGGTATTTTCAAGTGAATTTAAAAATTGGGAAGTTTTATTGTCTACGGTAATGATTTTAACGGAAAAATGTGAAGGGTTAGGTCGCTATTACATTCGGGGTCTCAGTCAAGTTTGATGACTTCAAAATTACAAAATTTATTGGGGCTTACTAGGAAGCATATGAACATCACAATTTTAGGTTTGGGTGACAATAGTATGGATGCTGAGATATATATACAGGGTGGGGACTTTAACTGGAACTAATTCGCTAGAGCCATCGGATAAAATATTTGGACAAAACGCAAAAACACGTCGATCAAGATTTTTTGCTTAAAATTTTTTGACATTAATTTTTTTATACAGGGTGGTCCAAGAACAGCTTTACGGTTATCAACTTTATTTTTTCAAATGGTAAACTCGGTATATTATGACATTTCGGGATTTTGTGGGAAATTCTAGACATATTTCATCTACAATATCATATACCTATCTTCAACTGTTTCGGAAATATTGACAGTTGAAAATTGACTTGTTTTGTAACTTTGACAGGCTGTAAAACCTAAACGGCTAATTTTACAGAAAAATCGATTTTACATTCTCGTCTGCAGCTTTTCATAAGCTATCATTTGACATCAACTTTGAATTTAACCATAGATTAACCTTTTAACTGCTCCAGACGTATAAATACGTTTTGATCGAAACCGCTCCAGGCGTATATCTACGTTTCTCCCAGAAAAACTATTTAGAGCGGTAGACTGCTATCGCCGTATATGTACGATTAGTCAGGACGGTTGGGACTACAGCTTGGCGCCGATATTTGCCATGTGGGCGGCGCCTACGCTGAGCAGTGCAAACAAGTAGGTATATACCGGCTATTGTGGTTTCAGGCTGTAAATATTATTTGTTTTTGGCGCTTATGTATTTGGTATTTCATTTTTTCAATTTATTATAAATAAATAATGTGTTTTTAGCATAAAAACACCCTATCTATCACACAAATCTGGAAAACTAAAAAAAATTATGCAATTTTTCTCATGCTAAAATTACTGTACACTGCTCCGGACGTATATGTACGAGACGGCTCAAAAAACGCCGCACAGCGGGCACGGCTTTGGGAGCGCTTGCCGCAGCGAAAGGGTTAAATTTAACCAGAATTTTTAACATGGATTAAATTCAAACTTACAACTCTTAATATTACCGAAACAGTTGAAGATAGCTATATGACAATATTGATGAAATATGTCTAGAATTTTTCGCAGAATCCAGAAATGTCATAATATACAGGGGCTATCATTTGAAAAAATAAAGTTGTTCTAGGAACACCCTGTACACCTATTAATAAAAACTTAATTGTAGTAGGTAGTTAAAAATAAAAGTAATAATTGAAATTTCTTTTTTTTTGTTTGTTTTATTTATTAATCTTTTTTTTTTAATTTTTTATTTTTTTTTTCCTGGCCTAGTAAATCATATAGACTGTGAGATAGGGGCTGTTTAGTGGAGTCATTTTTTTTGTCTGGCATTTTGAGGGCTGAATGTGGCTACTAAGCTGATGAGAATATGGGTGATTTTAATGCCTGCCTCCTGTTCGAAAATTTACAGAAGAAAAAAATTGATTCACATGAAGAATTTTTTTTTAATGATCTCAAATTTTTTGGCTTCTAAATAAAATATTGCTATTGATGAATAATTCACCCATTAAAAATACCAGATGCTTTTCAATAGCTGAAAAAGTGGGGATGAGTGTCAACTTCCAAGAGAAAAGAAAAGAACCTTCCACGTTTACTTTTTGTCTGGTAATCGAGAGAATGGAAGGTTTTGTTGTGAAAATAACGCTGAAAAATCGCCAGACGGTAATCACAGTTCGAAGTCGAGTTTTCCGGCGAAACATTCTGTGGACATTTCCAACAGGTGGCAGGTATAAAAACCACCTATATTCTCATCAGCTAACTAGCCACATTCATCCCTCAAAATGCCAGACAAAAAAAAATTACTCCACTGAACAGGCCCTATCTCAGGGTCTAATAGTACAGGGTATTAGGGTTAGTTTACAATATATATATTATATTAACAACCGTCATTCGACTGATTTATTTTATTTTGTTTATTCTATTTATTTTTTTGTGTGGATTGTATATCTATATCTCGTTAACCTAAGTCTTAAGTATATACTTCGAATATTATTGTTGTATCTATTTATCTACTTGGTTGGGTTAATTAATAGTAATATAGATAGTTTTCAAGAACAAAGACGGTTAGATGGAGTAGCATAAGCTAGATCTCGTCGTCTATTATCAATGTTTTATAAACTATATTTTTGGTGAAATAAAAGGCATTTATTATTATTATTATTATATTTATTTATTATAAACCTAAAAAAAAAACATTTTTCAGATTCATAATTAGATTTTGGAATTACACTAGATAGGTGAGAGTGAAATTCGAGATCGAAAAATTAACAAAATATGGAAAGAGTTGTAATAGAATTAGTTTTAATACTAATATAAAAGCAAAAAGAGTCGCGTTTCAATATCTAAGAAGATTTAAAAAGATTTTAAAATTTAGCTGCAACCCTATCACTTATTCATTCTGATGTATATACCTAATATTACCATATACCACCACCTATATGCCTTAATATCAAATAATATTATGTACAGGGTGGTCCAAATTGGACATTTTCTTATCGCCCTCTAGCGGCTAAACGGTTGAAGATAACAAAATGCGATATGCACCAATCATGATTTCATGGAATTTGACCCTCAGGGTGGGAGGCGTTTTTTCTTTTCTATCTCTAAAAATAAAGGGTGTTTCCATAAGAAAGTGTCCAATTTGGACCACCCTGTACATGTACACCTGTTAATAACAACTTAGTTGTAGTAGTTTATTTACAATGTTCTAAAATAAAAATTAGAATTAAAATTTACATTTTTTATTTATTTTTTTTTGTTTTATTTATTTACTTATTATTTTTTATTTATTTATTTTTTCTTAGTCTAGATTGGATTTTTTTTTTTCATTGTAACTACCAAATGTAATTAATGTTAAGAGTTATTTCTGACTTATTGCGAGAGCTTTCAAGAGATAAAGGAGTCTCTTATTTTTTAATAACTGGCTTTATCCAGGGACGTAGCGAAAGCCTCTGGTTTGAGGGGAAGGGTGACATTCCTAATTTTCCCAACTTTAATAAAACATAAGAAAAAATCATATGTGCATCGTACACGTGTTAAGAAGTAAAACTTCTTAAAATTATTCCCTCCCTCATACAACTTTTAGACTTAACGCATAAGCCGGAGTATAAAGACAAAAGGCTTCACAACAGACAAGCACGTATCTGTAATGTCGTCACAAGGGTATCAGCGCTTGAAAATAATAAGCAATCCGATTTGATTATAATCCTTGATTTATGTCAATCGTTCCTCGTCTGTCATTATCATTGGCTCGCATTCTCCGTCTCTCTACAGTCTACGTTATATCCTCCTTCTCTCTCGTCTCTCGTGTTACTAAATTTGCCAAAACGCGACGTTACATGATGCGTCTTTCAAATCACTCTTCATATTCTTGTCTAAATATCAGACCACGGCCTAATAGTCCAGGTGGTGGCGATGAAAATATGCAAGAATTTTTTGAAGGCTAATATTTCCAAAATAGGTCGTACTTTAGTGATAGAAAGCCTGTACAGTCAGCACTTACAACTCCAAGACAGCTGGAGTTGAGAACCGGGCAAAGAAGGAGGCAGGATTTACATTGAAAATAGGCCCCCGTAAATTTCAACCAAATTTCAATATTTTAAAGGTATCATCATTGTAAAAAAAAATTTGAAATGTAAAGATCGTATGTCTGTGATAGCAGATATAGCTTGTCAAAGTACGTAGGTCCTGCTATGCTATGCATAGGAAATATTCGCGGAAATATCTCTACGTAGTTTTTCTTGAATATCTCGAAAAATACTAATCCATTTTTGACGGTTTTGGGGTCCTTTTGTAGGTATCAAACCCAAAAAACGTCAAAATTGGACTAGTATTTTTCGAGATATTCAAGAAAATCTAAGAAGGGATATTTCCTCGGATATTTCCTATGCATACCATAGCAGGACCTACGTACTTTGACAAGCTAGATCTGCTATCACAGACATACGATCCTCTTTATATTTCAAATTTTTTTTTGCAATGATGATACCTATAAAATATTGAAATTTGGTTGAATTTTACGGGGGCCTATTTTCAATGTAAATCGTGCCTCCTTCTTTGCAATTTTAAGAAGCATCTCTAAACTATTTTTTGAAAGCGCATTATGTATACCTACACCACGAGCAAATATAATATAAAATAGAAATCTAATAGTCAGACAGCAAAATATGGGCACACATAGCGTCAGCGCTACTCCATACCTGTCATAAAAATTTCAACACACATACACATCTAAAACTGATGAGAAGAGTTTGACATGTATATATTTCAGACCCACAAATAATTATAATCGGATAAAATAAACACTGTAGAAAAAAACGGGTATAAGAAAAATGTTTGAAAAAACCAAAAACTATTTCTTCAACTCAAGAGTAAAGGATTCAGAGCTTTGATTTGCCCCCCTTACCCCCCCATGGCTCCATCCCTAACTTCATCGCCACTAATAATAACATTCGTTAACAGAAAATATAGAAAAAATCTGTCAGATTTTGTATATAAAATTTTTTCCTATTTGAAACAGTAAAGGCTGTAAGTATGGGATTAAATATAATCAAATACTCTGTCCATTTCGCATTCACAAAAGTTACATTAAAACCCTAGTTTATCGATTTGTTTGGGATGCTAAATTTACTAAAGCAAGCATTACATTCAAACTTACACTTATCTAGCTGAATGTGTCAGTGAATGTTGCTTCAAACAGTTTTTCCTTTTAAATTTGGCGTTGCATATGTTGCATTTAAAATTCCTCTCATCCGAGTGTATTAATATGTGGCTTCTCAAATGACTTTTTTGTTTAAATTTTGCATTGCATATTTTGCATTTAAAATTGCTCTCATCCGAGTGCGGTAATGTGTGGGTTTTCAAATTACCTTTCTGTTTAAATTTTGCATTGCAAATGTCACATTCAAATGGATAAATATCCAAATATATTAGTTTGTGAATCTACAAAGTGCTTTTCCGTTTAAAAATCGAATGTGCTTTCGCAAACCAGATTTCTGTTCAAATTTTGCATTGCATATTTTGCATTCAAAATTGTTCCCATCCAAGTGTGTTAATATATGTTTCTCCAAACAGCTTTTCCTTTTAAATTTGGCGTTGCATATGTTGCATCTAAAATTCTTCTCATCCGAGTGTGTTAATATGTGTTGCTTCAAAGAGTTTTTCCTTTTAAATTTGGCATTGCATATGTTGCATTTAAAATGCCTCTCATCCGAGTGTATTAATATGTGGCTTCTCAAATGACTTTTTAATTTAAATTTTGCTTCGCAAGTGTCACATTCAAAAGGATAAATATCCGAATGTTTTAGTTTGTGAATCTTTAATTCGCCTTTTCGTTTAAATTTTGCTTTGCAAGTATCACATTCAAAAGGATAAATATCCGAATGTTTTAGTTTGTGAATATTTAAATCGCCTTTTCGTTTAAATTTTGCTTTGCAAGTATCACATTCAAAAGGATAAATATTCGAATGTGTCAGTTTGTGGTTCTTCAAATAGGCTTTTTGTTTAAATTTTACTTTGCAAATGTCACATTCGAACTGAACGTATTGAAATGTGCTTTTTCAAAGTACCTCTTTCTTCAAATGTTGCATTGCATATGTTGCACTCAAAATTCTTTCCATCCAAGTGTGTTAATATGTGACCCTTTAAATATTCTTTCTGTTTAAATTTTGATTTACATGTGTCACATTCAAAAGGATACATATCTTAATGTGTTGAAATATGCCTTCTCAAATTATATTTCTGTTTAAATTTTGCTTTGCATATTTTGCATTCAAAATTCTTCTCGTCCAAGTGTATTAATATGTGTCTCTTCAAATCGCCCTTTCTCTTAAAATTTGTACTGCAAATGTTGCATTTAAAATTCTTCACATCCGAGTGTGTCAATATGTGTCTATTTAAATCGGGTTTTCGTTTAAATTTTGCTTTGCAAGTATCACATTCAAAAGGATAAACATCCGAATGTGTTAGTTTGTGATTCTTCAATTGGTTTCTACGTTTAAATTTTGCTTTACAAGTGTTACATTCAAAAGAATAAATATTTGAGTGTGTTAGTTTGTGACTTTTCAATTCGAAGTTTCGTTTAAATTTTGCTTTGCAAGTGTCACATTCAAAAAGATAAATAATATCCAAGTGTTTTAGTTGGTGACTTTTCAAATTACTTTTTCGTTTAAATTTTGCTTTGCAAGTGTCACATTGAAAAGGAAAAATATCCAAATGTGTCACTAAATGCTGTTTCAAAATTGATTTAGTTTTAAATAAAACATTGCAAGTGTAACATTGGAATTTTCTAAAAACTTCTGGTCCTGATGAATTGGTATCTCTTGAACATTTCTCTTCCTTTATAAATATTTCTTCATTTGGATCTATTATTTCAATATCTGATACTTCTATTTCATTTTTAATGTCATCCTCTAGATATTCATCATCAATCATAAACCTAAAAAAAAAGTCATTCAGTTAGATTGTTTTTTACAAGTTGTTTTTAAATAAAACGACTCGTAAATAAATTATTTTAAACTGCCGTGTTTATTTTGTTGTTAAAAAATCAGAAGTTGTAATCAATCATAATTCGAACGACAGACATGACAGACAGACTCGTCCTCTCCTTGTTCATTTAGGCGATTTCTTTTGTCCTGTCCGCTGCGTTCCGTCGTACAATATAAAAACAACAGATTACTCTAAAGGTGCGTATATGTGATCAAATACAAAACAAAAATTGAATTCAAAGAAAAATAATAAACAAATTAACCAAACATGCCCCCCGCCTTGAAAGGATCCCTTTCAAAATACATTAGGCTTCTTTTTTTACATATTTAAAGGGGCAAAATGATTCATTTATCAACAACCTATATCTAACACGACACAATTTTTATTTTTCACTTGACTGAACTGCTGACACACACAAATTGTCCTTTTCTTCAGGATCGATGGGAAGAGGGCACAGTTTAGAAAACGCTCTCTTAATAAGTCCACCTGCTGTGCGTATTGTCGCTACTCTAGCGACATTATCGGGTCCAGGATGAATAATAGCAATTCGACCTAACTTCCAAGCTAATGGAGGAGCTTGATCGTCCTTAACCAATACCAACGTATTCACCTTCAATGTCTGATGGTTAGTTTTCCACTTAACGCGGTGCTGTAATTCTTGCAAATATTCTGTGGACCAGCGTTGCCAGAAAAGTTGCTGTATTTGTTGCACCTTTTGGTATCTAGAAAGTCTATTTTCATTTATATCCATTACATTCGCCTCTGGTAAAGACGTCAATCTTCGGCCAATCAAGAAGTGTGCGGGTGTTAGGGCATCATAATCAGAGGGGTCAGAGGATAATGGGACCAGTAGGCGAGAATTGAGGATTGCTTCAATCTGTGTTAGCACTGTCATCATCTCTTCAAAGGTTAATTTTAAATTTACCGGTAAAATGCGCTTCAGATGAAACTTGAAAGCTCTTACCCCTGCTTCCCAAAGTCCACCGAAGTGTGGAGCGTGAACAGGTATAAAAGACCATTGAACGCCTTCATTCGAAAATGATTCTATAAGATCGGACTCATTGCTTTCTAAAAACTGTCCTAGCTCAGCCAGCTCAGTCTGTGCTCCGACGAAATTTTTGCCGTTGTCCGAATAAACTCTCTGAGGCTTACCCCGACGTGAGGTAAAGCGTCTAAACATCGATACAAAAGCTTGAGATGTTAAGCTTGTAACCAATTCAAGGTGTATGGCACGTGTTGTGAAACAAACAAAAACTGACACGTAAGCCTTTATTTCTATGCCTCCCCTACCTTGCTTTTGCTTTAGTAATATTGGCCCGGCATAGTCGCAACCAGTTGTAAAAAATGGTGGTTGAGGAATAACCCGATCTGCCGGTAATTGGCCCATTATAGGGGTGATAAATGCAGGCTTGGCTCTAAAACACTTAATGCACGAACGTACTGTTTGTTTGCTTAAATTGGTGCCGGAAATTGTCCAAAAAGATTCTCTTATTGACGAAAGTAACAACTTAGGACCAGCATGACCTAATTGCAAATGTTCTTCCCGAAACAGTATTCGTGTAATAAAATGGTTCGAGGAAAGAAGCATTGGGTGCTTCTGATTATAAGGAATGTTCGATAAATGCAAACGACCTCCAACCCTTAGTATCCCTTTCAAATCTAAAAACGGATTAAGTTTTTGAAGACTACTGTTTTTGGGTAACATTTTTCCTTGTTTTAAAAGTGTTAATTCGGTTAAAAAGGATTCGCGTTGAATAATTTTAACTAAACAACTTGTGGCTTGCTCTAACTCGTTAGGTAATAAAGGACCTTTAAAATAATCATTCTTGTTCCTTGTATTATGTAGAAACCTGAGGCAATAAGCACACACGCGTTTCAGCTTCTTAAACCGGGAAAACTTTTGAAACTCCGTGAAAGGTTCTAAATATGTGGATACATATGCAACAGTTGTTTTCCTCTTTTCGGGAAGGGGATCTTGCAATGATAGCTGTTCTTCTGGCCAGGGCTCTTGGGTTTCACCCAACCAATTTGGACCTCGAAACCACAAACTATTTTTAATCAATTTACTAGGAAAAACACCTCGAGAAACCAAGTCGGCAGGATTTTCATTAGTTTTGATGTAATGCCACTGATCAGGAACCGTCAAGGATTGAATTTGTGAAATTCTTGTTTTAACTGCGTATTTTTTTCGAGCTTACTTTCTAATAAATAAAATATTTTCAATGCAACTTGTTTAGAATCACCTAGCTTGTCAATAGGTTCTTTAAAGGGTATTGCAACCACAAACCGACCACTGGCATCACGCTGCACATTTTCCACAAATTGAGTTTCGCAAGCCTTGTCCTCCTCAGACTCGGGCGATTTATTTGAAATAGGCTCTTCTAATAACCAAAATTTGGCTAGTTGGTCCTGAATTCCTGTTGTCGACAAATTACATACGGTTCTTTGTTCAGATACATTTATTGGTGCTAGGCCAGATATTATCCACCCCAAGAGAGTATTTTGCAAAATTGGCATTGTTTTACCTAACTTTATCTGGCCTGTAGACATCAGCGTCCAAAAAATGCTAGCTCCCAACAAAATATCAATCGAACTAGGTTCAAAATATTCAGGATCTGCTAGTTTAATATTAGAAGGAACCCTAAAACTTTTTATATCTATGGGCTGCATGGGAATGTTATCACCTATAGTAGGAATCACCAAGCATGAAGCCGACGTCTGAAAATTGTCATAACATGATTTTATATTGATCAAACATTTCTCATTCACCTTAGAAGAACTTTGACCTATACCTACAATAGATATATTGAATTTTTGTTTTTCAATACCCAATTTATCACAGGCAGAGGCTGACATAAAATTAGACATTGAACCCGAATCCAACAGAGCACGACAAGCCTGATAGTTGCCCAAAAAATCCCTTACATAAACAACTGCAGTCGAAAGTAAAACTTCACAAGGGTTTGTGTTGTGGGTTGATCGGCTTGCTAGAACCACTGTTGTTTCAGAATCATTTATTGTTTCAATTTTATTCACGTCACTAGGGGCATTTTGCTTGCAAGAGTCTGACGCAGTTGTCGAAATAATATGCAAAAGCGTGTTGTGTCTTTTCCCACAAGTTCTACATGAACTTGATGTACAGTTAAAACTAGAATGATTAGGCTTTAAGCAATTTAAACAGTGACGTAGGGATTTCATTTTCGCAATTCTGTCAGAAATCGAAAGTGCCAAGAATTTTCCACATTTTGAAATGGTATGTGTGCCTCGACAAAGTTCACACTTTAAAGAAGCATTGGTGGTAGTAAAGGATTTACTTTTAGGGTGAAAATTATCCTTACCTTTTGGTTTCGAAACAGTTTGATTCAAGGTTTGATTTAAATCGAGGGTTTCAAGAAGGTCAGCCTTGCCTCTCAAAAATTCCTTAAAATCCTCCAAGGTAGGCAGTTCATTCTTCCCTTTATAATTTTCCCACTCTCTCACTGTGACCTTATCTAGCTTACCTGACAAGTTATACAAAAGCAAAGTGTCCCAGTGATCCACTGGTTGCTTCAGAGCATCAAGTGCCCTCAAATGTTTACCAACAGTATCTATGAGCTTTCTCAACTCAGAAGCAGAAGCTATCGGTGTAATGTCATTAATAGCCCTAATGTGGTTGTGTACCAACAACCTTGTATTATTGAACCTTTGACATAAAAGGTCCCAGGCTATGGGGTAATTTATTGCTGAAAATTCCAGAGATTCAATAATTTGTTTAGCAGAGCCTTCCAAAGCTGCCCGTAAATAGTGAAATTTTTGAATTTGTGGAATACGGCTGTCATTATGCACTAATGATTGAAACGTATCCCTGAATTCCATCCACGTTTGATAATCCCCAGAGAATTTAGGCAACGGTATTTGAGGCAAACGAACATTAAAATTCATATTAACCGAATTTTGTGTATTATTGGAGCCGCCTGTTGAACCGCCTGAGCCGGCCCTGGACGCTCCATCTCCATTTATAATTTCAGAATCATTTTGATTATTATTATTTAATAATGTTTGAGCCCTGGATGTCACCTCGTAAAATTCATCTTCGAATTGCTGACGCTCTATTAACTCCCTATCAAAATCATTAACAAAATTCTCAATTTCATTTTGAATCTGCTCAAACTCTTCTAAAATGGTATGAATTTTTTCAAGACGCAATTGTAGCTGTACAAAATTTTGATCAGATTTGTCTTTATCAATAGAACCCTCAGAATTGAAATGTTTTGCAATAAATTTACCAAAAAACGTTAAACGGGCTTTCAAGTTTCCTCGTTGTTTATTTAGTTTGATTATTTCCTCTGAGGACATTTTGTACAAATTTTATATCAAATACAAAGAAATGCCTTTATTTTTCTCTTCACAAGAAAAGGAATAACAAAGTAGGTAGTTCAACACAAATGGAAGCAATCTACAATATACCCATACATAGGATACCAGAAAAAAAGGATACACACTTACAGAAATTTCCAGTGGCTTGATAATTGACTAATATTCCATATGTTTACTTCTTATTAACAGTCAAACAGCGAAATTGAAGCACCACTGCAGCACCCTAGCAATTTTATCCTTGCTTGTAGGTATACATTAATTCAATGTGGTCCACTGTGAAGTGTAACTTTTTTGAACATGCTCGTTGCTCACTTACAATGTAGGCCTAGGGCTCCAGCCCCCGTCATGGGACTTTCTAGGTTATGGCGTAATTTTTAGTTTTACCACAGTTTACAAATTAAAACAGTCGAAGGACCGTAGTTTTCACTTTTTTCCACTAGATCCGGCTCGAAGGACCATAATGTTTTTAAATAAAACGACTCGTAAATAAATTATTTTAAACTGCCGTGTTTATTTTGTTGTTAAAAAATCAGAAGTTGTAATCAATCATAATTCGAACGACAGACATGACAGACAGACTCGTCCTCTCCTTGTTCATTTAGGCGATTTCTTTTGTCCTGTCCGCTGCGTTCCGTCGTACAATATAAAAACAACAAATTACTCTAAAGGTGCGTACATGTGATCAAATACAAAACAAAAATTGAATTCAAAGAAAAATAATAAACAAATTAACCAAACACAGTGTCACATTAAAAAATATCCATTCCGTTTTTAATGCCATCCTAAATAATCATATATCATAAACCTGAAAAAAACGTTTTTTATATTCATAGTTAGATTTTGGAATTACAATAGGTAGGTGGGATTAAAATTCGGGATTTGAGAAATTAATACAATATGGAAAATTCTGGTAGAATTATATTTATCATTCATAAAAAAGTAAAAAGAGTCTCGTTTCAATGCCTACAAGAATTTAAAAAGATTTTAAAATTTGACTACAACCCTATCACTTATTCGTTCTATATTTATGTATATACCTAATATTACCATATACCATATCTATAAATACCAAATATTATTATATATAGAGTGATCCAAATTGGACACTCTCTTATCGCCCTCTAACGGCTAAACGGTTGAAAATATCAAAATGCGATATGCACCCAATTATGATTTCAAAAAATTTGACCCTCAGGGTGGGGGGTCCATTTTTTTCTATCTCTAAAAATGAAGAGTGTTTTCATAAGAAAGTGTCCAATTTGGACTACCCTGTACATGTACACCTATTAATAAAAACTTAATTGTAGTAGGTAGTTAAAAATAAAAATAATAATTGAAATTTCTTTTTTTTTGTTTGTTTTATTTATTAATCTTTTTTTTTTTTAATTTTTTTTTTTTTTTTCCTAGCCTAGTAAATCATAGTACAGGGTATTAGGGTTAGTTTACTATCATCTAATAGAAGATTACTTCTAATCTGGGATGAATTTTTCGACATTTCCGAACGCAAATCATTTGTATAAGGTATCTCGAACCTAAACTAACTTTTATTGTTTGAAATATTTTAAAAAAGTGATGAAAACACTAATAAACTAACCTAAAATACCAATAAGAGTATCCACCAATTCATCTCAATAGCAACGTGAGTGAAATCCTGAAATCTGATGGATTGATGATCCAATTAATCAGATCGCAGTTTCGGAAAACCCTTAAAATAACCATAAAAACAAAATCAAAACACCGGGATTCACTTAAATCCTGGTATCGATGCGTCATGCGTCAAATGATATGGATAACGTCATAAAAACTACCGGTGAAAAATAAATGTGTTACCAGTACCAAAATTTTAGACACAGCATTCAAATTGCCACTGGTATTAACTTCTGTGTTGTATGTTTAATTTAAATTTTTCTAATCCAAATGCCTCAATAATTGTTTTTTCAAATTGTTTTTTCGTTTAAATTTTGTTTTGCAAGTGTCACATTCAAAAAAATAGACATCCGAGTGTATCAGTTTGTGATTCGTCAATTGATATTTACGTTTAAATTTTGCTTTGCAAGTTTCACATTTGAAAGGATACATATCCGAGTGTAGTATTTGACAATGTTTCTGCCAAACCCGTTTTTGTTTAAATTTTGCTTTGCAAGTGTCACATTCGAAAGGATAAATATCCGAGTGGATTAATCTATTAAAAAGGCTTTTTTCTTTAAATTCTGCCAAGTGTCACATTCAAAAGAATAAATATCCGAGTGTGTCAGTTTGTGACTCGTCAATTGATATTTACGTTTAAATTTTGTTTTGCAAATTTCACATTCGAAAGGATAAATATCCGAGGGGACATCATAATTTTTTGTAGGAAACACTTTTCGCAAATCCAATAAATTTCATCAATTATATTCCTGTAAAAAATTTTTGGGCTTAAATTTAGTGGGAAAGAGGGAAGCTGTAAAAAAATCAAAAGTGTGTTGGAATTGCTTAAAACCAGGATATGGAGTGAGAGTAAGTAATTGTTCGTATAAGGCATGTCGGCATTGTAGCAAGAAACATAGTGGTTTATTACATGACAATAGTCAAGAGAAAAATAATGATAAGTACAATAATTTGGTAAGTGAGCACAAGAATACAAATTCGGCGGTATTTTTAAGTGAACCTGAAGTTTTATTGTCTACAGTAATAATTTCAGCGGAAAAATGCAAAGACTTAGGACACTATCACATTCGAGGTCTCAGTTAAGTTTGATGACTTCAGAATTACAAAATGTATTGGGGTTTACTAGGAAGAATATGAACATCACAATTTTAGGTTTGGGTGAAAATAGTAAGAATGTTGAGATATATGTATATGATATTGTTATTCAACACATTGTGAATGCTAAATGGACATTTAAAATTGTTTCACATTTAAATTTTACTTATTAAATATTCTAAGATCGGACCTGGATCTTTGAAAATATGGAATCGAGCGCTCGGACCCGTATCCTCCAGGATATGGGTCCGAGCCTTCGGTCCCCTACACAGCCAAATTTAAATTTAATCAAATAATGTAAATTGTATACCCTTAACAAGTTATACTTTTGGTTTATCTTCAATAAATAATTTTGACATAAAAATTAATAATGCGGTGTTAACGCCCTCTAGCTGTAGAAAAAACTTAGGGATTTTTCTGGACACTCAACCAAAATTTGAGGCACATGTATCCAGCTTATTGCAAAGATCATATTACAAAGTGGAAATTTTGTGCATGTACAAAAATATATTAACAACCGTCATTCGACTGATTTATTTTATTTTGTTTATTTTATTTATTTTTTTTGTGTGGATTATATATCTATATCTCGTTAACTTAAGTCTTAAGTATATACTTCGAATATTATTGTTGTATCTATTTATCTACTTGGTTGGGTTAATTAATAGTAATATAGATAATTTTCAAGAACAAAGACGGTTAGATGGAGTATCATCAAGCTAGATCTCGTCGTCTATTATCTTTGTTTTATAAACTATATTTTTGGTGAAATAAAAGGCATTTATTATTATTATTATTATATTTATTTATTATAAACCTAAAAAAAAAAACATTTTTCAGATTCATAATTAGATTTTGGAATTACACTAGATAGGTGAGAGTGAAATTCGAGATTCGAAAAATTAACAAAATATGGAAAGTTGTAATAGAATTAGTTTTAATACTAATATAAAAGCAAAAAGAGTCGCGTTTCAATGTCTAAGAAGATTTAAAAAGATTTTAAAATTTAGCTGCAACCCTATCACTTATTCATTCTGATGTATATACCTAATATTACCATATACCACCACCTATATGCCTCAATATCAAATAATATTATGTACAGGGTGGTCCAAATTGGACATTTTCTTATCATCATGATTTCATGGAATTTGACCCTCAGGGTGGGAGGGGTTTTTTCTTTTCTATCTCTAAAAATAAAGGGTGTTTCCATAAGAAAGTGTCCAATTTGGACCACCCTGTAGATGTACAGCTGTTAATAACAACTTAGTTGTAGTAGTTTATTTACAATGTTCTAAAATAAAAATTATAATTGAAATTTACATTTTTTATTTATTTATTTTTGTTTTCTTTATTTACTTATTATTTTGTATTTATTTATTTTTTCCTAGTCTAGATTGGATTTTTTTTTTCTCATTGAAACTACCAAATGTAATTAATGTTAAGAGTTATTTCTGACTTATTGTGAGAGCTTTCAACAGATAAAAGAGTCTCTTATTTTTTAATAACTGGCTTTATCCAGGGACGTAGGAAAGCCTCTGGTTTGGGGGGAGGGGTGACATTCCTAATTTTCCCAACTTTAATAAAACATAAGAAAAAATCATATGTGCATCGTACACGTGTTAAGAAGTGAAACTTCTTAAGAATTATTCCCTCCCTCATACAACTTTTAGACTTAACGCATGAGCCGGAGTATAAAGACGAAAGGCTTCACAACAGACAAGCGCGTATCTGTAATGACGTCACAAGGGTATCAGCGCTTGAAAATAATAAGCAATTAGCTTTGCTTATAATCCTTGATTTATGTCAATCGTTCCTCGTCTGTGATTATCATTGGCTCGCATTCTCCGTCTCTCTACAGTCTACGTTATATCTTCCTCCTCTCTCGTCTCTCGTGTTTTTAAATCTGCCAAAACGTGACGTTACATGATGCGTCTTTCAAATCACTCTTCATAATCTTGTCTAAATATCAGATCACGGCCTAATAGTCCAGGTGGTGGCGTTGAAAATATGCAAGAATTTTTTGAAGGCTAATATTTCCAAAATGGTTGTACTTTAGTGATAGAAAGCCTGTACAGTCCGCATTTACAATTCCAAGACAGCTGGCGTTGAGACCCGGGCAAATTTGCAATTTTAAGAAGCATCTCTAAACTATTTTTTGAAAGCGCATTATGTATACACCACGAGCAAATATAATATAAAATAGAAATCTAATAGTCAGACAGCAAAATATGGGCACACATAGCGTCAGCACTACTCCCTACCTGTCATAAAAATTTCAACACACATACACATCTAAAACTGATGAAGAGTTTGACATGTATATGTTACTGTAAATGCCCGAAATTCGGTTAAACCTAGGATAAGCGCGTTAAACCTAGGATTTACCAAAAGCAAGTGGTAAAAGCCCGAAAACTAGTTATTTTGCTTTCATTTCGGACTTTTACCGGACACAAACAGTAAATCTTAGGATTTACCACACCGCATTGGTAAAAGTACGAATACCACTGATACGTTACAGAAATCAATATCGTGAAATGATAATCGTTAAGAAAATTTCTTGAGTCCTGGAGATGTTCCATCTCAGGAAATTAGCGTAAGAAGTGAAGTGCGTAAACTCTCGTTATGTAGTGGCTAAGGATTTGAGAAATGCAATTGCATTCGAAAATGTTCCACCAAAAGATGTTTGTGCAGATCCTCTAAAATACTCTGCAATTCTTAATGCCATGCAAGTTTGCCCTGTACCAATAAATAAATATTTCTATTAGTGGACATTTTAATTTATTTATTTCATTTAATAAATAAAAGGATTCTTTCTTTTAATATTTAAGTATAGTTTTTCCAAAGTCAATTGGAACAAGGTGAACCTAAATCATAACTGGTGGTTGACTAGTGGCAGTGCATTGAATATCCCGGGGAAAATTTCCAGAATTGTCATTTTTGACATTGATGCCCGCTTTTCCATTTAAAACGCATTGATGTCAGAAATCTGTCAAAGTGTATATTATTTTTGAAAAACGCAATTTAAATGGGAAAGATCAAAAACAATCAGTATCAATAAAAAAATTCGACACAACGTAGTAAGTAAATTTTAAACTCGGGAAATTTCTTATAAAAATATAACACGTGCATAAAATATTTTCTAAGGGAAATTTTAAAAAAATTCGTCTTTAGCCAATTTTTTTGAGCAAAAACATTCGGCCGAAGAAAAAATCCCTCAGGGCTCGGGATTTTTTCAGGCGCTATGCACTCATAATTTTGTTTAAAAATTGGCTTCAGACAAAATTTTCGAAAATTTCCGGAAATATTTTATGCACTAGTTTACTACTGAAAATTTTCAGTGACCAGTCAGCTACCAGTTGGTACCTTGTTCAAATTGAGTTTGGAAATACTATACCTATTTTTTGCAATATTAGTAGGTACCTGAATTAATGTTTTTTTTTTTTTTATATCTTGTTTAAGGCCACTATGATTTCTGTTTACATTAACACGTTGACTGCCGACCATATTTTTTGAGGCATTCTAAGACGCCGTTGTTTTATTCGTTTTGTTTGGTATCCATGTTTAGCGACACAAAAAATAAAAACGCGTAACCAACTTAAACACGTGCTGGAAAAATGCATTTAGAAGGACGGCGGAGCGACTGCGATTCTCTCGCGATAGGTGCCAGTAAACTCCGATCGGAGTGATCGGCAGTCAACGTGTTGAAGAATATTAAATTAAATAGTGTTTTGGTGTGACTTTTTGTTTCATTTATAAAGTATCCTATTTTTAGGCATTGAAATTGTAACGATTATCTATTCACGATATCGATTTTTGTAACGTATCAGTGGTATTCGTACTTTTACCAATGCGGTGTGGTAAATCCTAAGATTTACTCTTTCTGTCCGGTAAAAGTCCGAAATAGAAGCAAAATAACTAGTTTTCGGGCTTTTACCACTTGCTTTTGGTAAATCCTAGGTTTAGCGCGCTTATCCTAGGTTTTACCGAATTTCGGGCATTTACAGTAACATATATATTTCAGACCCACAAATAATTATAATCGGATAAAATAAACACTGTAAAAAAAAACGGGTATAAGAAAAATGTTTGAAAAAACCAAAAACTATTTCTTCAACTCAAGAGTACAGGATTCAGAGCTTTGATTTGCCCCCTAACCCCCCCATGGCTCCATCCCTAACTTCATCCCCACTAATAATAATATTCGTTAACAGAAAATATAGAGAAAAACTGTCAGATTTTGTATATAAGATTTTTTCCTATCTGAAACAGTAAAGGCTGTAGGTATGGGATTAAATATAATCAAATACACTGTCTATTTCGCATTGACAAAAGTTACATTGAAACCCTAGTTTATCGATTTGTTTGGGATGCTAAATCTACTAAAGCAAGCATTACATTCAAAATTACACTTATCTAGCTGAATGTGTCAGTGAATGTTGCTTCAAACAGTTTTTCCTTTTAAATTTGGCATTGCATATGTAGCATTTAAAATTCCTCTCATCCGAGTGTATTAATATGTGGCTTTTCAAATGACTTTTTTGTTTGAATTTTGCATTGCATATTTTGCATTTAAAATTTCTCTCATCCGAGTGTGTTAATGTGTGGGTTTTCAAATTACCTTTCTGTTTAAATTTTGCATTGCAAATGTCACATTCAAATGGATAAATATCCGAATGTAATAGTTTGTGAATCTTCAAAGTGCTTTTCCGTTTAAATTTTAATTTGCAAATATCGCATTCAAAAGGGTAATCCGAGTGTGTTCGAATGTGCCTCCGCAAATCAGATTTCTGTTCAAATTTTGCATTGCATATTTTGCATTCAAAATTGTTCCCATCCAAGTGTGTTAATATGTGTTGCTTCAAAGAGTTTTTCCTTTTAAATTTGGCGTTGCATATGTTGCATTTAAAATGCCTCTCATCCGAGTGTATTAATATGTGGCTTCTCAAATGACTTTTTAATTTAAATTTTGCTTCGCAAGTGTCACATTCAAAAGGATAAATATCCGAATGTTTTAGTTTGTGAATCTTTAATTCGCCTTTTCGTTTAAATTTTGCTTTGCAAGTATCACATTCAAAAAGATAAATATTCGAATGTGTAAGTTTGTGGTTCTTCAAATAGGCTTTTTGTTTAAATTTTACGTTGCAAATGTCACATTCAAAAGGATAAATATCTGAATGTATTGAAATGTGCTCTTTCAAAGTACCTCTTTCTTCAAATGTTGCTTTGCATATGTTGCACTCAAAATTCTTTCCATCCAAGTGTGTTAATATGTGATCCTTTAAATATTCTTTCTGTTTAAATTTTGATTTACATGTGTCACATTCAAAAGGATACATATCTAAGTGTGTTGAAATATGCCTTCTCAAATTATATTTCTGTTTAAATGTTGCTTTGCATATTTTGCATTCAAAATTCTTCTCGTCCAAGTGTATTAATATGTGTCTCTTCAAATCGCCCTTTCTCTTAAAATTTCTATCGCAAATGTTGCATATAAAATTCTTCACATCCGAGTGTGTCAATATGTGTCTATTTAAATCGGGTCTTCGTTTAAATTTTGCTTTGCAACTATCACATTCAAAAGGATAAACATCCGAATGTGTTAGTTTGTGATTCTTCAAATTTCCTTTTTGTTTAAATTTTGCATCGCAAATGTCACATTTAAAAGGATAAATATCCAAGTGGCGTGTTGAAATGTGCCCCTTTAAAGTACCTTTTTGTTTAAATTTTGCATTGCATAATATGTTGCATTTAAAATTCTTCTCATCCAAGTGTGTTAATATGTGATCCTTCAGATAGTCTCCGTTTAAATTTTGATTTGCAAGTATCACATTCAAAAGGATACACACCCGAATGTATTAATTTGTGTTTCTTCAAACCGTCTTTTCGTTTAAATTTTGCTTTGCAAGTATCACATTCAAAAGCACAAACATTCGAATGTGTTAGATTGTGATTCGTCAAATGACCTTTTTGTTTGAATTTTGCATTGCAAATGTCACATTCAAAAGAAAAAATATCAGTGTGTATCACTAAATGACATTTTAAATTTGCTTTAGTTTTAAATAAAGCATTGCAAGTGTAACATTGGAATTTTCTAAAAACGTCTGGTTCTGATGAATTAGCATTTCTTGAATTTTTCTCTTCCTTTATGAATATTCCTCTATTGGGATCTATCAGTTCAATCTCTGATACTCCTATTTCATTTTTATTGTCATCTTCTGAATATTTATTATTCATATACCTAAAAAAAACTTAATTTAGTGAGATAATCAAATTTCAATAGATATAGGTGAGATAAAAATTCCAAAAATTAATACATAGGTATTATGCTAATTTATTAGTAAATACAATATTTTTTAATTTTAAAGGTAGTTCACGTCCACACACTTGTAAAGAAATGAAATTGCAGCTTTTTTGGACTTTTTTTATTCACGTATTAATCAATTGCCAACGTTTCGACACGGATGCGTGTCATCCTCAGGGCTAAAATGTATAACAAACCAGTTAACATAACTACATTTGCAACAAACTCATTACATTTACATAGAATTTTTTATTTGGCAAATGTACAACATAAACAGAAAAAACAGTACTGAAAACATGTAAATTATTATCAATTAATTGTGTTATAAAAATCAAAATAACAGATACACAGATAAAAAATAAATTATTGTTTTGTTATAGTATTTCTTTATTAGACCCAAACTGAGATGGTTTAGAATCAAAAATCAATACTGACAGACATTAACTCACCTAGATTAATAGTTGTGGTGCTTGTTTTTTGAAATTAAAAAACATAAAAATTCCAACGGACATATAAAAATTCAAACCAGCCGTGCAATGGTTACAAGCTACAAATTGATACTGATATTATTATATTAAACGAAATTCCCTGATATGGAATGTGTCAATGTCCTTGACCATTGGCTGCTGAAAAAGTACCTTTATTTACGACTAATGTATAATGTGCGTATTATATTTGTGATTTTGGCAGTATAATGACATATGTTATTCCTCCAGGGATTAATGACGAGTAGCGGGAATAATGGTCATTATTCCACAAAAGTGTCAGTGTCAAACGTGTAGTGCTTGTGGATTTGTATTGAAAATTATGAGACGGATGAAATTTGTTCATTGAAAATCTCAAATAAATTAATTTGTCGTAAATAAAGTAGAGTATACTACTCGCAATAATGGCTATTATTGCAGGGACAAGCAGAGGTCATTCAGGTCGAGGACTTTCCACGATTGAGTGTCCGGGAAAACTCCTCAGGCACATTTTGCCGATTTTTGAGTTGCCAGTTTTCGCTCATAGATCTAGGTTGTCTAATCCGTTATTTTAGGTCCCAATCGCCTTGTGCGGATTTTTTTTGTGAGTCAAAAAGAGCAACGTGCAATTGTTTGTTCCTAGAGGCCAAAGTATTTTGGTAAGTTGTTTTCTTATTCGTTTTCTCTGTGTTTCCCTATTGCCTACGTAAAAGCATAATTTTCTGTTAATTATATGGTTAAATTCCGAATATTGGATCTACCTACTTATTGCTCCACGCCCTGTCTCATAATGTCCATTTGTGGCCTTTAATCCTCACCTTTAGACGTTACGCTTTATCATCATCACCTTTTAGACGTCACGTTTTAGTCGTAACGCTTTAGTCCCTAACTTCCAGTAAAGAGTTATACGATAGGCTTATATATTTCAAGTCGTACCTCCTAGTTACCCATTCACTATCTCACTTCCTCAAAGTTCATTATTTACTTTTCAATCGTTTTGCGGGTAACAAATTGGCAGTGTCCGTGTTGCCACGTAATAATAATAATTTACATGTTTTTAGTACTGTTTTTTCTGTTTATGTTGTACATTTGCCAAATGAAAAATTTTATGTAAATGTAATGAATTTGTTGCAAATGTAGTTATGTTAACTGGTTTGTTATACATTTTAGCCCTGAGCATTACACGCATCCGTGTCGAAACGTTGGCAATTGATTAATACGTGAATAAAAAAAGTCCAAAAAAGCTGCAATTTCGTTTCTTTACAATATTTTTTATAATTTATACATGTTGCTCCACTCACTTAAATTTAATTTTTTTTAGATTACATTGAAAAGCATAAAGGGGCGTTGAGCTGATTAATTCATTACGAATGATTATTGGAAATTTGAAGCTTTCATAAATTATTCGTTTTTATTATTTATTTATTTATTTACATTATTTGCCATACAGTACAATGTACCAACTACAGGACTGGAAAAATAATCACTTAAAATTTAACATAAAATAATATAATGTATCAACAAATTATGCATATAAAAAAGACCTAAACCTAACTTATCCTACTTAGCCCAAACCTACATACATAAAACACCATCTCCGCAATATTTGCTTCACCCTATTTATTGACAAGTTAAAAAAATCACAATCTAGTTCTAGACAACATTTATTATATTTATTGCACATAGAGAAAACGGGAGAAAGTTTCATTATATTGGTACGCGGAGTTGACAAATAAAATACACAAGTTTGATGAGAAGTCAAACGAGGAACATTAAAATTGACCTTATAAAGCAAATCAGAACAATCAATATGATTATTTAGTATTTTATAAAGCATAACTGAAGTATGGTGGTCAAGATATAATTGAATCTGTTCAATAAGTTTGATACAATCAATCGGTCCTTAATTGGGCCGTTACCTAATTAAAAATTTATGTTCAATAAGTGCTTATGAGCCAATCCTTGAGGAGGATAAACACCATCACATTTAAAACCTAAATATTTAAAAAATTTCCTCTGTATTCTCTCAAGATTATCGAATCAAGAGGTTTCAGGATTACCGGATAATACTTTTACGCGTTGAGTGTCAGGTAAAAGTATTAGGTAATTTTGAAACATCGAGTGGTATTCAAGAGGTTATACAACGAACTAAACTTTAATACTTTATTCATTTTTATTATTATTATTAACAATATTGCCACCAAGCGCGATAATCCCAAAAGGCTTATCACTTGTTAAGCCTTTCGTGTCATATGGGAATAATATACAGTGAGTTGTATAATCAATACGATATCATAGGCAGGTGCTCATACAAGTGAAGCATATTCAAGCTTGGATCCAACATAGGAAATCAATAAAATTTTGGATGAATTATTCACCAGAAGCTTAAGTGGGCTCCATGCATTTACCGGCTCAGACTTCAAGCCTGCTTTTTTCAACAAAGGAAAGAAGAGACCTTTTGGTTTACTAAAAAATTCCATCGAATTTCAAAAAGATAAAAAATAAATAAACGTGGATGATGGGGGAAAAGTGCAAACCATTTTGCTTGATGTCAAACCCTTTGGTTTTTACAGCCTTTAAGGTGTAAAAATGCCAATATTCAACTATCAATATTTTAAAAATATAAACTCTTCTTAAAATTTTCTGAAAAATCAAAAAATGTTCCTAATAATACATATACAAAGTGTTTTATTTGAAATAACGAAGTTGACTCTGATTCTCAAAATTTGACACACCCTGTATATGACTTAATACTATTAAAATATGCAATATTTAACCCCAAAAAAATTTTGTCGGCGATTTTGTATATTCTTTTGAGATTAAAGACCAGAGTATCTACTAAATGGACTCAGGATTGAATTAAAATATGACGCTCGATTTGCAAATTTTAATTTTATTTCAGCAAAACCGATGGAGCCGGTGATGACATTCTCTTTCACGATGAGGAAACCGATTCTGAAAATGATGACATGGACATATGAAGAGAAAATATGAAGATATCATTTTTTCAGGTATAACTGAATAACTGAGTAAATTTGAGGCTTTCTTAAAATATGTGTCATCAGCTGTTTACTGGCTCTTAGACTTATTCAATTATTTATTATCACTTCCAGTTTGACCGGAAATAACCTTAACTTTCTTATTTTAAACAAGACGCCAGATATAAGCTATATATTTATGTTACATTACAACACTTGTTAATTAAACCATTGTGGATGCTAAATAAACATTGAAAATTGTTTCACGTTTCAATTTCACTTATTTAGCTGAATACGTCACTGAATGTTATTTTGAATTACCACTTATTAACTTTGGTGTTGTATTTTAAATTTTTCTCATCCGAATATGTCTTGATATGTGTTTCTTCAAATTGCTTTTTCGTTTAAATTTTGCTCTACAAGTGGCATATTCAAGAAGAAGTTTATCCGAGTGGATTAGTTAGTGACGCTTTAAATCGCCTTTTCGTTTGAATTTTGCTTTGCAAGTGTCACATTCAAAAGGAAAAATAACCGTGTGTATCAGTTGGTGATTCATCAAGTCGAGTTTTCGTTTAAATTTTGCTTTGCAAATGTTACATTCGAAAGAATAAATATCCGAATGTGTTCGTTGGTGACAGTTTAAATCTTTTTTTCGTTTAAATTTTGCTTTGCAAGTTTCACAATCATAGGCGCCGGAACTTCAAAATTACTATGGGGGCTCGGGCTCCAAAAATTAACATAAGTAGAATTAATTATACAGACAGGACTAGGCTACTAGATAAATAGGCTTGAATGGGACCAGCACCATTGGCGTAGACAGGATTTTGTATTGAAGGGAGGGGGCAAATTTGCAGGAAGTGATCGTTGCAGCTCCGCCGCAGGTGCGAAATTTTTGGGTCTTTTACGGTATTTTTGTGACTTCTAATGGTGAGGGTATGCGAGGATGCGGCCATTTCAACATAAATTTTGATAAGAATTTATAGTAGAACGTTACTTAAATTATAATACAGGGTGGAATTTTCAAATGGAATAAATTCAGTATTAGAAAGCCTGTTTATATTCTGGAAAAATAAAAAAAACGGGTCCGTTTATTTTTAGTTTGGCACATTTTTTTGGCCTTTTCATGGAATTTACCCCTCTCTTAGGGGTAGATACCACCCCCAATTTGAAAAAAATGTACAGATATGTATTGTGATAGCACGATGGAATGGGCATAAAAAAAGGAATATGACCCATTATTTAAATTTGCATTACGGTAATCTAGTTATGTAATTATTTTTGACATTAACACACTATTTTAGGGTTGAGAATCCGAGCATCAGGCATCAAATAGTGTGGTAACGTCCAGAAATAATTACATAACGTTACAAATGGGGCTCGTTTCGCTTTAGGGTTCTACCAAGAAGAAATGCTGAAGATATTCAACAATTTTAATTGTAAAAAAATGTTGGAAAATATGTTTTTAATTTTTTTCGTCCTTTCTAGATCCCCGAAATGCGAAAGTAAATATTGGGTCATTTTCCTGTTTTTATACCTATTCCAACGAGCTATCACAATACATATCTTTACATTTGAAAAAAAAAAGTTGGGGGTGGTTTCTACCCTTAAGAGAGGGGTAAAGTCCATGAAAAGGCCGAAAAAATGTGCCAAACTAAAAATAAAGAGAGCCGTTTTTTTTTTCCCAAAAAATAAACAGGCTTTCTGATACTCAATTTATTCCATTTAAAAATTCCACCCTGTATATGTATGTATTTGATTATCCACTTAGGACTTGAATTGATTTTTTTGTTTATTCCAATTTTGAATTATTAATAAAATTTAAAGGCCTTTAGAGGAAGGTGGGAAAATGCCCTTTTGTTTCCCTTCCTGCCAACGCCAGTGCGCAGCACCGATTTGATTCGCCTTAAACGGGTACAAGCTAATTCGTCTTATTACTCTCTACGTGTATAGTCGGTTGGTCCGATCTTTAAATAAATTTTCCATGATAAGCTAGGTAAAAAAAGCCAGTGATGTAATGTAAACATACCTATCATGAAAAAAAAACGGAAAGGAAATAATAATCCAACGATTTATTAAAGATGCAGGTTTAAATACTACACAACAAAATATTCAAACTGTTAAAGTAGGCATAACAAAAACATAAAACACACAAGTTTGATATAAAAATAAATAGTTAGGAACTTAATATTTTTGTACCCACCCACTACACCCATCACCAAAATCACTATGGGGGCTCCGCCCCCGTAGCAAATTTGCTATGGGGGCTCAAGCCGAGTGTATCCGAGTGTATTGATTGGTGACTCTTAAAAAGGGATTTTTTTTTAAATTTTGCTTTGCAAAATTCACATTCGAAAGGAAAAATATCCGAGTGTATCAGTTGGTGATTCTTCAAGTCGCCTCTTCGTTTAAATTTCTTTTTGCAAGTGGGACATTCAAAATGATGAATATTGAAGTGTATTAGTTGGTGACTTTTCAAGAGCCTTTTTTGTCTAAATTCTCTTTTGCAAGTGTCACATTTGAAATCATAATTTCCTGAGTGTGTTAGAATATGATTCTTTAGATGGCCTTTCAGTTTAAATTTTGCATTGCAAATGTCACATTCAAAAGGAAAAATATCCATGTGTATCACCAAATGAAGTTTTAAATTTGATTTAGTTTTAAATGAAGCATTGCAAGTGTAACATTGGAATTTTCTTAAAACATCTGGTCCTGATGAATTGGCATCTCTTGAACATTTCTCTTCCCTTATAAATATTCCTTTATTTGGATCAATCAATTCAATGTCTGATATCTCTAGTTCATTTTTAATGTCATCCTCTGGATATTCATCAAACATAAACCTAAAAAAAAAACATTATTTAGTAAAATTTTCAAATTATATTCAATATAGGTGGGATGAAAATTCCAAAAATTAATACATCTATTATGCTTAATCACTAGTAGATACAATATTTACTATAATTCATACAAGTATGTTGATTCACTTACTTAAATATAATGTAATAACCCGGAAAAATAGACCCGCAATTTACAAGGACTTGAAATACAAAAGCAGTAAATTGGAATGTAATCAAATAATGTAAATTGAATCAACTAATCTAATGTTAATTAAATCTCCAATATTGAAAGAATAGTTATAATTTTCCAATTTTGGCATTGATACCTAAAAATTATTTAAAATTTGAAATACCTAATAAATAAATGACGAGCCAGGGTTACGACAGCGCGAGGTTTTTGCACCTGCAGAAAAATTCATAAAAATATTAAAAGCAAGACTGAAGCAATTAAATTGGTGACTAAGTGACAGATTTCAGATTAAAAAAAATTATTTACAGCCGACACGAGTTCGGCATCCTTTTCACCTATCAGTTTATATACAATATATATTTTTTTTTATTATTATTTGCTATATAATGCTAACCTAAAACCCATCCAAAAAAATTTGATAAAGAGCAGTAAATTTCAAGCCTGGGTCACATTTACACTATCTTGAAGTAGAAGGAAAAAACGTATGGATTCTAAATATTTTTAAAATCTATTATGCTATAAACCTCATCTCGAGTTATCTGGGTCTCAAGAAATAATTTTAGCTTGTATTTAAAAGCTAGTGTGGACGGAGTATGAAGAAACGTTACGATTTTTGAATAAACTGTGAGAGCTATGAACTGAAAACATCTTTGACCTATGGTTTCTGAGACATTAGGTCTAGCAACAGGAATCTTATTTTGAAAAAGACCCAGTGCAATTTTTTGGAAGTAGAATTGTCTTGCATCGAATATACTGGATTTCCTAAACAGCAAATGAGTCGGATCCAGTCCATAATTTTTTAATATAATTTTAATTATTCATTTTTGCGTTATTTAAACCGACTCTACATACTTATTTGTGACAGCACCCCATGCTAAACTCCCATAATTTAGGTGGGACTGCGCAAGTACATAGTACAATATTTTAAGCTGTGCAAGATTAAAGATTTTAGTGAAGAAACGAAAGTTGTGCAACAATGATCTTAATTTGTTTGAAACATATTCGGTATGGTAGTCCCACGTTAAATGACTGTCAAGGAAGACTCCAAGGTATTTAAACTTATTGCAACTTTCTAGGATAACGTTCTCTGAATTTAGCTTTAGTTGGATTGAGTCATATGGCGGTAGTTTGCTGCTATAACATGTGAAAGGCATAAAGGTTTTTTTTTTTGAAATCAACTGTAAGCAAGTTTGTATTAAACCACTCAATGTATTTACCTAAGTTATTTTCTCTCTCTTTGAGTTGCTCCCAGGTATCTCCAGTATAATAAAACCCGGCATCATCAGCGAATGCCGCTACCTCGGCTCCCCCTTTGACTTTGAAAAGGTCGTTAACATATATAATAAATAAGAATGGGCAGAGCACGGTTCCCTGAGGAACGCCGCTCTTTGCTTTCTGCCATCCAAGTAACTTTTCATTAGGATCAAATCATTGCTCGTAAATCCAATGTTTTGAAGTTTCTTTAACATAATTGGATGGGAAATGGTGTCCAATGCTTTTGCAAGATCAACGAAGATGCAAATGGAGGAACGTCATTGTCTAGTGAAGTACCTATTTACTTTTGAAACTTAGTTCGCCACTGCATCCTCAGTTGATCTCGCTTTTCGAGATCCATATTGATATTCGGAGAGGACATTGTTTACATCCAAATGCGATAAAATTTGTTGTTTTAAAACTTTCTCAAATCTTTTTGATAAATTACAAATTAAGGATATAGGTAGGTAATTTGTCGGTGTTGATTTTTCGCCCGATTCGTACAATGGTTTCACAACAGCTTCTTCAAAAGCTGATGGGTATTCACCGTCAATAATCGATTTATTGATGATAAACGTTAGCGGCTCTTTTATATATATCGCGATTTCCCTTATAATTTCTGCAGTTAGTCCATCTGGTCCGGGAGCTTTTTTTAGTTTTAGTGTGTTTATGATATCAAATACCTCCAATGAACTGATTTTTTTTATTTTTATTGAATCGGCTTTTACTTGGTGGAAATCCATTATCTAATAAAAGATTTTTTAAAGTAAATTTCAATACTTATATATTTCCACTATTTTTTGTTAAACTTTTAACATGTTTCGCTAAACTTTAGCTTCATCAGAAAGATTTAAAAAAAATTTTAATGTAGACATAAAAGTGAAATTGACAAATATAAAAAAAGGTAAAAGCTGGTCTAATTTTATGTTAATTTAAATAGGTATTATACAGCAAATAAATTTAAAAGTGGTGAATTGTTTAAATCTAATTGGTCGTTTAATAAACAGTCTAAAGTTTTAAGTTTGTTTATTTCTAAAGATTCTAGAAGATTTAATTTTATCCCTTTGTTTTCATTATGTAATATTTGAAATTCATTATTAAAATTATGATTTGATTCTATCAGGTGATTTGCATAATTTGAATCTGTTTTCTTTTTATTGAAACTATTGTAATGTTCTTTAATTCTAGTACCAAAATTTCTACCTGTTTGTCCTATATATATTAAAAGTTTAACAAAAAATAGTGGAAATATATAAGTATTGAAATTTACTTTAAAAAATCTTTTATTTGATTTTTTTTAGTTTAATTTTATATCTACATACTGTTTTTTCGAAATTGACACTTCTATCAGCCTTGATATTCTCGGACAAATTTCGAACATATGAACATCACAATTTTTGAGATATATGTATATGTTATTGTTATTCACACATTGTGGATGCTAAATGGACATTCAAAATTGTTTCACGTTTAAATTTCACAGAGCAAGCATTAGATTTAAACTTACAGTTATTCAACTGAATGCATCACTGTTTCTCATTCGAATATGCTCTAGTATGTGTTTCTTCAAATTGCTTTTTTGTCTAAATTTTGCTCTACAAGTGGCACATTCAAGAAGAAAACCCGAGTGTATTAGTTGGTGACTTTTCAAATTGCATTTTCGTTTAAATTTTGCTTTGCAAGTGTCACATTCAAAAGGATAAATATCCGAGTGTATGAGTTGGTGATTCTTCAAGTCGAATTTTCATTTAAATTTTGCTTTGCAAATACTACATTCAAAAGAATAAATATCCGAATGTGTTTGTTTGTGATTCTTCAAATAGTTTTTTCGTTTAAATTTTGCTTTGCAAGTGTCACATTCAAAAGGAAAAATATTTGAGTGTATCAGTTGGTGTTTTTGTTTAAGTCGAATTTTCGTTTAAATTCTGCTTTGCAAATACTACATTCAAAAGAATAAATATCCGAATGTGTTAGTTAGTGATTCTCCAAAACGTTTTTTCGTTTAAATTTTGCTTTGCAAGTATCACATTGAAAAGGAAAAATATCCAAATGTGTCACTAAATGCTGTTTCAAAATTGATTTAGTTTTAAATAAAACATTGCAAGTGTAACATTGGAATTTTCTAAAAACTTCTGGTCCTGATGAATTGGTATCTCTTGAACATTTCAACATGGAAAAATATCCAAATGTATCAGCTGATGATTCTTTAGAACGGATTTTAGTTTAAATTTTGCTTTGCAAGTTTCATATTACAAAGGATAAATATCCGAATGTGTAAGTTTGTGATTCTTTAATTGGTTTTTACGTTTGAATTTTGCTTTGCAAGTATCACATTCAAAAAGATAAATATCCGAGTGTATTAGTTGGTGACTCTTCAATTTTTCTTTTTGTTTAAATTTTGCTTTGCAAATATTACATACAAAAGAATAAATATCCGAATGTGTTAGTTTGTGATTCTTCAATTCGGCTTCACGTTTAAATTTTGCATTGCAAGTACCACATTCAAAAGGAAAAATATCCAAGTGTGTCACTAAATGATATTTTAAATTTGATTTAGTTTTAAATAAAGCATTGCAAGTATAACATTGGAACTTTCTAGAAATATCTGGTCCTGATGAATTGGCACTTCTTGAATGTTTCTGTTCCTTTACAAATATTACTTTATTTGGATCTATCAGTTCAATCTCTGATACTTCTTTTTCATTTTTAATATCATCCTCTAGATATTCATTAACTATAAACCTAAAAAAAACATCATTTAGTTAGATTTTGGAATTATATTACATATAAGTGGGATAAAAATTCCAAAAATTAATACATCTATCATATTTATTTACTAGTAGATACAATATTTATTATAATTCATACAAATGTGTTGCTTCACTTAATTAAATGTATTTTTTTTTTAGATTACATTGATTGCGCTGATGAATTCATCACGAATGATTATTGGAACTTTGGAATCTTTTTTATTTTGAGACTGAAATTAATCAATAATTTAAATCAACTTAATGAGGAGAAGTGATTTTCTGCACAAATAGGTCTTGATTCATATGCAATACTAGAAATAACATCCCTATCTCAGGAAATGTTTTTTTTTTTTTTTTTTTTTAATTTCACCCTTTCGAGCCCATACTCTACACTGCAGCCTTTTATACGCTTTTTGTATGTCATTCGTATGGGCTCTACTCCTTCTCATTCATACTTCTCATTCATACTTTTCATTCATACTTGCAGATCGGATGATTGGCGGCAGCGCGGGCGGGCTACCGTCCCGTACTACTGCGGTCACCCATCCAATCTCCATCCCGGCAACACGTTGCTTAGCTTTAGTAGGCCGTCTTTCACGTCCTTGATAAAGAACCAACGTGCCGGTTGGAAATGGATTGTGAAGTAGCAGCAGTAGAAATGAAAACCCTAAGTCTTGCCATTGTGACTGTCTACCGTCCCCCTGGTGGAAATTTTGATGTTATTATGAATGTTGTAAATCAAATGTTTGATATCCTATTGAAATTTAAATATTTTGTCTCAAATGGTGATGTTATTATTGATTTTAGCAGAGAATGTACGAAAAAGTATAAACTCTTGGATATATTGATCTGTTTTAACCTCGAGCAACAAATTTTTGACAAGACCAGACAAAATGGAAAAGCAAAATATAGTACAAGGAAGTACAGTAAATGTAGTGTCTGGTTATGATGCTATAGAAATTCAGGTGCTTCTCAGTGTGGGGAACCAGACCGTAGAAAAGGAAACATATTTGTGCCAACCTATAACACAAAAAGGGCTAAATCAGATGTATGCTGCCTTCTCAAATACGGATTGCAGAGAAGTAATCTGGCTGGAACAAACTGTGATATTTTTATGAATGTATTGAAAGAAAATGTAAATTAGTCCTTTCAGGAAAAAACATACGAAAAAGGTTAAAGTTATAGGAATGAATGGTTTAATACATGCGTGAAAATATGAGGATTATGACGGATATGCATGAAAATTTTAAATGCCCGCAATTTTGGAAAGAGAAATTAGAAATGCTAGGAGGGATTGTCGTTTGGTTATAAACAACTCCAAAAAAAGCACAAATATATCATATTATATTGAAACATCAAGAAACCCGATCAGAACTGCTTGGGAAATAATAAATCAATATCGCTATTCAAATGTTCTTCCTAAGAACTCAGCGGAAATGCGCGCAGATGACAATAATAATTTTTTTTACAGAAATAGCTCAAACCATCTCAAACACATTCCCAAAATCAAATATAAATGCAGTGGACTACCTAAAAAATGTGAAATTTAAACAAAAAATCACGTGACTATATTCAAATTCTATATGGATAGATAACTATAAAAATTGGAACTGGATTTAAAAAAATTCACAGCCTTCACAAAGATGCAACCGGTAGGGACATTGAAAATGCAGATGCAGACTTCAACGCCTATTCTTGTGATTATTGTGATGCATGAGCTCTGAGATCAGCGAAAACTCATAGATTTGAATGTCATATGTCATATTGAATGAATAATTCAAATCGTGGACCATTCTCGTTATTTACGGCCAGTGTAAACGGTGTAAACTCCCTTTTAGATCAAGCGGTGTTGCCGGATAGTTCTTTATTTAGATGGTGTGCCATATAAGGCAATGAAATGCTTGTGAATACAAGAATTAATTAGGTAAATCATTTTTGTATAGGAGTAATAATTATTTTATTGACACGAACAGAAAATTTTATTCACAACTTTATTTTTAACTTTCATTTTTAAATTCAACCAAACTAACCTAAACAGTGAAAACTGCTCCGAACGGAGTTGTTTGCTGGCCAGCCTGTACATGCCAATAATGCAGTCATGCTGCTTCCTCTCCTTCTATCTCGTGGTCCATGTCTGCGACTTCTGCCCACTTGTTGATTTTTTTAGAAGTTGTTCCGGAATTATTCTGTTCCCCTGCCTTGAGGTAATTGTTAGGTCGCCATACTCTGTTCGTATTTGCTCTCTAATTTGTTGCTTTTCTACGATTTTGCACACCTCTCTCACATGCCCCCTGTCCTTTATACTTGTCATCGCATGTGCAGATCCCCTCCGTCTGGCAGAGTTTGAATCGGTAAACATACTGCTCAAAATTTCTGTGCCCCCTCGACAGCAGTGTAAACTTGAAGCTCAGACTCAGGTCTATCCTGTCCTTTCCTACATTTTTGCAGTGGTTATTGAGCTCTCTCCCGTTTGTCTCATTGTCCCATGCTCTCTGCCATTTTTCTAAAGTCCTACGCTATCTTTCAACCTCACGAGCCTTGCCAAAGTATGCGCCTCCTTGTTGCCCGGATTATTATTGGAATGGCCTCTCTTCCATTGAAATTTCAGCTTTGAGCCATGACAAATGTGATTTTCCGTCTACTTTAAGATGTGCGCAGTTAGTTTGTCCTTTATTGCTCCTGATGTAATTTTGTCCAGTGCCTGCTTTCTGTCTGTGATTATAGCTATTTCTATGTCTGGTATCTGTATCCCTATCTGAACGCCCTTTAGTATTGACTTCATCTAGGCTCTGTCCGTAGTGACATTGTCGAGTGCTCTCACTTTATGTCTGCGCTGTTGATCATTCAGTTATGCAAAGACGTCGAGCCCGTTCTGCCTCTCTGATCCACACTGGCATCCACTTGGATCTCCGTCCAACTGCTCGCCCTTATCGTATTGAGCCTTTCTCTTACGGTCGGGTGTGGTTCGTCTGTGGATTTTACTTTGGCGGCCTGTTTTTCATTGTATTTTGTTAACCAGTCTCGTCGTCTTTTGTCTGCCTCGATCCATAGCGGGGGGAAACCTTCTAGGACTTGTAGCGCGCTATTTGGCGTGGTAGCGTAGGCTCTACATGTAAGCAGTAGCAGTGGTCTGGCTGCTGCGTCTAGGTGCCTTCTTCTCAGTGTCGTGTCCGCCCTGCCTCCCCAGATCTCACTCGCATATGATATGGCAGTACTCTATCTAGTATTTCTCTGAGAACAGTTCGGCTGTGTCCCCATTTTCTCTTTAATGCCCATGGTAGAGTCATTGACATTTTCGAAACTTTGATCCTTACTGTTCTCATGTACTCATGGTAATTTCGCTGTGGGTCTATGGTGACTCCGAGATACCTGACATACTCCCTGCAAGGTGGCTATCACTCCGTCAATTTTGATTCTGGGCCCTCTCATTTTCTTGTTATTGGCGGGCATAAATAATAGGACTTCGGTCTTTTCCTTGTTATATCGTAAGTCACTTCTTTGTTCCCACTACTTACAGGCTTCCCATACTGGGTTCCATTTTGCCTCCATTTTTGCGACTGAGCCCGAGACCACGATGTGCTGGTCTCCAGCGTAAGCTTGGGTGCCCGCTAGGTTATCCAGGTTTGTTCGTTTCCATCTCTCGTTCGCATTGTGAATGCATCTAAACCATTCCTACATAACCATCAGCTATAATTTAGGTCCAAGGCTTGACCCTTGGGAACATCCCCTTGTCATGTTCTGTTTGACTTTTTTTGATTTTATAGTTCTGTCTTTCCTGAAGCTTTCGCAGATTTCCTGGAGGTTGTCTGGAATATCGGCCCTCTCCAACTACTCGCTGACATTTGGTCCCCATGCCGAGTTGAAGGCGTTCTTGAGGTCCAAGCAAATAATGGTCTGGTGTAGATCTTGGGCTTCATTTCTATCCATGATGGCCGAGATATTGGTTAGGACTTCAACTGTTCCGGTTCCTTCCCTAAAGCCGTACTGTCTGAGTCTGATGCTCCGGTTGCCTGTTCTTTCAATATGTATCTGTAATCTTCTGGATCTTATCCACTATTTTCCCCGGTGTAGGTAGGATCCGTGTAGGTATCCGCGGTATTTGGGGTATCCGCCCTTTCTGGGTACCCGCGACCTTCCAAATCCTAGGGAAGTAACTCATTTTTAGACGATCTCTCTCCCCATTTTCCCGGTATTTCCGCGAATATATTTGTCGGACTGTTTCTTTAGGTATATTGTCGGCGCTTTTTGCTTTCTTCTTTTTTGAGGTAGCGATGGCGTTTTCGATTTCTTTGAGGTTCATTTCTTTTTTTGATGTACCATTGTAGCGTTTGACTCTGGCCCTGGTCTGTCTCATGTCTTCGCTGTCGTGTTCGGGGTTGCCTTGCGGGAAGTACTTTTTTATTATAGTCGTTTGTTTCGTCTTAGGTCGTCGTGTATGTGCTATCTTCTGTCTGTACGTTCGCTGGTACTTTACTTTCCTATTTTTTATCCAGGAAGTTTCATAGGTGGTAACACGGCTCGTTAGGTCTTCGACTCTCGATTGTATCAAAAGTAGCTTCGCATCTTCTATGCTATTTTGTGAGCCCTGAGTCTTTCTAACATTCCCTGCTTTTTAACGGGGGTTTCTTTTGTTTTGCCACTCTATCCGGCACCTTCTAGCCGTGGTCCTCATCCTCTGTAAGCTCTCGTTCCACCAGTCGTCATTGTTTTCGTCCACTCGTTTTGTCTTTATATGTAGCTTACAATTTCTGCTACAGATTTCCTGTAGTTTAATGCTCTACGGAATCCTGCCCCCAAGCCTGTCTTTGACGCCTCTGCTAATTGTAGTCTAAACTATCGCCAGTCGGTATTCTCGAAGTGAAAAACACTTTTGGTTATCTGTTTTTGCTTCTTTGTTGTCTCTATTCTAAAAGTTATATATTTGTGGCCGCTAAGTGTCTCCTTATCCTAGACAACGCACTAATTCAATATGTCGGCCCTATTAACCATCGTCATATCGTCATCTATCTGACTTAAGCTTCTACTAGTCTCAAAAGTTGGACCCTGATCTCCTATGTTCGCTATGTCATAGCCGTTAGTATTTGCTCAATCCCGGAGATGCGCCCCTCGTATATCCGTGATATGTCCTCCCCACGCTTCATTCATGATGTCGCCTGCTAGGATGTGACCGTCAGTCATGTTGTTGTAGCCCTCACTGTTCCGAAGGAGCCTAGTGTTTGCGTTACCTCCAGGCTCGTCATAGATTGATGTTATGTATAGTTCTGTCTCTGTTTCATTCTGTCATTCAACCTGATTGTCGTGGAGTTGTCGTTGTTTAATTGCAATGACCTATTGGGTGCGTTCCAAGGGCCACAACCGTTGAGACCGCTTAGTGAGCGTAAAGTTCCAAATGCCGTAACCTTGAACGCTCAGTGTCAGCGGCTGGCTATTTCGCTGAGCGGAGAAATTTTACGCTCACCGCCGTCAAATCGGTTGTGACATGCGCACAGCTGCTGTTTTTGTTTTTCTGGATATCAACTCATTTTAATTTTCCGGTTTTTGGCAGTTTTTAAAGTCGTCAGGGTGTATAATGTGGAATCACTTTTTCATTATAATCATGATTTCTTATGGCTGCAACTCTAGGGAGACCGGAAACCCACGAATTAGCAGGCTGAAATAAGTTGTTTAAAATTAATTCCTCCATTGTAACAGCTCTCTCAATAGCATAAAAGTGGCACCAAACCAAAGAAATTACAACTAATAAAATAAATTACCGTACCGAAAACGTGTAAACAAAAAAAGCTGTGGGACAACTGACAGTAAGCGCCGAAAAATTGAGAGGAGCGTTCCAAGCGCTCACAACTGTTGAATGTGAGCCTTTTCCTGCTCAGTTGAGCAGCTTAGTCACTTGGAACGCGCCCTAAATATAGGTTGACTACATCCCAGGAACCGCATCTCTACCCACTACTTATTAATCCTTGTGTTATTTTGTATCTTTCTCTAACACGTGGAAAGCGATTATTTTTCAATGAAAATTAGCAACGCTGCAAACAAATAAACTCCACCTCTAATTCCACCTTTCCAAATCAGCGGCTTCTATTAAATTGTCATGTCAAAATGCGACTTACAGGTATTTTATGACAATTTCCATTTGTCAATCAGTGCCCAGTGAGTGTATCCGCATCTTTTTCTAAAATTATGTAAAATATAAGGATAAGGATACACTTTTGTAGCACTGATTCTGGTTTCATTTTCAGAGTGGCCAAGTATGTGATATTAAAGTGGGTCGGAGTTAGCGGAACTATTTGAACCATTGTGCTCTTGCAGGCGCCGTGGTTGTAGTAGTGACGGCTGTAGTATCTATTGTGTGGCTCCTGTACTATAATTAGGTCAATGTCGTTTTGTTCTGCGTACTTCTCCATCAGCTTGGTCGCCGCTCGTCCTCTGTCTGCGTTGAATTGTAATATCTTCAGGGTCGTTATCTTTGCGTGTCGTCTGTCCATTATTCATAACAGATGTTGGCCCTCTTTCTTTCTATCCGCATTTTGTAGACGGGACAGTCTCGATCCTCTGCCATGTGCCTTCTTCCGTCCCGTCTTATCGTCATCCTTGCACAGTTTGGACAATCGAGATCTTTCCTTTGGCATTCCTTCCGACCGTGGCCACCACCACACTTCATGCAGGTAATTTTTTCTTTGCAGTACTTCGCCAAGTGGCCAAATCTGCAGCAATAGGCCCCTTGCATCAGTTTTGTCATTGCTGATTTCGTTAGTCAATGAAAAATAAGTCAACACGTGTTTTTTTCTTTTTCTTGTTAGTCATAAATTGACGGAGAAACAACGCTTTGAAATGTGCTTAGGACGTCATAACTTATAATACGTTATGACCTCGCACATGCAAAGTATATCTATGTATACAAAACTAATTATTTTTTTAACTTTCGGAATAATGGTATTTGGAGGAAATAAAAAAAACACGCATCGATTTTTTTTTCGATTTCCTACAGTTCGCAATAAACAATAATCAATTTAATTTTTCATAAAAGTATCCTATTGAAGCACATGAACAGGTCCACAAGTCCACATATTCGTCCACAAATAAATGTTTTCGTTAAATCCAACCTAACTCGCCTGGCTTTCATGAGGGCGCGGAATATGTCAGTGCTGGTTTCACATATAATGTTTTCTTTGCAAATAATTGAAGCACCCGCGTCGGAAAACGACTTTTATACGCCTGCCTGCTACTCCTTCTAGCTCCTCATTCTCCATGAATAAGAAGTCCACAATTTCTTTCTCCGTCAGGCCTTTCTCCACTCCAGAGAGACGGATCATGGGTCTTTTATCTTGCCTGACGTTTTAAGGTCCCCAACGGTAGTCTCTTCGATGACCTTTCTAATGGCGCTCTGCTGTTCCGAGTCTATGGCCAGAATTATGGCGCCTCCGTGTCTCGTGACCCTCATTGCTCTAACCTTTTTGATATCTTTGGCCAGAAATAGATTCCTGATCTCCCGAACCGTTATTTGAGCCTGGTCCCAAGTTTCGCCTTCCATCCCCGTAAAATTATCTCAAAGTTGTTAGGTACTTCTTTGGGCTCTGGGGTTACCCAGCCTGGGACCGTCTCGCTGGCTTTGACATTCGCCTCTCTCCTTTTTTCTCTTTTTTTTTGCAATATTGCGTATAACCGTGTATGTTTTTTTTTTTTTTTTCTTGGTTCTGACCAGTTCCCAGTCGCTTTGTGCGTCAGTGGTGGCATTTGTGGTTAGGTTTGCCTCCGTCTCTGTTGGAGTCACTCTGATGGGATGTGGTTTCGATTTTGGTGGCTGTGACTGTTTCTTCTTTTGCAGCCTGTGCTCTGCCCTCCGTGCTGCCTTCTTTCGCTTTTTCGAGTTCCGCAATTTCCTGCCATACCGCTGCCACAGTCCCCTACTCTCTCCTGCCGAACCCTCTCCCTGTCTTCGTTTTGCGCAATAAGCCACTTGGTCCTCTCTTGTTGCCTCTGAACCTCCTCCTGTGTTCTTTCCAGCCTAGCTGACAAATCGATCGTTTCGTCATTCATCTGACTCACCGTTGCCCTCTGTTTGTCCCACGCGAGGTGATGTTCTCTCCCGTCGGCGTGGCTTTCTTGTTCGGTTTCCTTCTGTGTCTACTCTTGCTCTCCGTTCTGAGTGTCTGGGACGAGCTAGTCTTTTGTAATCTTTCTTGCTAGTTCTTCTTTAGGGTTTGCTCTTCCCCTTACTCTACCCCTTAGGCTTCCATACCGCTCTTCCCCGTCTTCGTCACTACTACTCCTACTCGATATGCCGTCTTCAGGTAATTTTGACGAAGTATCGATCTGAGTCTGAGCGAACTCCTCCACTGACCTTTCCAGTAACACTTGGACCTCCTGCAATCTCTTCAGCATGAAACGTTTCGGGAAATTTCCTTTCTCTCTCCCTTCCCTCTGCTGCAGCTCTTTCTTTAGGCTTTCCTCAAGCTCGCTATCAGTTCCCTTGGCGTGCGCCATTTTGCACGGTAACTGGGTCTACTCGTATTCAGATCTCTCCTGACCTTTTCAGGTTTTCTAGATTTTATCCAGATTGTGGAAAATTATTCCCAGGTCTTTTGGAACCCTTTCCAGGTTAATAAAGTTTGTGTGGCTTTCGCGGCCCAGGTTTATTGGTAAGGTATTTTCATTCCGGCCTAATGGCCGTCGTAAGTTAGAATTGCTCATATGGCTAGCATCTTCAGAGGTGCTTCCATGTCCGATTCTGGTAGCAGTCTGCTACCAGAATAGTAAACGCGCCGATAAGGGAATGCAGTAACGTCACGCCAGCGAGAATTTTTGCATTATATTGGCGGTCAGGTTGAGCGGATTCGGCAATCCTTGCCACTCGCAGACTAGACCGCACCCGTCCTTATTCTTGAAATAGAGGAACAGCGTTCCCAGGAGAACGAGTGTTCCGTCTTTTTTACTTAAATTATCATTTCCATATCATTGAGAAAGATGGAACACTCGTTTTCCTGGGAACGCTGTTCCCCTGTTTCAAAAATAAGGATAGAACGTAGCGCTACCGGAGCGATGAAAAAATGACGTCCGCTCCATAGGTCCTTTCTATGAGAGCTCCATAATGATCATTTGATAAAACAGGCGTTCATCAGAAAATTGATTATCACTCCGGTAGCGCTACGCCTGATGAACGCGACCAATGGCTTTGTTTGTTTATTAGCAACAACCGACACTTTCTACACCAAACGGGTTTGTTTGTCCCTATATTTCTGTAATCTGTCTCTGTCGGTCTCTCTTTTTGCCAATACCCATTTGCTTTCCATTCTACATCTGGGCTGGAATCACGACAAGTGGAATTACTTTCATGACGTCAGGTTGCCTAGCAACCGTCATCATCGCCTGAACTATACGCGATAAATAGGTCGCGGGTCACGTCATGAAAGTAGAATTCTACTCGTCGTGATCCCAGCCCAGCAGCTTGGTATAACTTTCCGTGCGCGTGCGTTCGGTAATTAGATTTGAGTTCTCCCTGCGCTCGGTGCACGCTCATTCGCGGTCGTTTATTAAAATTTCGAGCCCTCTTAACACATCGTTTAACTGCTCTGTGCGCTCGATACTTGAGGTACTCCTGCAAGGTGACTATCACTCCGTCAATTTTGATTCTGGGCCCTCTCATTTTCTTGTTATTATTGGAGGGCATGAATGGGAATTCTGTCTTTTTCTTATTGCATCGTACGTCACTTTTTTGTTCCCACTGCTTACAGACTTCATTGCAGGCTTCCCATACTAGCCTGGAGATACCCTCGATAATCCTAATTCCCATACTAAGTTTCATTTTGCCTCCATTATTGCGAGTGAGCCTGAAACCACAAAGATCAATGAGCTGGTCATCTGCGTAAGCTTGGGTGTCCGCCAGGTTATCCAGGTTTGTTCGTTTCCTCGTTCGTTTCCATCTCTCGTTCGCAGTTCGCATTGTCAATGCATCTAAACCATCCCTGCATAATCATCAGCCTTAATGTAGGTCCGAGGCTTGACCCTTACGGACATCCCCTTGTCATGTTCCGTTTGACGTCTCCTGATTTTACAATTCTGTCTTTCATGAAGCTTTCGCATATTTCCTGGAGGTTAACTGGAATTTCGGCCCTCTTCAACTTCTCGCTGACATTTGGTCCCCATGGCGAGTTGAAGGCGTTTTTGAGGTCTAAGCAAATAACGGTCTGGTGTAGGTCTTGGGCTTTATTTCTATCCATGATGACCTAGATATTGGTTAGTGCTTCAACTGTTCCGGTTCCTTTCTTAAAGCCGTACTGCCTGATGCTAAGGTTGCCTGTTCTTCCAATATGTATCAGTAATCTTTTATTTGGCATTTTATCCAGTAATCTCCTCAGTGTAGATAGTACTGGTAGGAGACTGATCGGCCTTAGGGTGCTGCTTTTTTTGGGAATCCAGGGTATATCCGCGGCCTTCCAAATCCTAGGGAAGTAATCCATTTTTAGGCGATCCCTGTAAATACCCCTTATTATCTCCGGTATTTCCGCGAATATATGTCTGATTCTGATTGCCTCGTTAGGTATGTTGTCGGCGCTTGTTGCTTGGCAGCCCTTTTCGCCCCTAACTGAGTCTACTCGTATTTATCGTTGTTCAATACGAATCGGTGCGCTTGCTTTAATAATCGTCTCCGGTTAAGTGAGTTAAAAAGTTAAAAAGTTAAATCAAAAAGTGTACTAAGTACGGTTGTGTGCGGAAAATTATTTACAATTTAAGTGTGTAACCTGTTTGACAATATTCGCATGGATGTCTGAGAAACCTAAGGAAAACTTCTTCTGCTTGCTGCCTGTGGGAGAGGAAAAAAAAACGTATGAATTATTTATTTAGTTTCTTATCAGTCATTAAAATAAACATTCAAAATTCCAAATCTGTATGAATGCAAGCAACTGTTCATTGAATATTGTTCTCTTGGGAGGTTTTCGATGAGAGATTTTTGATTTGATCTGTGAAGGAATACATACAGTATACATAGCCATTAATCTGGTTTATTCATTATAATGGCTGGAACTTGCGCAAAGTGTGGGCAAAACTGCGTATTTAGGGAACCATCAAAAAATAACACCGATATTTTATAACCTAAATTTCCCAGTTATAACACCAGCTAGCTCAAAAATATAATGATAAAGTATAGTAGTACTTACTAAACATGGGTCTCTTGGACCTAGGCATTGTTCTCAGCAGAAGGAATCAATAAAAGTCAGGTTCAAAACAAAGGACAATATTTAATTACTAAACCTATGTAGCTTTGGGCAATAGATAACAGGTAACAATTGAAATGTAAATAAATGTATAACAATAATAATCGACATCAAAATATTACACTAAATAATAAAGTCGTGTTCAAAGAAGGTCAACGTATTGATTACATAAGGGCAATTAATCAATTACGCTAGACATTTAAACTTTAATTATAAATATGCAAAATCATCCCCTAAAATACCATGGTATACCAGGCGCAAGACGATTATATTTATAGCATGACAATGCCAAGAAAATATGTAACTAGATATATAATAAAACACTCTACCTTAGTGACATTCAACTCTTGAGCATCGTTCTAATTATTATGTAAGAAATAAAATAGAGGAGTTATACATTACTCAATCCTGCTGGTAAAATGAAACAGCAACCAGCCTGGAAGGATGAGAAACGTCTAGAAGCTACATCAGCTGCTACTGCTACCCATTAGCTACGTGCATTGTGCACCAAACACTAGACTTGACTTAGACATCAACATCAGACACCGGAACAAGACACCAACCAAAAACAACGCCCTAGAAAAGGTATTCAGCCTTAGTTCCAGAACTATATTAAATTATAACTAGCTTTGACAGCACAAAGACTAGCACTAGACGGCCTCGACAAGCCGGGTCTACGAAGTCTGCACATTTAGAATGAACTTAACGTCACACAAATGGCGCTTTCATAATAGCCCATCATCTAGATTTTATTAATCAAAAACCCTATAGTTTATTCCCTCCCTAATATATATAAAAATAGATAAACATACCTTCCAACAATCACATTCCTACAACGCCTAAGGACATCATTTCCTCATCCGGCAACACCGTAAATGTCGAAAGGGCATATCTCCCTAATATCACCATCAAGGCACACGTAAGACGGCGGAAAGGCAGGACAAAAATGGACATATAAGCCCTTGGGACCAACTCTCTATAAGTGACGAGAAACTAGGTAATAGTATGGAAATGTGTGGCCAAGAACCATGTGGTTCTTGGGCAGCAAAAGTAAGATAACTTACCAGTCACGTGGTCAAAAATCCCTTACAAAAAGGTTTGTGGAAATCCAAAATTACACGTGCCTCCAGCACAAATTGCGGTTTATCCAGTAAACCAAAGAAACGGATTCCACGCGAAAACTGTAGCCAAAATCCCTTAGGTACAAAGGCGAATCCTAGGACTCAAGCAGGCTTAGCAGCTAAAACGACCATTCAGGCTGAAAGTTGGGGTAGAAAAGACCGAAGGAAGAACTTGAAAGGTTCAATTTCCCCCCTAATGACAAATCTGCAATGTCATGGTCAGAACCAGGGACGACTCGTCTCTCTGGGTCTGTTGCCAAAACTCAAAATAATTTCCATACAGTCCCAAAACACAATAGAACTCTTTAAAATCTCAACTAGTTGTTAATTTCCTCAGCTAAATTATAATTTACACAGAGAATTTCAATTCATGAACAAAACGAAGAAAACTTAATGTTGCTACAGACAGCAACACAGTAACAATTCTGTGAACTACGCCAATGACTTTGATTTATCGGTGAAACCTTGACCGCTTGACCCATTTACTCCAAGCACCTGTGCGACATCCCAAGACCGCTAAATAATAAAAACCGAAGTGTTCGGAGCACACAGCTGTTCAAGATCAAGTTCAAGTGTCAAACATAATAAATCATAACCCAATAATTAACGGATGGTAAACAAAGCACTGGGCCTCAATTTTTAATAAAGGTAAGTATTGAAATTGAATTCTATTTCATCCTAAGTCATCCTTTTTCATTTTAGACGCAGTCCCACAAGGAATATTTCCCTGACAAAACAAGAATACAGGAAAACAGAAGCCCCCTGCCAACCTGTCGGAAAATGAATTGGTCATGTCCATGAAATGATTAAAATAAAAGGATATTAATTAAAAACAATCTTAGAGCTTTGGAATACATTATTAAATGAGAATTTATATAAAACTAACAAATTGATACAGTGAATTTTGAACTGTAACATTTTTTGGATGTACGTGTGATAACTGTAAGATCGTCACTTGCAGAAACTGTGAGAAATGGAGCACCTCAGAAGTGAGATTTTTGGAGTTGCTCAGTAGGAAAGTTCGCTATTTTTGTGCTACACGTGTGCAATCCTTTAAATCTAACACAGAGAGAAACGAAGTTTTGCTAGGAGAGAACAAGCTATTGAAACAATATCAAGCCAAATACAGAGAGTGCAAAGTTCTTAATGAGGAATTGAGGGGTAGAATAAAGGAGTCAAAACAGAGTCCCACAGTGGAGACTGAATCTGTAAAATGCACGAAAGATGATGATTTTGCACAAACAGAGACCTTGACCTATGAATCTCTTGCTCAAACTGACATTCTATCTGTCGACATTGATCAAATATCGGAAATGGAAGAACAAATTAAACATTTGAAGGAAGCAAACAGAGAAACTGAGGCGAAGGTCTTAAAATGCAAAAGTTGGCTCAAGACTCAACAAATAAAACTAAATGATATGATTGAAAACAACAGAACTTTGAGAACTATGGCCGAAGTTCTAGAGCAAGAAAGAAACTCATATAGTGGAGGTCAAAAAACTGAAAATGCTCGAATTTGAATATCACCGACCCCAACATACCAAAATTACAGCTACAGGTGCAGATTTACACTGGAACCATGGAAACAATCCTCACAACGAGCCTCATCACCGAGTTCTTATTCTGGGCGATAGTACGATCACAAACCTTTATAAGTTCCTGAAAATCTATCAAGACAAATATTACAATGTACTGACCTTTGTGAAGCACAATGCAACCATGGAGGAAATTGTACAAGATATCGATCTATTGGCGAAAAACTATAGGTACCAAGAATGACTTTGTAATTGTGTCAGGTGGTTTACAAAATGCACGACGAGGAAGCCAGATCGACGCAAAGATTTTTGAACAGCTGGAGGGCATCGGTTTGCATACAAATTTAATTTTCTTATCAGTTCCACTATGGAACAATAGAGTTATTCTGAACAAACTTATAAATGAGGTAAATATTTCGATATTTGAAAAGCTAAGGGGTGCTTACAAGTTATTTTTAAATTTAAACTCGTTCTTAACGTCCAATTGTTTTAATTATAATAAATCTATAACTTTCAAACATAGTGCAAAACAGAAATTAGCTCAGCAAGTCGACAATTATATTTTTCAAGTAAAGAGTAATGGGGAAGGTACCTAGCGATAGTTCAACTTTTTTATACTAAATAACAACGCAACTCCTATCAAAGAAAAGACTAAAGAAAAAACTGAAAAAATTACAAAATTAAATAAAAAAGACGTCAAACTTACTTTCTTTCTGCTTAATATACAGTCAATTCGAAATAAATCAGGCGAACTATTCATTTTAATTGAAAATAACAACATGCCTGCATTTGTTCTTCTTACTGAGCATTGGTTAACAGGTGAACAATTGTGTTACATTCCCAATTACAAAATAATGTCTCAATATTGCAGAGATGGGGGCTACGGGGGTACGGCAATCCTTATTCATGAAGATTTTTTTGTTCAGTACGAAATAGTATGCATTGAGTCTTTCAACAACTTAATAATTAGAAATCATTTCGAGTTTTCCCTTGTTTATGTGAAGGTACTGGATGTATTTGTTGTTTGTGTATATAGACCCCCCTCTGGTAGTCCGGATACATTTTTGGAAGGTCTTGAGGTTCTTTTGCACAAATTCTCGCTCTCCTCTAGAATCGTTCTCGCGGGAGATTTTAACATCGATTATGAAAATCCTGACTCAAAAAACACGAAAGCGTTGATAATTTTATTAACTTCCTTCAACTTGAGAGTGTTCGTGAATGAACCAACGCGTATAACAAACCACTCAGCTACTGCGATTGATTATATATGCAGTAACTATGATTTTGGGGACCATGAAGCTTTGGCGGCGGAACTGACTTTGTCTGAAACAGTACAAAAAAAATCCGTAGTCAGGCGTAGGATTTATAGCAAAAAAAATTTCGAGAAGTTCAAAAGACAATCAAGTTAACTGGAACCGTTGTTTGAGCTCAGAGGATCCAATATGTTCCTTTCAATCGAGTGTGTCACATATTTTCAAAAAAAGTTTTCCACTTCGGAAAATTAAAACCAAAACTAAAAAAGGCTGGCTTAGTAAAGGTATTAAAACATCGGGAAAAAATATGCGATCTCTTCACACAATTAGAAAGTTTACGGATAACCAATCATTTACGGTATTTTAATAGGTATCGGTCAGTCTACAGACACGTCATAAAAGAAGCAAAGAAGAAATATTATAGGAAAAGGATTGATAAAGCCGAAAATAGAAGCAGCGAATATTGGAAAATTATCAATGAGTTAAGGGGTAGAGAAGCGAAGCCAAAAACAATACTTAATATTAGCCCTCAGGGGCTTAATAGTTTTTATGTATCAGTCGCTGAGGAACTTACCCGGGGATTAGATTCTCGTATTGACCCCTTTGCTTATCTTCAGCCTGTTACGCATTCGGTTAGATTTGAATTTAAATTGACCAATAAAGAGCAAATCATAAACTGTATAAAATCAATAAAAAAACAGAATGCGTCTGGAGTCGACGAAATTTCCGTAAAGATATTGAAGAACCTACCGGAAATCGCGCTTGAAGTACTGGTTTCATGTATAAATTGGTCCTTAACAACAGGAATTTTTCCTTCATGTCTTAAGTCAGCTATAGTTATACCAATCTTTAAAGGAGGCGATGGCGCTGACCCATCAAACTATAGGCCAATATCTCTATTGAGCACCCTTTCCAAGATCATGGAAAAAATTGTTAAGGATCAACTGCTTGAATACTTGAATGAACATAACATCCTGAGTCAGAATCAGTTTGGCTTTCGGGGGTCCAGGGGCACGGGTGATGCCATGTTTTCATTTTTGGAGGGCTTGTACCTTGGTTTGAATGAGAGGGAGGTTGCAGCGGCAGTGTTCTGTGATTTTTCAAAGGCTTTCGATACAGTTAATCATGGAATACTGCTGCGGAAGCTAGGTCATTATGGTGTCCTGGGGACTGAGTCGTGCTGGTTTGCATCAATGCTTTCGGGGAGAAGTCAGTTTGTTCGGACGAATGGTGTTGATTCGGGGGCAGAGGGAATCTTGCACGGAGTGCCACAGGGTTCGGTTTTGGGGCCGATTCTGTTCCTTATCTACATTAATGACTTGCTCTCCCTGCCAGTATCTGCAAGGCTGGTAGCATTTGCCGACGACACAAGTGCATTATGGACTACAAGAGAAAATGTAGCCAACTTCAAGGCAGTTATAGAGAGCGATCTTTTGGAGATAAAGGGATGGTGTGATGCCAATAGGCTTCGTTTCAATATACAGAAAACAAATATACTGACATTTAAGTGTGCCCTAACTGACATCAGACTACAGGACGAAACATTAGAGAATAGAACCACGGTCAAGTTTTTGGATCTGCACATTGATTCCCAGTTGAAGTTTGAGCCTCACATTAATTGCTTGACCAAAAATTTAGCGAGTGCCTGCTATATTATCAGAACCATTTCTCATGAACTTGATAAATCGGCCGCCAGACAGACGTACTTTTCATTGTTTGAAGCACATGTGAGATATGGAATAGCGTTTTGGGGATACTCTGTCCAAAGATCAATTCAATCAGTGTTTATACTGCAAAAGAGAGCCATAAGATATCTATGTGGCGTGGGCTGTAGAGAAACATGTAGACCTCTATTTAAGCAAGAGGAAATATTGACAGTACCTTGCATTTTCATTCTTGAATCGGTCAGTTTGATATTTAAAAAATTTTCTGGTTTTGTGCAAGAGAGAGCGTATGGCCTTCGACACAATCAATTGCCCCTACCTATTCCTAAACTTGCATTGACAAAAAATTCAGTTATTTATGAGAGCATTAAAATTTTTAATCATTTACCCCAAGAACTACGACACATCAACGACTATTGCGTCTTTCGTGTGTCAGTTAAGCGGTTTTTAGTCGCCAGAGCTTACTATGGTCTCAGAGAATTTTACGAGGGTTAAGATTATCGGTAGCTGCGAGTTATATTTTATATTTTAGATTTTTATTTTTATTTTTATTTATTTACTGATGTTTTGTGATCCAAGTGGTCAAATTTTATGATTGTAAAATTGTTGGTGTATTTATGTTGTAGATTTTTGTTTTTTTATCTTGTAACGATACATTTTACATTACACTTTATTGTTAACATTATACCTAATCCTTATAAATGCAATAGTGGTAGTAATTAGTATTTATTGTAAACAATTGCTTTGTCAATGAAAAATATTTTTTTTCTGCACAATAAAGCTTACTTTGATTTGATTTGATTTGATTTAGATCGCTCTCCAAGAGATATCCAGACCTCCCGGACCGTTCTAGAACGTTTCCCGTGTTTTCCAGATTTTTCAGAAAATATCCAGATTCCGGAGAATATTTTTTTGGTGCTTCTAAGCTCTCTCCTAACCTTCCCAGGTTTTTCGAGATTTTATATGGATTCTGTCATATGATCCCCAGGTTTTTTGGGACCCTTTCCAGATTTTCCAGAATTTTTTCCAGAAATTTCCTGGCCTCTTCCAGACGTTTCCAGAGATTTCCAGACTTTTCCAGACATTATCTGGACTTATCCAGAGTTTTCCAGAATTTATTCAGATTTATCCAGACTTTATCCAGACTTGAAGAGACTGATCCGGATTCTGGAAAATGATCCCCAGATCTTTTAGGACCTTTTCCAGAATTTTTTCGACCCTTTTCAGAAATTTCTAGGCCTTCTCCAGACGTTTCCAGAGATTTTCGGACTTTTCCAGACATTATCCAGACCTATCTAGAGTTTTCCAGACTTTACCCAGACTTTTACAGACTGATCCAGACTCTGGAAAAAGATCCCCAGGTGTTTTGGGACCTTTTCCAGAATTTTTTCGAGCCTTTCCAGAAATTTCCAGGTCTTTTCCAGACGTTTCCAGAGATTTCAAGACTTTTCCAGACATTATCCAGACTTGTACAGACTGATCCAGACTCTAAAAAATGATCCCTAGGTCTTTTGGGACCTTTTCCAGAATTTTACCGACCCTTTCCAGAAATTTTCAGGTCTTTTCGAAACGTTTCCAGAGATTTCCAGACTTTTCCAGACTTTATTCAGATTTTCCAGACTTGAAGGGACTGATCCGGATTCTGGAAAATGATCCCCAGGTCTTTTAGCACATTTTCCAGAATTTTTTCGACCCTTTCCAGAAATTTCCAGGCCTTTTCCAGACTTTTCCAGAGATTTCCAGACATTATCCAGAATTATCCAGAGTTTTCCAGACTTCACCCAGACTTGTACAGACTGATCCAGACTCTGGAAAAGAATCCCCAGGTTTTTTGGGACCTTTTCTAGAATTTTTCCGACCCATTCCAGAAATTTCCAGGTCTTTTCCAGACTTTACCAGACTTTTCCAGACATTATCCAGACTTATCCAGAGTTTTCCAGACTTTATCCAGACTTGTACAGGGTGATTCATTAAGAATGGCACTCGGCCATATCTCAGAAACTATTCATCGTAGTCTTGTCGGAAAAAAATTATACCATAAATATGGCCAAGAGAAAATGCTGGAAATATATTTCAGCTTTCTAAAATGACCGCAAAGGAGCGTAACCCAACTGTCAAAGTACAAAAATGGTTTTATTTTTGAAATCTCAAATGGAAACGTATCTTAAAAATGCCAGCAATAGATTTTTGATGAAATTTCACACAATTTTGATCTGACTTTTTACCATAACTTATCGGATAAGAGAGTTATGAGCTGTCAAATATTGCAACTCAAGAAAGCGGATAACTTCAAAACGACTCAACAAATCTGGTCGATCTTAGGTTCGTTGGAAAGAGAAAGACTGCTCTTCAATTTTGTTGTGAAAAATTCAAATTCTGGTTAGTAGGACTGACGCAATGGGTCGATATTTGAAAAGAATTGAATGTTTTCAATTTTTCTCAATATTTCCAAATGGAACGGTATATTTAAGATACATTGAATCGATTTCTGAGGATTTTTTACACATACTTTGTCTTTATTACCTTCCTACAAACGAATTCCAGAAAGTGTTAAAATTAATTTTATTTAAAATAATCAGTATTTATGATAAAGCCCTCGTAGATGATGACTTTGTTTTTCTGACCGTGCGATAATAAAAATATTTTCAATATTAAAAACCCATGATTCTAAAAATTAATACTCATAAAAAAATCAATAGTGATTCCATTTAAACAAAATCATGAGCATTTTTAAAAGTTAAAAATTAATAAAATTAAAAAAATCATTTTAACAAATGCTCAAAGACATTTCCTTGTATTGCGAAGCCCAAATACCCGAGCCGATCATAAAACTCCATCCTAACATTCGAAAATACCTCCGGCGTTATGGAGTTTGTTATTTCGAATATTTTTGCCCTTAACTCAACCAGATTTCCAGGCCTCTCATGAGTCTCATGTGGATACCTGTAAATTAGTTGAGATAAGTGGCCCACAAAAAAAAGTCGAGGGGAATCAAATCCGGTGACCTTGCTGGCCATGGTATGGTACCTGTACCACAAACAAGCCGATCAGCAAAATTTTCAGTAAGAAATGCCCGAACTGGCCCTGCATTGTGAGCAGGACAGCCATCCTGCTGAAACCAAATTTCCTCAAAATTAACATTCAAGGTCCGCACAGCTGGTATGATTTCGTCTCGCAGCATCACCAAATATTTTGGCCCCGTTAAGTTGCCATCAGTGACAAAAGGTCCTACAATATTATCACCCAAAATGCCGGCGCACAGGTTAAGCTTTTGAGGATATTGTGTCCGTAATGGAGCTCTTAAATGTTGATTTTCCCGTGACCAATATCTGGCAACTGCATGATTATGAGAGCTATGAAGAGGAAATGATAATTCATCTGTAAATATATTGTTTTTAAGAAAATTTCCATTTTCATGAATTTTCCTTCTCATGGTCTCACAAAACTCCATTCGCCTGATAAAATCATCTGGGAAAATTTCTTGGGTAGTTTTAATTTTGTAAGATTTATACCCATTTTTTTTTTTCAAAACGTGCGATCTGGAATTTCAATTTCTAGGGAAATTTGGATGCTGGAGCATGGCTCATTTGCTTCCACAAAAGCACATACATTTTCGTCCCTCTCGACTCTTTCTTCAGGAATAGGACGGGCTTGCTGGTCCTCGTGATAACATTTACCGCACTGGTTAATGCATCCGGATTTTTTAAAACGATTAAAAATATTTATAATCGTTTGGCGGGATGGGACCTGTTGACCGGGGTACACGAATGGAAATTACCCAACAACTTCATGGGCACTCTCAGCTTTGGAATACCATAAAATTATATTAATTGTCTGTTCACGCGAATACATTTTTTTTTTTTAAATATCTATTTAATATTTCGTCCGCAAAAGGCTATGTTAGAATAAGCGAGCCGCCGGCGCCGAGCAGCCAGCGAAGCCAGACCGAGCCCGCGATGCGCGCCATGGAAAGGCGACGGGCAGAGTTGCCATGCTTCCAACCATTAAAAACGAAATAATGTTCTTTCTTTATCGAAAATAAATGTTATCTTGTCAGAATAATAATAAATTATTTTTGACCATTCTTATGTTGAAATACTAGATAATATTTTTTACAAATTTCTTTTTTTTTTGCTAAGTGCATAACTTTTTTTTTCTCAAACAAAAAGTTCTAAAAATGTAGATATTATTTTTAGAATTTCATTCATATCTGTCAAAATATTGATTTCAATAACCACCAGATCAATGTTACATGATAAAAATAATTCACGATGCATTACAATCCATAATCATGCATGGTGCATAAATATTCTATGAAACGGCAACACCGGCTAGCCTTCTTCGACTCCGCCGTCGGCCGTCGTCTTATTGGAGGTGGAACAGGGGAAATCGTGTTCGTCCTCTATTTACCCTTAGACTTTTCCTATACATCTCATTCTATTGCATTAAAATTGGCCTGTGAGATGTTCGCTTGCCAGACCTGTATGTATATACATAATATTATCATATACCACCACCTATTGTCCGTCGTTTTTAATCTGACACTTTTCGTATAAGGAGCGAGGTGGTGAAGCTTATGGAAAAAACAGGTGTCACGTCCACTGGTCATTGGCATTTCAATGTACGGAGCCACCAGCTCACATTCCTTTAAAGGATCAGATTAAAATCGACGTATTTTATATGTATAAATACCAAATATTATCATGCACAGGTTGGTCCAAATTAGACACTTTCTTATGGAAACACCTTTCATTTTTAGAGATAGAAAAAAATGTACGCCCCACTCTGAGCCTCAAATTTTATGAAATCTTGATTGGTGCAAACCGCATTTTGATATCTTCAAGTTTTTAGCCGCTAGAGGGCGATTCTCGATTTTGAGCAAACCTCGGCCGACAATTTCTATAAATAACCAAAATTAAACTTTTATAAGTAAGCACATAAGAGAAATCCAATCCGAATCCAAGCAAAAATTGTAACAAGGAAAAAAAAAGAAAAGAAAACCCATTCTTTGTTACATTAATGTGCTAACTTTATTTAGTTTATACTATGTGCTTGAAGAAACTCATATTAATTGGTTTACGCTTCGAATTTTTGACACTTTACCATTTAATCCAACGTAAATATTTCCATTTCGACTCCACACATTTTTACGCGAAAATTTTTCTACGGCACTCTTCATCAACTTGGCCCTCAAGCCTGTTAAATCCTCTTTAATAACAATCTTCGAACCTTTCAACATTTTGCGATTTTGCAAGACTTTTGATCTAATATTAGAATTCGAAAATACTACCATCACGATAACCGAATCGTTGGCAGACTGAGGGCGGGTATTATAAAACTGCTTTGACAGTTAACTTGAAGTTAACTTTTTGAATTACAAGTATTTTCAAAAGTTAACTTTAAGTTAACTCTCAAAGTAATTTTATAATACCCACCTTGAGACGATCGACTAGATTTTTGTTTTATACGAAAACAACTGATAAGGTCGGACTCTCGATTATTTACCTGCAATTTATTTTTTAAATATTTAGAACCGACTGTTTTATGTTTGTTTCCGGATTTTCGGCAGGGATGCCCTATAAACTTATATTGTTGCTTCGTGAAACTTGCTCGTGCGCATCCACTATCCGTAGTAGGTTTGTATTTTCCTGCTGAAGATCTTTTAACTCCATTTGCATGGATGACATATTTTCTTCCAAAGAAGCCATGGTCGCTTCTAGCTGTGAGATTTTTTTCATAAACTTCTCAATTTCCTTTGAAACAGCCGAAACGATTTTTTTACAGAACTCGTCGTTTGGCGCGTCATTCATGAATATCTTGCGAATTGCGTCGATATCATATCTGACCTTGATATGTTTCACTGATTTTTGAGACTTAGTATAAAGCAATTTCTGATTAAGAAAATATGTCAAGAACTTCACTGGATATTTTGAAATCACAAAAAAAAGTTAGCAGCCAATCCAATCCTAACTTCTTTGAATAATTAACAATTCGTAAAGTAAATGATAAATTATAATTATCAAACTTTCATAAACCATCCGGCGTAGAAGACAATGAACAATTCTTCATATCATTATATTTATTTATTTATATAAACACCAAACTACAGAACTCTAAAGCTACAAATAATAAACTCCTTCAGCAAAAAGAAATGAAAGAATTTGAAAAAAAAGTATCCGTGCATTTTGCATTTACAAAAATTACATTGAAACCCTAGTTTATCGATTTGCTTGGGATTGTATATTTAACAGAGCAAAACAAATTTACACTCATCTAGCTGAATGGATCACTGAATGGTGCTTTAAATCATTTTTGGTTTTAAATTTGGCGTTGCATATGTTGCATTTGAAATTCCTCTCATCCGAGTGTGTTAATAAATGATTCTTCAGCTTGTATTTAAGTTTAAATTTTGATTTACACGTGTCACATTCAAAAGGATAAATATCCGAATGTGTTAAAATGTGCCTTTGCAAATTAATTTTTTGTTTAAATTTTGCACTGCAAATATCACATTCAAATGGATAAATATCCGAATGTGTTAATATGTGGATTTTCAAATTACCTTTTTGTTTAAATTTTGCATTGCAAATGTCACATTCAAATGGATAAATATTCGAATGTGTTAGTTTGTGAATCTTCAAATTACCCTTAAGTTTAAATTTTGATTTGCATGTATCACATTCAAAAGGATAAATATCCGAATGTGTTAGTTTGTGAATCTTCAAATTGCTTTTAAGCTTAAATTTTGATTTGCATGTTTCACATTCAAAAGGAAAAATATCAGAATGTGTTAATTTGTGTTTCCTCAAATAGTCTTTTCCTTTAAGTTTTGCTTTACAAATGTCACATTCAAAAGGATAAATATCAGAATGTGTTAGTTCATGTCTCTTCAAATCGCATTTTCGTTTAAATTTTGCTTTGCAAATAGTACATGTGAAAGGATAAATATCCGAGTGTGTTAACATGTGCATTTTTAAATTGAATTTTCGTTTAAATTTTACATTGCATATGTTGCATTTAAATTTTTTTTCATCTGAGTGTGTTAATATGACGTGGGCCTTCAAATCGTTTTTTCCATCTTGTTCTGATAAATTGATGTCACTCAAATGTTCTTCTTCCTTTACAAATATTCCTACATTTGGATCCATTAATTCAATATATGATACTTCCATTTCATTTTTAATGCCATCTTCTACATATTCATTTATCATAAAGCTAAAAAAAAGCGTTTTTTAGATTCATAGTTAGATTTTGGAATTACACTAAGTAAAATTCGAGACATAAATATACATAAAAAGTTTCGGAAGAATTAGTTTTATTACTCATACAAAAGCAAAAAGAGTTTCGTTTGGATATCTAAAAGAATTTAAAAAGATTTTAAAATGTGGCTGCGATCCTATCACATTATTCCTCAGGGAAGTACTCTAAGCCCACTTCTTTTTTTATTATACATTAACGATATAACTTTAGTAATTGAAAATTAGACAAAATGTATGTAAATGAGCAATAACTTAGTCTATAATAAATTTAAAAACACATTTTCTATCACATTGGCAATTATACTATTGAATCAGTGGACAAAATCAAATACCTAGGTATAATAATAGATCGAAATATGAATTTTAAACATCTCACTTATATAAATAATAAAATTACAAAACATACTAATTTCTTCGCAAGGGTTGCACCATTTTTGACTCAATAATTAAAAAATACAGTTTATATAGGATTTCTACGCTATATACAGGATGACGTCACATTTAGTAAGTTTCTGCTGCCAACCTAACAAAACCTAAAGTACTTTTTAAAAATTATTGACACATGACATTCTGGTAAATTATAAAAAAAAGCATTGACAACATTGTTTGTCCTTGTTCGATGACGTCATCTAAAGATAACATTAAAAACCTATAACACTATTATGTTTTTCTTACCTAACATTTTCGTCTACAATTTTATACATGGCTAACAAAAATGGAATAAAGCGCTTCCAAAAATTACAAAATAAATCCATGCGTATTTTACTAAGTATGCTGAAGGACACTCCCATTAAGAATCTTTTACGAAACTTAAATTGGTTATTATAGGTGAGGCATTATATGGAGTTTCAAGCAATGATATTTATATATAAAATGAGACAGGGCTTAACATCTGAATACCTAAATACAAAACTGGTTATAAATGATATTATACATAATAAATATACTATGTAAAAGACAATGGACAATTGTTCTTCTTCATATCATTACATTACATTATCAGCAAAGTTTATGTTGGTCGTGGGTACACGAAAATAGTTAACTTAACCGGATGTTATTGTAGGTATTTAATTTCGCATAATGAATTAAATATGACGTGAACTAGGAAGAAAATAAAAAATGAACTAAAGAAAAAATGAAAAATCGAGTTTCTCGATATTGTAACTTTCGGACTACTAAAGCACGGTCTACACGCAACGATGTATCGTACGATTTGAAGGCGCAAGTAATTCGGTACAGACAAATCGTATAGCAGGAATGAGAGATTGAAGCAAATTTTAGAACTGTGTAAAGTCAGAAGTCGGAGTTGAAAGTTTGAGCCGGAAAGCATAGATTTGGGAGATTTGCGCATGCAAATCGTTACGTGTGTACAGTTCTTAGCTGTAATAAATTGTATACAATTGAGAACGGACGCTTCTAGTCCGGAAGTTATTAATTAGAAAATCAAAACAACTTTCAGATTTTTATTTCGGAATTGTTAAAAAAAATATGTCGTCCATTTCGCATAATTGACTTATATTTTATATAAAAGTTTTCCATGCCTGTGGCATATAAAATTAAAAGAATATATAGCAATCGAAACAAGGAGAGGTAAGCGTATGAAATATTAATTGAGAAATATAAAGAATCGGACCCATGCTCTAGACCACCTAGAACTTCTAGTTTTATTTAAACGTTTCCTAATTTTTCTTTTTCTTTTAAAATATAAACAAAACAATCAAATACTCCACAATAACACTTCCTATATGATAATTTTATACAATTTTACTAAAGCTACTAGAGGAAAATTTGAGCTTTCTATAATTAAGTTGTTATAATGTGGACACACTGAGTTAGTACCTATTTATCTGTCAGTCAATGTCATCTTGATAGATTTTTTGTGTTACTGGTGGCCGGTGGGATAGAGCTTTTGGATAACTCTGAAGACAGTAGCCTGCAATGGGGTTAGAGGGATATAGGAAGTACCTCAGGAAAAGAACATTGTTGAAATACAGTGTGCCAAATGGAATAAATTCGATAATAAATAAATGGGAAACTTTTTGAAAAAACGCTCGAACACGTCAATTTTGTTTTTTTGCTTGGGAATTTTTCACACCAATTTTTTTTATACACGGTGTTCCGAAAACAGCTGTACCGTTATCATTTTTAGTTTTTTTAATGGTATCCCCTGTATATTATGACATTTTTGGATTCTGTGGAAAATTCTAGACATATTTCATATTGACAGTTGAAAATTGACTTTTTTGCATATTTGAAAGACTGTAAAACCTGAACGGTTGATTTTACAGCAAAACCGATTTCATATTCCTATCCTAGATTTTCATAAGCTATCATCTGACAGCAACTTTGGATTTAACCGGAGATTAATAATTTGAGCGAAATTTTAAATCATGGATTAAATTCAAAGTTGGTGTCAAATGATAGTTTATGAAAAACTGAGATAAGAATGTATGAAGGGTTTTGCTGTAAAATTAACCGTTTAGGTTTTACAGTCTGTCCAAGATGCAAAAAAAGTCAATTTTCAACTGTCAATATTTCCAAAACAGTTGAAGATAGGTATATGACATTGTACATGAAATATGTCTAGAATTTTCCGCAGAATCCAGAAAAGTTATAATATACAGGGGGTACCATTAAAAAAAATGAAGTTGATAACGGTACAACTGTTTTCTGAACGCCCTGTATAAAAAAATTTACATGAAAAAATCTCAAACAAAAAAACAAAATTGACGTGTTCGAGCGTTTTTTCGAAAAGTGCCCTATTTATTTATTATCGAATTTATTCCTTTTGGCTGATACACACTGTATGTATTAATTTATATAAACACCAAACTACAGAACTTTGAAACTACAAATGATAAACTTCTTAACCAAAAATAAATGAAAAAAAAAACACATAAGTATTTATACCAAATTTTGTATTAACAAATGTTTTAACTCAAGTTTATCAGTTTGCTTGGGATGCTTAATTTGACAAAACAAGCATTGTATTCAAACTTACACTTATTTATCTAAATGCGTCACTGAATGCTGTCTTAAATAATTTCTTGTTTGAAATTTGGCATTGCATATGTTGCATTTAAAATTCCTCTCATCCGAGTGTGTTAATATGTGATTCTTCAAATGGTATTTCCGTCTAAACTTTGATTTGCATGTATCACATTCAAAAGGATAAATATTTAAATGTGTTAATTTGTGTTTCTTCAAATGGTCTTTTTTTTCAATTTTGCTTTGCAAATGTCACATTCAAAAGGATAAATATCCGAATGTGTTGAAATGTGCCTTTGCAAAAGATCTTTTTGTTTAAATTTTGCCATGCAAGTGTTACATGAATACATATCCGAATGTGTTAGTTTGTGAATATTTAATTCGCTTTTTCGTTTAAATTGTGATTTGCAAGTGTCACATTCAAAAGAATAAATATCCGAATGTGTAAGTTTGTGACTTTTTGAATAGTTTTTTCCTTTAAATTTTGCTTTGCAAATGTCACATTCAAAAGAATAAATATCCGAATGTGTAAGTTTGTGACTTTTCAAATGGTTTTTTCCTTTGAATTTTGCTTTGCAAATGTCACATCCAAAAGGATAAACATCCGAATGTGTTAGTTTGTGAATCTTCAAATTGCCTTTCTGCTTAAATTTTGATTTGCATGTGTCACATTCAAAAGGATAAATATCCAAGTGTGTTAAAATTTGCCTTCTCAAATTATATTTCTGTTTAAATTTTGCATTACATATGTTGCATTTAAAATTCTTCTCATCCAAGTGTGTTGCTTTGTGTCTTTTTAATTCTCCTTTTCTTTTAAAATTTGCTTGGCAAGTGTTGCATTTAAATTTTTTCTCATACAAGTGTGTTGGTTGGTGTTTCTTTAAATCGCGTTTTCTTTTAAATTTTTTCTTACGAATTTAGAAGGAGAAATATCCGAAAGTGTTGATATGCGACGCTGTAATTCATTTTTATGGGTAAAACCCGCTTTGCAAGAAGTACATTCGTTATTTATTAAATGTTGTTTCAAATTTGATTTGGTTTGGAGTATAGCATTGCAAGTGTAACATTGAAATTTCCTAATAACATCTCGTGTTGATAAATTGATGTCACTCGAAAGTTCTTCTTCCCTTACAAATATTCCTCTATTTGGATCTATTAATTCAATATCCGAATGACGTGTTATTATGTGATTCTCCAAATAGTCTTTTCGTTTAAATTTTGCTTTGCAAGTGTCACATTGAAACAGATAAATATCTAAATGAGTTTTTAGGCTTCCCTTGGTTTTCAATTTAGTTTCGCATGTGTAGCATCGAAAATCCTTCTTATCCGAGTGTTGTAATATGTGTCTCTTCAAATTGGATCGTTGTTAAAATTTAGCTCTGCAAGTGTCACGTTCAAAAGCATGAATATCCGAGTGTATTATTTTGTGATTCTTCAAAGCGCTTTTTCGTTTAAATTTCACTTTGCAAGTGTTACATTCGAAAGAATGAATTTCCAAGTGTGTTGATTTGTGATTATTTATTTCGACTTTTTGTTCAAATTTTGCTTTGCACGTGTCACATTAAAATGGATAAATATCGAAATGAGTCAATAAATGAGTTTTTAGGTTTCCCTTGGTTTTAAATTTAGCTTCGCATATGTTACATCGTAAATCTTTGTTATACAAGTGTGTTATTAGGTGTCTCTTCAAATCAAATTCTTGTTTGGATTTCGCTTTGCAAGTGTCACATTCAAAAGGGTGAAAATCTGAATGTGTTATTAGATGACGCCTCAAATTTAATTTGATGTTGAATATAGCATTGCAAGTGTAACATTGGTACTTCTTAATATTATCTTGTCTCGATAAATTGATGTCACTCGACTGTTCTTCTGCCTTTATATGGATCTAGTAATTCAATATCTGATATTTCCATTTAGTTTTTAATGCCATCCTCTAGATATTGATTTATCATAAGCCTAAAAAAAGTAGGTGAGATTAAAAGTCGAGATTTGAGAAATTAATACATATGCTTGATAGAATTAGTTTTATTACTCATACCAACGTAAAAAGAGTCTCGTTTAAATGCCTAAAAAGATTTAAAAAGACCCCAAAACCATGGTCGTCAATGAATAATTATTGAAAATATATTTGTTTTTTTGGAATTGTAATATACAACTTTTCGTTCTCCTTCATTATAAAATAAATTCTCATTTGTTATTACTTCAAAAGAGCTTTCCAATAAGCTATTAATATACAGGGTGGAATTTTTAAATGAAATAAAATTAGTATCAGAGAGCCTGTTAATTTTCCGGAAAAAAAAAACGGGTCCCTTTATTTTTAGTTTGGCACATTTTTTCGGCCTTTTCATGGAATTTACCCCTCTCTTAAGGGTAGAAACCACCCCCAACTTTTTTTTTTCAAATGTAAAGATATGTATTGTGATAGCTCGTTGAAATGGGCATAAAAAAAGGAATATGACCCATTATTTACTTTTGCATTTCGGTGACCTAATTATGTCATTATTTTTGACAATAATGCACTATTTTATGGTTGAGAATCCGAGTATCAGACATCAAATGGTGTGTTAACGGCAGAAATAATTACATAACGTTACAAATGGGGCTTCTTTCGCATTAGGGTTTTACCAAGAAGAAATGGTGAAGATATTCAACAATTTTACCGTTAAAAAATATTGTGGAAAAATATTTTTAAATTTTTTTCTCGCTTCCTAGACCACTGAAACGCAAAAGTAAATAATGGGTCATGTTCCTTTTTTTATGCCCATTTCAACGAGCTTCACAATACATATCTTTACATTTGAAAAAAAAAGTTGGAAGTGGTTTCTACCTTTAAGGGAGGGGTAAATTCCATGAAAAGGCCGAAAAAATGTGCCAAACTAAAAATTAAGGGACCCGTTTTTTTTTTTTTTTTTCTTCCAAAAAATAAACAGGCTCTCTGATAATAATTTTATTCCATTTAAAAATTCCACCCTGTATAGGGATATATTGAGAAAAATCGGATCATCGAATCAATAACTCGAAATCAGAGCCAAATAAAAAAAAAAACTGAGAACTGAATTCTGCTGAAAAAAGTGAAATGAAATGAAATATATTACAAAATAGCATGTAAATATACATGTAATAGGCAGATAACCCGTTATATACATACCATAAAGTTTTTGAAAGAAATTATGCTAGACTTAAACTTATTCTCATGTCCTTTTTATAAATAACCTAGTATAACATTAGAACTGTTAATACCCTAAGTCACATGTGACTTGGGACTCAGTCTTTCGAAATTACCCATATAAATATACTTTTTGTAAGTAGGTAGAATTGGTAGATATAGTTAGTATTATATTACATACAACGCTACATTCATCTTAAATTATTATTATTATAACAGCATGAAACTTTCGTAAAGCAAATATTAAACATGTTCCATAATTTATATTATTTTCCCCATTCTTTGGAAGATTGAAACCAATGGGAATTTATTAGGACATTGTATTACATTAATTTATAAAAAAAAGTAAGTTCCGTACAATGAGGTCTTGACCACATCTTAACCTTTGTCAAATCGAAGTGCTTCTAGAAAGTCTTTACGGAAAACAATTATTTCCATAAACAAAAAAGTTATAAAGGTTTCACAGTATTGCTCAAAATTCCGAATCTCCCTCTAGCGGCTTAATGGTTGAAGATATTGTTTGCACCAATCATGAGTTCATGAAGTTTGAGTCTTAGGGTGGGGGTGTCCATTTTTTTCTATCTATAAAAATAGAGAAAGTGTCCAATTTGGACCACCCTGTAAATGTACACCTATAAATAACAAGTAGTAGTTCAATTACAATGTTTTAAAATAAAAATTATAATTAAGATTTCCATTTTTTTTTTGTTGTTGTTTTATTTATTGTTTTTTTTAAATTTATATGTTTATTTTTTTTACATTTTTTTTCCTAGTCTAGTATATTATAGTACAGGGTATCTCAAAAAAACCGGGACGGTCAAATATCTTAACAACAGCCTGACATAAATGTATGAAATTTGATATATAGGGGTTCCTAATAGTGCCGAATCTAAATTTAATATTTGCAACGTTTCCAGCTTTATAATTTTCCCGATAAATCTCGTAACTTTTTTTTTTCGGATGTAAAGCTATGTTAGTTTTTTTTTTAAATGTTAGTCAAACCAAAGTGTTTTCAATTCTAAAATGTCGAATTTTCTCAGAAGATATGGCAACACGGCATTTCCATACTTGAATGATGAAATATCTTAGCAACGGCTCAACATAAGGATATGAAATTTGGTAGAAAAAGGTTCTTAATAGTGCCCGATCTGAAAATATTATTTGCAACATTGCCACTCTTATAGTTTTTTCCGATAAATCTCTCAACTTAATTTTTTTTTGAATACAAAGCTTGTTAATTTTGAAGAAATTTGACAAATAAAAATTTTCAAGTTGAAATTTCAGATTTTTTTTAAATGTTTTTATTCCAACAGTCGGGTCTGAACAGGTTTTAACTTATTCGTAATTTGGTTGTCTTTTAGGATATCTATTTGATATTTGACCACAAACCTCCATTTCAGAGCAAATGAATATCATACGGGGACATTTTTAAGTTCAAACAAAAAATCAAAATACAAAAAAGTTTAAAATTTTGAAGTCGAAAAACAATTATTTCACTTAGTATGAATCCCAATGATTGTTCAGTTTTCGAGTTATGGATTTTCAAGTATGTGAAATATTTCATAAAAATCGGTTCTTGAATAATTTTTCTTAAATTTCTATGGTCTTTTATTTAAATAATTAAATAAATAATTTCTAATAATATCACGTTATGGTCCACCGTTGCTGAGATATTCTACCATCCCTGTTCTTTCAAATGAAAATGCAGTATTGCCATATCTTTTAAAATACTCAGCAGAAAAATGTTATAATTTAGGATTAAAAACACATTAGGTTGACAATATTTCAAATGAAAAACTACCATAGCTTTGTATTCAAAAAAATAAAGTTAAGAGATTTATCGGAAAAACTATAAAACTGGCAACGTTGGTAATACCATTTTTAGATACGGCATTGATACCCCTGTATGCCAAATTCCATGCCGTTAGGTCGCCCCGTTGCCGAAACATTCGACCGTTCTGATTTTTCTGGGATACCCTGTATATGGAATCAGGAAGAAAAAATATTTTATTCTATCGCATATTTATACGGTTCCCCATTGAAAAAAGTAAAAGTTGTCTACGTTTTTCCATTTTCCGATACCATTTTGTTTCTTCGGATACAATAAAAGAAAATATAGAAAAAAAACTGAAATAGCAAATGCTATAGGTAAGGGCTTAAACATAATTAAATACCGTGTACATTTTGCATTCACAAGTAACATTGAAACCCTAGTGCATCAATTTGTTCGAGATGCTGAATTTACCGAAGCAAGCAATAATGCCTGGTTTATACTTCTGAATTAAGAATTAAACTAAACCAAAATTTAAATGTTAAATCTCCATAATTTGATGCTGTCGTTTATACCTCAAATTAAAAAATTAAATTAAACTAAATTAAATTAAAAGTTGGCTAAACTGCATTTCTAAAGTTTAGTTTAATTTAATTTTCAATTTATTTTTTAGTTTAATTTAATTCTTAATTTTGGAAGTAACCAGTCATTCAAACTTACACTTATCTAGCTGAATGCGTCATTGAATGTCGTTTTAAACTTTTTTTTCGTTTAAATTTGGCGTTGCATATGTTGCATTTAAAATTTCTCTCATTCGAGTGACTTAATATGTGAGCCTTCAAATAGCCTTTCCGTTTAAATTTTGATTTGCATATGTCACATTCAAAAGGATAAATATCCGAATGTGTAAGCTTGTGACACTTCAAATCGCGTTTCCGTTTAAATTTTGATTTGCATATGTCACATCCGAAAGGATAACTATCCGAATGTGTTAGTTTGTGTTTCTTCAAATTATCTTTCCCTTTAAATTTTCCTTTGCAAATGTCACATTCAAAAGGATAAATATCTGAGTGTATTAGTTGGTGAATCTTCAAACTAGAACTGCGTTTAAATTTTGCATTGCATATTTTGCATTTAAAATTGTTCTCGTCCAAGTGTATTAATATGTGTTCCTTCAAATCGAATTTTCTTTTAAATTTTGCATTGCAAATGTTGCATTTAAAATTCTTCTCATCCGAGTGTGTTAACATGTGTGTTCTCAAACTACTTTTTTGTTTAAATTTTTCATTGCAAGTGTCACATTCAAATGGATAAATATCCGAATGTTTCAGCTTGTGAATTTTCAAACTGATTTTATGTTTAAAATTTGATTTGCATGTATCACATTCAAAAGGATGAATATTCGAATGTGTTAGTTTATGAATATTCAAATTGCCTTTCTGTTTAAATTTTGCTTTGCAAATATCACATTCAAAAGGATAAATATCCGAGTGTTTTAAAATGTGCCTTTTCAAATTAAATTTTCGTTTAAATTTGACATTGCATATGCTGCATTTAAAATTCTTCTCATCCAAATGTGCTGATATGATGTGGGCCTTCAAATCGCTTTTTCTATTTTGCTTTGATAAATTGAGGTAACTCAAATGTTCTTCTTCTTTTATAAATATTCCTTTATTTGGATCCATTAATTCAATATCTGATACTTCCATTTTGTTTTTGATGCTATTTTCTAGATTTATCATAAACCTAAAAAAAAAAATGTTTTTCAGATTCATAGTTAAATTTTGGATTTACACTAGGTAGGTGGGATTAAAATTCCAAATTCGAGAAATTAATAAAGTATAGAAAATTGTGGTAGAACTAGTTTTATTACTCATACTAAAGTGGAAAGAGTATCGTTTTGATGCATAAGAAAATTTAAAAAGATTTTACAATATGGCTACAACCCTATCACTAATTCATTTTGTATATAATTTACAGGATTTCTTTCGGGTAGCGATTCTCGGATTCTTTTGATGATCCATCGTTTAGTACCACCAAGTTGTTTCTCAGTAATAATTCTATCAATTGATTATCATTGCTGTTGGTTTTGTGACTGCCCCAATCTGAATGATGAGCATTCAAATTTCCCGTGCTAAGGATTTCTTCTTCTTATTGGAAAATTATGTCTTCACTCGGCAACTTCGCACTTGTCATCTTGTATGAAGTTAGGATACAAGTCACATGGTACCTAAAATAAAGTATTAATACCTTTTGGGTAATTCACTAAATCTAGAAATCTGTAAAACAAATTCTGTCAGTTGGAATATCATAATTTGAAATAGCTTTTATTTTACTATCATCAAGTTTGATTGTACCATACTCAAATATGTGACTTAAATACCGTAGGTACTTGTTTTAAGGGGATTCTTTCACTTGAAATACCTAGGTATGGATTTGACTCATTTTTGACGTAATACTGTGGCTACATGAGTTATCTAAAACTATTAAAAAAAATATGTTATACAAAAAAACATTCTTAACTGCACTGACCTTCTGATTTATTTTTTTAAATCGTTTATTATAACTGAAAAATATGTTGAAAGTCGGTCGAAAATCATCCAAGTTCAAAAAATCATAATTGGGTTATGAAAAACGTTTTCAAATTCCTAGTGTTTTTGATTTTTTCAAAAATCAGTTTTTTAGCGAAAAGGTAGGAGGTGTCCACTTTATACTGGATCACCCTGTACATACTTATATATCTACATAGTAATACCAGTATATAATACCTATTTAATGCATATGATAAGTTAGATAAGTACAGTTGGTGCCTACATAAAAAATGATGATAATTGATTTGGCAAATTTTGCCGCTTGAATAATGATCATTCTCAAATCTCAAAATAAGAATTATCCCAGTTTTTCCACAAAATTTCAACAAGGATTTATTGATCTCAATAATATTATACCTGATTGATAAATCATCATTTATGAAGTAATAAAAAAAGGGACCAGGGTAATGTAAACAAGCTTGTTCCAGTTATATTGTAAGACCCTATGTTATCTTTATACTAATAATTCTCCTTCCCTATGATAATTATAAGCGTACGCCTATGTCAATACTAATAAATATGTAAAACTGCTTAATCAGCGGATCTCCACCATGCAGCAATTATTTCTCATTTAAGCCAGCGCATTCCTTTACGGAGCGCTCATTTGTTTTCAGGCACTCCCTGTAGCAATTTGATCCACGTATTTTCGTTTGTCACTATATGTATTTTAATTAATAAAATAAATGTTTTTTAAAAATACAAGTTTCTTAATCGAAAATATAATTGGCGCAAGTCATTGCAGATATTCTTCAGAGTGCTATAGAGTCCAGAGATTGAATTTCCGAAAAAGTTTAATCCAATTCGTTCCACTTTTTGAAAAAATTTACTGGAGAAAAGAAGCAACAAGATCAACGTACAAAGTTAAGTGTTATAGTTAGAAGCATCGTGTCTTGTAAGTAATCCCTTTTTCCTATAAATTGTATTTTGTAATTGGTGTTTCATAATAAAATTCTTTTGAAATTTTTTTTTTTTTTTAGTTTTTTTATCATGAAAAATTTTTCAATTTCAATTTGTTTTGGCATTGAGACCAAATGCAAATAAAATAATTTCAAGCAAGTAACCTACGAGACTGAATAATAAATTTAAGACTTTGATTTTTCATTTTTTTTAAGAAAAAAATAAAATTTCCAATTTTTAATTTTTAAAATTCAGGAAACTGAATAATTAATTAAAAACTTTAATTTCGAAATGTTTTAGAGAAAAAAATTCCAATTTTTTAATTTTTTATTTTCAATTTTCGAGAAACTGAATAATTGATTTAAGACAAGAAAAAAATAAAATTTCCATTTTTTTATTTTTCAAACTTCAATTTTCAAATAACTGAATAATTGATTTAGAGACTTCAATTGTGAATTTTAAAGGAAAAAATTAAATTTCTGATTTTTTTTCGATTTTTAATTTTAAGCGGAACATGAAATTTCTAATTTAGAATTTTCTCGATTTGTTAGTTTTCATTTTAAGAAAAGAAATTTTTTTAGATTCAATAAATAATTTTAAAAGTATATTAATTAATTTCAAAAATATAATTGACGACTAAATGAGTAATTCATTTTAAAAAATATAATTGATAACTGAATAAGTACTTAATTCATTTTAATTTTGAATTTTTAATTTAGGAAAAATGTATCAATTTAGATTTATTTTCATAGATTATGAATAGCGAATACCTAATTTGGTTTTTTTTTTTAATTTTCGAATTTTTTAATTTTTAATTTTGAAAAAAAAAATAATAATAATAGTAACAGATTTTTTGAAAAACTATTTTTAATTTTCTCTTATAAATAATTTTTCCATTTTTTTATTTTTCAGAAAAAAAATAATAAATTTTTGGAGAAAGTATTTTTTTATTTTTCTATCTATGAATAAGCCTATAACTCAAAAAATACATGTCAGATTCTGAAGAGGAAATACAGAATCTCTTTACCCAATTTAACTTAACTCATTTATATAATCCAAGTACTAATAATTCGTTAAGAAATAATAATCATCAACCAAGAACCATGGGTGATAATTTGAAATCGATTGTACAGGGTGCTGCAATTTGGAGTGTTTCAACAGGAAAAACACACTTCCAGACCAGATAGAGGAAAATTGACTTAGATGTCATGGGATCGATTTTCGAGAAACGTCGATTGTCAAAAACCGTATCGCAATATCTTCAATGGTACCATTAATACAGGGCGATTTTCGATTTTCCCCTATTATGAAAAATGGCTATAAGTTTTTTATTTATCAATTTTTTTCATTTCTGTAAAAACATTATGGAGACACTTTTTTGAGCACAATCCAGTGGCGGACTCGTTTTTTTTTTCTATATTGCTCCGATTTCGAGATATCGACCAAATTCCGATATTTTCAAATGAAACTTCCTATATATTAATAACTCATTGGATAGCTCTGTTTTTGCTGATTTCAATGATATAAAGTTCGATAGGTTTATCTCTAACAGTTTTCCAGAAAATAAATTATATCTGTTTCAGTCATAAGAAACAATGTGTTAGAAAGAGACTTTTCTCACTTTCCTTACACATATAAAATCCTTTTCTAACACACTGGTCCTTACGACAAAAACAGATATAATTTTTTTTCTCGAAAACTATTAGAGATAAACCTATTGAACTTTATATCATTAAAATCAGCAAAAACAGAGCTATCCAATGAGCTATTAATATATAGGGAGTTTCATTTGAAAATATCGGAATTTGGTCGATATCTCGAAATCGGAGCGATATCGAAAAAAATCGAGTCCGCCCCTGGATTGTGCTCGAAAAAGTGTCTCCATAATGTTTTTACAGAAATGAAAAAAATTGATAAATAAAAAACTTATAGCCATTTTTCATAATAGGGGAAAATCGAAAATTGCCCTGTATTATTGGTACCATTGAAGATATCGCGATACGGTTTTTGACAATCGACGTTTCTCGAAAATCGATCCCATGACATCTAAGTCAATTTTCCTCTATCTGGTCTGGAAGTACGTTTTTCCTGTTGAAACACTCCAAATTGCAGCACCCTATACAGCTACTTAAGTCTTTTGGTGGCGAAAAACAATACTTAGAATATTTTATCAGTAATATCGAAGAATTTTATACTACATATTATACTGGCGAAAATGCACAGAAAGAATATGTTATAACAGCGATTAAATCAAAATTAATCAGTGAAGCAGGAAACTTCCTTATGTCACGTCCTGACTTAAAATCATGTATTGATATAAAGAACGCTTTAAGATTAAAATATGGAGACCCATATTCTAGACAAAACTTAGTACAAGAATTAATGTATACTACTCGAAATATTAAAGAGGATATTTTTGGTTATTTAGAGAGATTCAAAAAGTTTAAATCATAGAATAACTTCTAAGATAATGAGTGATCAAAATTTAGTTGCAATCGCAAATGTTTTGGTAGACCAAAATGAAATAATGGCAATCCTAAATCTAGTCACAAATTCTCCGTTTGAATTAAGAACAATTTTAATGGTGCAAAATCCACTAACTTTAGATGCAGCTACAGGTTGCGTATTAAATTACCAATAAGCTGAAAACCATATGAAATTTAATAATTCAATTGATAAAAATAATAATACACACACTTCATACACTAATTCAAAACAGAAAACACAATTCCCTCAAAGACAATTTGTGCAAAAACAGTTTCCACAGAAACAATTTCAACAATCACAATTTCCCTCACAACCTATAAACATTCAGCCAAGAACGAATTATCAACAGAAATTCCAAACTTGTTCACAAACCTCTGGAAAAAACGATAATAAACAATCCAATGGATTTAGGAAAAATACAAACCAACAATTTCCAAAACCGACACCTATGTCCGGAGTTTCAGTGCAACCTCGCACTCACGCATTTAAAGAAAATTTCCAAAAAAGACCTGTTCAATATACAATTAACGAAGAAAATTATATTTTACAATTAATTCCAGTTAGGAAGATTTTTCAGAGAATGAAAATTTTGAAGAAGAGGAAAGGTCAACCTCTGGTGAAAACCAAGAAAATCAAAGTGAATTTGAATATCAAGATTTTGAAAATCCTGATGAACAAGAATTTGATGAATCCGAAAATTTTTGTTCAAAAGCCTCGAATCAGCATTAACTTTAAATGAATTCCAAATTAATCAATTACTTTTTCTAGAAATTCAATTTCCACCTTGTAAATTATTAATTGATACCGGAAGCCATGTCTCACTACTAATGTCCGTTTGTACCGTCTTCGCCGTAAACAGTGATTAGCTAATCAATGATTTGTTTTTAATCAACGTTTATATATTTGTGATTTGCACCGTCTAGAACTAAACAGTGTTTAGTTAAACGGAGAAAGTACTTGGCAACAGCGTAATATTCTTCTTTTTGGCTAACTTCACAATGCTCAAAGGCACATTCATAACCACAAGTTTATGTCTGACAATGTCAAACTGTCAAACAAATTGACTAGCAAACACAGAACATATCACCTATGGAAAAATATCTCAAATGGGAGAATCGCGTTGAAGGTTTTTAATTAGGTTTTTAGTCAACGATGGCGACACTGTCGAGAGATAAGAGAAATTTACAGGTATCTGTGGTATGGACAGTGATTTGTGTTGGTTGGATTTGTCATTTATTTTGTCATTTTAGAAGTCAAAATTCGAATTTTTAAATTGTGTTGTTGTAAACGGTTGTAAACCATGGTCCCCACGCGCGTTAAAGTGAAAATTCAAAAAGTTTTGGTTGAAAAAAACCCTAATTTTTGTTCGTATTTTTTTGTATTTACTCGTTTGTTTCGTTTCGTTCGTATTTGTATTTATTATTCGTATTTACTTTGCGATCTACCTATAGCTGCGTGTCTCTTACTAACTCTTTTTGCACTATGTTCGACATCGAAAACTTCCTGCCAGTCATAGTTTTCAAAAAAATGAGGCGAAAAGAGCTAAAAGGAGTCAGCAAGCCAAATGCAGTTGAACATTAAAAATTATTTAAAAATAATAAAAATATATGAAAAAAATCAATTCGCCTTTTTGTCAAGAATGCTCGATTAGTTGGGTTTTCAGTCAACGATGGCGCTGTAATTCATAACCGGTACATAACATTGCAGATACTTTTCTAGAGGTGATATGTTCTGTGCTAGCAAAGTTTTTCGGGTTCTTGTAAATTTTTTGTCGTGTTATTTTTTGCGGTGTGTGTCAGGACCTCCTGACTGAACTCTGGTGTTTTTTTAATTCAATGTTCATTTTCTGCATGCATTTTAACAAAAATTGTGAAATTTGAAGAACCAAGACAAAATAAAACCAATTAAGTAGATCCCCTATCAGTTCCAGCAAGTACAAAACTGTATTTTTCATCAGCCGAGAATATCTGAAAAATTTCAGGTTATTCAGCTCTTGAAAATGGTTTGTCTCTAGTAAACCTCCCAGAGAAATCCGACCCCCATAGCTTTGTTCCAACCCAGCAGAGAACCGTTCATTTTACTGCCAGGATTCTGCGCAGAATGTAAAATTTGTGCGAAGAATCCATTTTAATTTAATTTAGAATATTCAGTAAGAGCAATGGAACAATAAAAAGAAAAAACCAACAAATGTATTGAGGTTGAAAAGTACGAATAGTCTAATCGATGTTTTAATCACCAAAAATTGTAAGTTTAGTTCAATCAATGTTTAAGGTTCGCTAAACGTTGATTAGTGAACGGTGCAAGTCATTTTCCAAATTAAACAATGATTAATCATTTAAACGTTGTTTAGGCAAACGGTGCAATCGGCCATAAGGCCTTCCATAGCTGAAAAATACTTTAATCAGTACATAACTAATACAAAATCTAAACTATCCACATGTACGGGAACAACCACAATAATTAAAGGAAAACTTAGAATTCCAATTTTACAAGAATATGACATAAATGAGATAGAAATGCTCATTTATTCATTTCATGATTATTTCGATGGAATTATAGGAATCAAAGCTCTATACGATAACAAACTAAATATCGATTTTGAAAATAATGTGTCTTGTAAATGATCAAACATGTATACCCTTTCAATTTAGAAGTGACTTTGAAAATCAAACTATCGAATTTTTCCCTAGCACAGTTCAAAAATGTGAATTTCTAACAAGAATTCCAGACGGAACTAAAATAATAACTGACATTGTAGAAGATGAAAATTATTATATTCCATCAACTTTTAACACAATTAAAAATGGTAAAATTCCACTTGATGTTTATAATTTAAAAGACAAAATCCTCACATTAGATTGTAATATTGATGATATTCAAGAAATATGTGAACCTTTTGAAGAAGAAAATTCAGTTCACACAAAGACGTATAGATACCCACATATTCATAAACAAGAAGTGAATAAACAAATCCAGAAAATGTTAGAAGATAACATTATTCGACAATCACCTATTTCCTGGTCATCCCCTGTCTGGATTGGACCTAAAAAGTTAGATGCTTCAGGAATAAAGAAATGGCGAATGGTCGTAGATTATAGAAAAATCAATGAAAAAACGATAGACGATCGATACCCATTACCAAATATAACAGACATTCTTGACAGACTTGGAAGAAGTAATTATTTTACTACTCTAAGGTGTTTTTTCTCGACCCCAACAGTTTGAAATGTTTTTGAAATCTGTTTTGAACCTATTTAAAAATGACGTCATTACTTTCATTCGAGAAAAAATGAGGTTTTCAAACCAGAATTCAACCATACAAACCTAACCTAGGATTTTTGTTTGTTTTTTTTTTCTGGTAATTAGCCATAGCCCTTATAGCCTATTTTCTATTTCTCAAAAATTTTTAGAGTGTTCTGTTCATCATTCTATAACCTGCTACAAAAGACACAACACAAATATAAACATAAACAACAAACTGTCAACTTTCTTGAACTATTGCGCATGCGTTTGTTTTTGAACCGAGGTGAAATCTCGTTTCAAAATATTTTCAAACAGTTTTGTTATGACGCCATTGGTTCAACACGAAAATGTAATGTTTTGAATTAGTTTCAACCTGGTTCAACCAATTTAAGCGAGAAAAAAACACCTCTAGACTTAGCTTCTGGATTCCACCAAGTTGAAATGCATCCAAACTCAATAAGCAAAACAGCTTTCAATGTAGAAAATGGACATTACGAATTTAACCGTATGCCCTTTGGTTTAAAAAATGCCCCTGCCACATTTCAAAGAGTTATGGACAACGTATTAATAGGTTTACAAAACAAAATATGTCTAGTTTACATGGATGATATTATTATATTTTCCACTTCTCTTCAACAACATATTGCAAATCTTAAGAAGATATTTGAAAGATTAGAACAATTTAATCTAAAAATCCAATTAGATAAATCAGAATTTTTTAAGAAATCAGTAGAATACTTGGGACATGTCATAACCCCAAATGGTATTAAACCAAACCCAAAGAAAATCGAAGCAATAAAGAACTTTTTCTACAAACGTGTTAAAAATGCAATTTTTAACACCCCCCCGAAGCATTAAAAATGTTACTTTATCGCACTAGTGCCATAAAGTCTTTATAGCACTAGTGTTAAAAATAAAACATCAAATTTTGAGAGCGAACGTCAAAAAAGGTTTGTATTTTTAGTTATTTTCATTGATATTAATGGTGAAATTTGAACAACTGAGGTAGCCCGATTGAACGCCTGATCTATATTTTTCAAGGGATCGATGCAATCTTCTTTTTCTTCTGTATTTTGTTGCATTTTTAGCAAAAAGCTTCACTGACCACGACAGACTTTCGAGAAACTGACATTTAATTACCTGTAAAACAAGGTGCAGGTTGTTTGGATATTTTGACAAATGTCAAATTCAATAATTTTATGTAGGAAAGATGCTTCTAATTTATTATTCATTTAAAAAATATTGTATGATATTTGTTTTAAAAGTATTTTTTCTACAAACGTGTTAAAAATGCAATTTTTAACACTCCCTCGAAGCATTAAAAATGTTACTTTATCGCACTAGTGCCATAAAGTCTTTATAGCACTAGTGTTAAAAATGAAACATCAAATTTTGAGAGCGAGCGTCAAAAAAGTTTGTATTTTTAGTTATTTACATTGATAATAATGGTGAAATTTGAACAACTGTGGTAGCCCGACTGGCCGCCTCATATATATTTTTCAAGGGATCGATGCAGCCCTCTTTTTTTTTCTGTATTTTGTTATATTTTCAGCAAAAAGCATTACTGACCACGACATACTTTCAAAAAACTGACAAGACATTTCATTACCTGTAAAACAAGGTGCTGGTTATTTGGCTCTTTTGACAAATGTCAAATTCAATAATTTTATGTAGGAAAGATGCTAAAAATCCAATTTGTTACTGGTTATTGCTTTTTATTGCCGTTTGTAGAAAAAATAGTGTATGATATTTATGTTAAAAGCATTTTTAAGGCACTTATGTGAATTGCAGAATTCGCTTCGCTCATTCTGCAAACTTTCACATGCGTGCCTTAAAAATGTACTTTTAACACTTATATCATAAATAACTATTTTTAAGGCAAAAATGTACTTTTAACACTTATATCATAAATAACTATTCCAATCCCAAAAACCGTAAAAGAAATTAAATCATTTCTAGGATTGATAGGATATTATCGAAAGTTTATAAAAAAACTTCGCTAAAATCACAAAACGCAATAAGCTTTGCGAACGTAGACATAATGCACTATACGATTCTGCAGCATCATGAATTAAATTTTATTTTAAAGAATATACCCGCCAGACAACAAATACCGTTTGATAACGTAATTAAATACTATGAGACAATGTCCTCTCATGTAATTATTCAAAAGGAATTAATTATTCTTACTATATTCACACCAATAATTAATCCTAAACCTTTTATATTGTATAAATTATATTCTATACCCATCCAAAATTATACAATAATTAGTGTTAAGTATCCTTACCTTTTACTTACCACAGACACGCTTTACAAAAATGTCCAAATGTTGAAGACATTTATTTGTGCAAAATGGAACTATTGAAGCAAGATGAGCCCTGTGTTCACGACATTATATCTAGTGAACAACAATTATGCCCATTCACGCAAATTCAATATGAAGAATCGACGGTTGAAGAAATACTCAATAATCAAATATTGGTTATTCCAAAACGACATGTGACAGCAATGCTGAAATGTGACCAGAAGAAGTACATGGAAATCATTTCCAGTCCAATCGTAATTTCCAAAGGTAAATGTTCAATAACAATTAATAATCGAACATTTTTGGAAGACACGCATGAGAACTTCAACCTAGAACTAGAACTACCCATCATCGAGATTCCTGAACTTCTAGAGAATACCACAACTGTAAGACTAAAAACAGTCGACCACGAAGCTCTTCAATCAGCGATTAAAGAAAGGAAAATGTACTAAAACTAAAACTGAGGTGAAGATTGAATTGCCCAACATTGTTAGTCAATCCCAATTTGCAACCACTTAAGGAGGGAGGAGTTATATTGTAAGACCCTATGTTTTCTTTATACTAATAATTCTCCTTTCCTCTGATAATTATAAGCGTACGCCTGTCAATACTAATAAATATGTAAAACTGCCTAATCAGCGGTACTCCACTGGTAGTACCGCCATGCCGCCTAGGAAAATGCTTGGATTAGCAAATATTTCTTATTTAAGCCAGCGCTTTCCCGTAAAGAGCGTTCATTTGTTTTCAAGCACTTCCTGTAGCAATTTGATCCACATATTTTTCGTTTGTCACTATTGTATTTTAATTAATAAAATAAATGTTTTTTAAAAATACAAGTTTCTGAATCGAAAATATAATTAGCTGAATGATTCATTTTCTTTATATTATCGTTTGTTTATATAAACATACTTAATATGCACTGTTTATGAGGAACAAGATTCCAATACGAAAAAGTTGAGTTAGACATATGAAAGTCGTTGAGTAAAACGTTCAAATACGGCCGTTCAAATTAAATTAAATACAAAACGTCATCTGTGTCATTTAAACCATACCTTCCAATACAAACCAACTAAGAAGATCTCCAAAAATGCCAATTGGGGCAAGTTTTGTGAATAATATCGTTCAATAAAAAGTCTTTGTTCGTAGAAAAGTATTTTCTTTGAAATATGAAGATAAAATACAACAGAAATCACAACATTAACGTTAATACAGACAAAGATACAAAATAGAAAATAGATTAAATACGTATTAAAACTAAAAACGTTCAACAAAAGGAGAGAACAGGATTAGGCAAGTAGCTGGGTAAGTATTATTTAATTTTTCTCTTGATTGTTTAGTGAGTTAACAAGTCAGCAACCGAGGGTTGGTTTTTAAAAAATGACTTTATTAACAATTCGAAATTATTACTAGCGAAAGCACGTTACAATAAAAGTTATAAGTATAATAAATTTCAACTGACTAACTATCCTAAGAAAATACATATATTTATAATAAGCTGAAAAGCAGAATAAGCATTTTAAATGAGGACTCAGCAAATAGACGTGATATAACTCCTCCCTTCTTAGCTTCAACTTTCACGCTAGCGGGGGAGTTGAATACTCCGGTCTTCTTCTGGAACGGGGGTGGACTTCTTCTTCTTCATGGCAGCTTTTACATATTTCATGTAAACCAAGAAGATACAGGCAATATCGATGAGGACATATATAAGGATTGTCCCAAGGCTGGGCAATCTATTGATTTCGGTGAAGCTCAGTTGTGGGCGTATGGCCAATACTTCTTTGCTCAATTGGTGAAGGTCGTCTAACTTCAAATAATTTAGATGTCGACTTAGATTGAGGGTCGGCATCATGGCGAGTGTATTTGGTATGTCAGGAAACAGTATCGGTTGAATATCGGTCTTGATTGTCCTATTTTCATTGATGACTATTTTGGAAGCGGTGGCCACTTGGCAACCAATCGGTATTTGGAGCATAAATGTTCCAATGATGTTTTGTACTTCTTTTTGTTGAAAGCACTTGAGTTGGATGGCTTCTTTGACAGGAACAACCAATATGCATTGGTTGGAATCGTCCAATCGATTGATGATAATTTGTGGGACTTCAACTTTGGTTTGTTCGCAGGTGGAGGTATTTTTGTCAGAGTGGAGTAGTTTAATTTCGCATGGGCTGTCTTCTTGAATTTTGTGAATGTCTTCTTTTCCACAAATATGGGACTTTGGAGTGACTTCTTGACATTCTTGGCCAGAGTATGTGTAGTGCAATTTATTTTTCAGCAAGAATTTATTTCGCGGTAAGACAACCTTAAACTGACTCTGAGAAAGTACTGGAACCGAGTATAAATGAAAGTAATCAAAAATTTCCGAATACATTATTGGAATATGTATTAGGTATGTTATTCTATTATTAATGACAAAAGATTCCAGTTCAATTATTTTTTCAAAAAGTGAAGTATTTTCCAAAGTAACCGCTAGGGGCATTTGTTCAGAACTTAAACGCTGTTGAAGTTTGTTTAATTCATGATAAAGGTCTTCGGTTTTTATTATGCTTGGATGCATAATTTTCAATTTTGAAAAGTTAAGGAATTTTCTATATCTTGTAAAATAGAGTCAATTATCTCATAGATATTGACTATTTGATTTATTATGTCTTTGATATAGAGGGAATTTTCTCTATATGCTGCCTTCTGTACCATGTGTGCAATTTGGTTAATTTTTGATTCTAGAAGGAAGTTTTTCGTTGTGATTTATTTGTTTAATGGTTTGGTTAAATTTTTCGATTACTGTTAGAGAAAGCGAGTTTTCTTTCAGAACACTTTCTTGTAAACTATTTTGATTGTTTTGTAATTCCCTAATGATATGCTCGTAACGTTCTCCGTCAGATGCGTCTAGGTTTCCAGTTACAGATTTGAATATTGATCCTAAGCCATTAATTAGTCCTCTTTTAATTCTTTGTGGCTGAGGAATAATCTCTGATATTTTTGTATCAATTCTATTCTGTGTTATTTTCAACAAATTTATGTAATTGCTAATGTCTTCAGAATAGTCTTGATGTCCATTAAGAATGTTTGTAATATTATTAGATTTTACGTGAAGCTTATTTATTTCACATATTATTGGGTTCAAGTCATAATAATGTATCAGGGTGTAGGTGTAATCTTTGATTTTCGCGTTCCCTAATTTGACTGGAATTATGCCAGGATTGTCATCCAGTTTTCTGATGATTATTTGTTCTTGAATCCCAAACGCGTAGGCAAAGAAACTGAAATATAATATTTATTGGTATAAAGCTAATAAGCAAGCGTATGATATAAAATGCATTTAAAATAGTTAATTAGAGTAATTGTAATATAATATTTTATTCTTAAAACTAGGTGTCAAAACTATATTTATTTCTCAAGGGACGTTTAATGTTACCCATGTGTACTTTTCCGTGGGAGGTCGTTGCAATTGTTTTACGTACTGGGTCAACGGTTTCCACTTGTGTCTGAGGTGTAAACTTATCGGCTAGTTTTTGACGTGTATGCTTTTTAATGTATATTTTTTGTTCTGGGTGGAATAATGTTGGTTTATCGGAAGTTTCATTAATCTTTCCTATGATTTTTTCTTTCTGATTTATAAGTTTTTCATTGATGGGAAGAGTTTAGACTTATTTTTATGTTCTGTGACATAATCTGTCAATAAAAGTTGGTCTAATTTTAGGTCAAATGGATCGTTTGGGCTAATGTGTCCTGAAATAACATCTATTGGCTTGAATTTAGACACCGAATGAATGGTGTGATTATATGCTAGGATTGCATATTTCATTTTTTGGCTGATAGGTGTCTTCAGGAAGCCACGATTATTTAGAATTCTTACGTGTTCGGATAAAGTGGAGTGTACCCTCTCGATAACTCCGTTAGACTGGGGGTGCTCGGGTGAGCAAAAATGAATTTTTATTTTATGAAGTTGTAATAGTTCTGTGACCACTGTATTTTTAAATTCAGTTCCGTTGTCTAAAATGATTTTGGATGGAACACCGTGATGTGAAAAGAACGATATTAAATTATCGCTAATTTCGGTGGCTGACAATGAATTTAGGGCGTAAGCTTGTGCGTACTTGGAAAAACTGTCAATGATTGTGAGAAATTTAACTTTATCTAATGTATATGTGTCAAGGTGAATAGTTTCAAAAGGTTTGGTTGCCGTGGGTGTAATATTCATTTCCATGTTTAATGGGTGTCGTTCGTATTTACTTCGTTGGCATATTTCGCATTCATTTATGTACGGTTGAATAGACTCTTTAAGATTTGGCCAGTAATACTTTTCTTTAATACGCATTTCGGTTTCCTCGATTCCGCGATGGTTCGTCTTACTCTCATGGTAGTTCTGTATTATTTCCGGTATACTTTGTTTGTCTACTATGTCGATTAATTTTTTCAAACATCTTTTAATTCTAATCGAGGGCCATTTAAAATTTTTCCTAACCACTTTTCGCAGAATGGTTCATATGTATCTAGGTTCTCGAAATAAGCATAGTATAATTTACCTGGCACAACGTTTTCTTTTATAAAATTAATTGTTTCATTTTCAAAATCATTTTCTGATATTTGAACTAAAAATCTTCTCTTCTTTTCAAATAAAATTAGTCTTTTTGTTTTGGCTGATGAGTGCATGACCTTTGTGACGATTATTTGATTTGCTCCATAGTTAACAGCAGATTCTTTAATTGGAATTCCAACAATAGGGTCTTGTTCAGCATTAGTATGGATAGTTTCGTTATCGTCTTCAGCTGTTGCTTCGAGGTCAGGTTGCGCCATAGTTGATATTTGGTCTAGCTTCTCAATCTCTTTGCTGGTCGTTGGATTATTTTCCATTCTAGCTTCTTCCTCTAATTCTTTATTGAATTCTTCAATATATGATACTAGATTCGATATATTGTCGGTTTCTTTAGTGTGTAATTCAATACGGCTTAGGGCGTCTGCATTTGTATTGAGTTTACCTTTTTTATAAATAATTTGGTAATCAAACTCTTGTAGTTTGATTCGCCAACGTACCATTTTCGATGTGGGGTCTTTATAATTGAAAAGCCATTGCAAGGGCTTATGGTCCGTTATGATATTGAATTTTTGTCCATAAAGGTAGGGTCGGAAGTACTTCGTCGCCCAGATAAGACACAGGCACTCCTTTTCAATAGTGGAATAATTTTGTTCTGAATCATTCAAGGTGCGAGATGCGTAGGCTATGGGCAAATCTTGTCCAATGGGCCCTTGTGATAACACAGCACCTAGGGCTACGTTACTAGCATCACATGTTAGATTAAATGTCTTCGAAAAGTCTGGGTATTGTAGTATAGGTTCATTTACAAGTAATTTTTTGCAATTTTCAAAACATTCGATAAAATCCTGGTTGTGTTCAATCTTTGCACCTTTCTTCAAGCATTTCGTAAGGGGCTTTGTGATTTTTGCAAAATTATCTATAAAACGTCTATAATATCCGAGAAGTCCGAGAAAGCCTTTGATTTGTTTTGTTGTTTTTGGAATTGGGTAATTTTTAATGGCTTTGATTTTGTCTGGATTTGGTCGTACTCCTTCTGGTGTCACTATATGGCCTAAATATGGTACTTCTCGTCTGAGAAATTCACTTTTATCCAATTGAATTTTGAAATTGGTTTCACGTAGTCTTTGGAAAACCAATTTGAGTCGTTCTAAGTGCTCTTGTAGTGACGTGGAAAATATAATAATGTCGTCGAGGTACACAAGACATTTTTCGTTCTGGATTCCTCGTAATATACTGTCCATGGTCCTTTGGAACGTGGCGGGGGCGTTCTTCAGTCCAAACGGCATACGAAGAAATTCGTAATGACCATTTTCCGTATTGAATGCGGTTTTCTGTATGTCGTTCTTATTCATCTGTATTTGATGAAATCCGCTGGCCAAGTCCAATGTAGTAAAATATTGACATTTTCCTAATTTGTCTAATAAGTCGGTTATATTCGGTAGGGGGTATCTGACTGTTATAGTTTTTGCATTAACGCCACGAAAATCTACTACTACTCTCCATTTCTGCTTTCCAGAAGCGTCCGCTTTCTTTGGGACCACCCAAATTGGCGATGACCAGGGAGAGTTGCTTGGGCGAATGATTTTTTGGTCTAACATTTTTTTCATCTGTGATTCGACTTCCTTTTTATGTATAAAAGGGTATCTATAGGTTTTACTATATACCGGTTGTTCATCAGTGGTTTTAATTGAATGTCTTATTTCACTTGTAAATGTCAGGGGCATGTTTTCTTGATAAAATATGTCTGAGTATTCTTCACATAATTTGATGATTTTCGATTTTTCTTCTGCATTCAGATGATCGGTGCGAATTGAGAACAGTCAAAATTGGGTTTGTAATCAAGTGAGTCTTCGAAATTATTTAGATTTATTTTTTCCAATTCTTCTCGATTAAATGGTTCTACCTTAAATGGTTGGGAAATATCAAGGGTTATTGGTTTGCAAGTGTTATTCAAAATGCTAGTAATAGCATAACCATTTTTTGCGATACTCAGCGAGTTGGGAATTTCGCAGTTATGTATCCTCTGGTAGGGTATAATAACCTCGCCGTCTTGTATATCAGTTTTAATTTTCACAAGTTGTTCAACTCGAGGAGAAACAGTAACATTATATATTGATGTGTCAGTTTTATGGAACTGCAACTTAATTCTTGCATGTGGAGTTACTAGAAATGCTGTATCAAAATTAATGATGGCTTGTAAGTTTTTAAGATTATCAAGCCCTAATAAACCATCGAATATGTTGTGAAATTTAAATAGGTAGAATTTTAGAGGTTTATTATGTGGTAAATTAAAGATTTTAGGTGCGGGAATTTGAGCACTGTACTTATGTGCTGATTGTTGAAAAACGGTGGAGACAATAAATGGGTCATCAAATATATTATCCGGGTACAATTTTTGATCTAGTGCAACCGCTATCTATTAAAATTTTTAAATTGTGTTCTGGGAATATAATGTATGGAAGCTCGCTTGTAGAAGCATTATTCAACGATATTATTTCGGCTGTTAAGTTTGGGGATTTTCCGAGGCATGATTCAGAAAATTTGCGTTATCATAAGAGTAACCAGTTGCATTATTGTCATCAGCAGACTCAGCATATTGGGTGTTTTAATTAGACTCGGAATCATATAGTTGGTCAAAATTAGATGAATCGTAGTATAGGGATTCTGGGTCACTTTCGTTAATGTCAACATGAGGTTCGTTAACGTCGTCAACTACGTTCGTATTATATAGTTCTTCAGCTATGAAATTACTTGGTTGGTTGGACTGGAAATAATTTCTAGAAGGTTGTTGAGCATTGGCATTGAAGGTTTGCCTAGAAGTTGTTGACATAGGAGTAGGTTTTGGGAAAGTTCTATTTTGATTGGGTTTAAATACATTTGTTGAGTTTGTGTTGGATTTATTTTTGAATACTTGGGAATTGGTAGGGAATCTTTGTAGGATTTTGTTAAAATTTGGTTTCACAGCAATAGGCTGAGATGGAAATGTTGGCTTAGCCGTAAATAAATTGTTAGATGTTTGACTATTAAATCCTGGGTTAAAATGTGTGTTTCTAAATTGTGTGTTTGTTTTATTGTGTTGTATGGTTTTTTGTGTATGAGGTTTAGAAAAATTCTGGAAATATTGAGTGTTATACTCATCAGTAACAAATTGTAGAGCTTGCGGAAGGTCTCGTGGACGCATGCAACGAATTGTCGTGCCTAATGGTTCCCTTAGGCCCGATAAGAATGTTTTTAAAGCTAAATCATTGTATAAATTACGTTTCAGCAATTTTGCAGCGTCATTTGTTTCATGAATATCCACGTAGGAACATAAAAGATTTAAAATATGTAAAATACGATCGTAATATTGGCTGGGTTTTTCACCATTTTGTTGCCTAAGCATTACTAAATCGCGATTTAAACAAGCTTCATCGCGCTGGTCAGCAAAATGCCTGCCCAAAATAGTTTTAAGTTGGTCCCAAGTTGTTACATTTTGGGTTCCCAAAACTAATTTTGCGTTACCGGTTAATTTACCGATTATCGAGTTCAGCAAGTAAATGTTCTGAAAACTATCTGGTTGAGCAGCATTATAGAAAGCATCAATGAGGCTTTGACATACTGATAAATATCTGTTCAAATCATTCGGATTTCCGTCAAATTGTGGTACACAACTAAGGTACTCTGGCTTGAAATGAGCCATACTGTTAGAGTTTAAATTCGGAACAATGCAAATGTTTTGATTATCAAAAGATGTGCTTTCGGCACCGTTACTTTCAGAAAATGTTTGATTAATTATTCTAATTAAATCTTCCGAATCAGAAGATGAGTCAGTTGAAGGCGGTAATGATAAATTATTCAATTTTTCAATTATTTCATCTACGTCAGACATAAGTTAAATTGCACTTACAGGCTGAATAAGAAGAATTTCATTGCTATAAGTCCCAGAGGTTTGGTTGGCGATATGGTCCTTCCAAATGGTTCTTGGTCCTTGCGAGATTTGGACAATTTGGTTCCAAACTCCGATTACTTCGAGGTAACAGGTTCACGATGAACTGGGTGTTTCGATATCTAGAAAGCCACTCTGACACCTCACAGTAAACAATTAACGTAAGTCCGATTTTTTCGGTTAGTCCGAATACCGAAGAACCGATAAACAGTCCCGAAAAAACACGTCCTGTCGACTGCGCCAGTTAACAAGTCAGCAACCGAGGGTTGGTTTTTAAAAAATGACTTTATTAACAATTCGAAATTATTACTAGCGAAAGCACGTTACAATAAAAGTTATAAGTATAATAAATTTCAACTGACTAACTATCCTAAGAAAATACATATATTTATAATAAGCTGAAAAGCAGAATAAGCATTTTAAATGAGGACTCAGCAAATAGACGTGATATAACTAGTGCAAAAATGGCATTATTTAGTGCAATTCACAACGGCACATTTTTGAATATTACTCGAAAAATGAACATTATTATTTATATTATTTGAAAGCCAATAACAAACCAAAACGTAAACAGGTGGAGATAAATAAAGTCCTTGCAAAAAAAACCTTTTAAATTTACCAGTTTTATTTAAATTTATATCCTGCCAGAGATAATGGGTGATATGAATAAAAACTGAGTTTAAACTCGGAGTATATACTCGTGAGCATGAGTATGAAGTCTGAGCTTATACTCCATTTCATAAGAATAAAAAAGATTTCGGTTTGATAAGTACATACTCCTAGTACATAGAGTAGATACTCAACATTTTATTTTGCTTGCCACCGCTCTTCCTCCTCTATATCCTATTCACAATCCGATATCCACAGGTACAGGTAAATTTATCACCTTTCCCTATTAAATAGCATTGAAAGGTGACAAATTTTACCTTTATACCTGTGGACATCGCATTGTGAATGGATAATATGATATCCGCAGGACTGCGGGGAAATTTGTTCCACCGTTCACTTTGCTGAATTATCTTATCAGCTACTTCCGATACAACATTAGACACCGAAGTTTGGTGAAAATCAACATCCTCGCCTACTTCTGCCTGAAAGCCCGGGTCACCCACGTATCTTAAAAATATTTTAAATTTGTCTTTGTTGCATAAAGCACCACCTCTTCTTTCTCCAGACTCTTCACCCAAAAATTGATTTGATAACCACTCCACAATTTCTTTACTAAACCGGTACAACGTTTTAAAGTCCCGATCACACGTATTTTTTCTAGCTTTGTAAAATTTTTCCGAACGCAGGCTAAGATTGAAGAACTCTGTCATAGCTCTGCGTTCTACCGAGGAAAAATCGGTACTAAAATAACTTGAAGCAGAAAGTTGAGTCTACTGCATAGCAGACTCTAAAACTATGGAGTAGATTCTCCTGCCGAAGAGCGAAGAGCACAATCAATTTTTTATTCATACCAAAAGTGAGAATCTACTCATACTAAATTATACATAGGAGTACCTACTCAAGCGAAATATCGGGTGGTATGAATAAAAATGAGCATTTAGTTTCTACTCCAAATTTTGGAGTAAATACTCCAAGTGGTATGAATAAAAACTACAAGCAGATATTTCGCTTGAGTAGGTACTCCTATGTATAATTTGGTATGAGTAGATTCTAACTTTTGGTATGAATAAAAAATTGTTTATGCTCTTCGGCAGGAGAATCTACTCCATAGTTTTAGAGTCTGCTATACAGTAGATTTAACTTTCTGCTTCAAGTTATTTCAGTACCGATTTTCCCTCGGTACAAGTCAGAGCTATGGCAGAATTCTTCAATTTTAACCTGCGTTTGAAAAAAAATTACAAAGCTAGAAAAAATGCGTGTGATCGGGACTTTAAATAGTTGTACCGGTTTAGTAAAAAAAATGCGGAGTGGTTATCAAATCAATTTTTGAGTATCTACTCTATGTACTAGGAGTATGTACTTATCAAACCGAAATCTTTTTTAATCTTACCAAATGGAGTATAAGTTCAGACTTCATACTCATGCTCACGAGTATATACTCCGAGTTTAAACTCAGTTTTTATTCATACCACCCATCTGCTCGTAGTTTTTATTCATACCACGTGGAGTATTTACTCCAAAATTTGGAGTAGAAACTAAATGCTCATTTTTATTCATACCACCCAATATCTGTATAATGTTGTCACGTTGTTAACATTTTTCCAAATTTAAATTCTGGGATAACTTTTTCGAATCGCCTTTCTGCTCAAATTTAGCTTTGCGACTGTTATTATCAAAAGGATGAATATCCGAATGTGATAACACATGATGATTTAAATTTGATTTTTTTTCAAACACAGCATTGCAATGGCAACATTGAAATTTCCTCTTCTTCTACAAATATTCCTCCAATTCTTTACGATAAACCTAAAAAAAAATGTATGTTAGATTCATAGTTGAATTTTGAAATTTTACAAGGTAGACAGGATTAGGATTCTGAGAATAAACACATCTGTTATTTGAGTCACACAATATACTGAAAAATTAGAGGAAAAAATTATCAATAGTAATATAACTAGTGCAATGGAAATTATTGATAATTTTTGGGAAATTTGCCCGAATGCATTTTTAGTTGAAAAAGAGCACGAGTGCACGTAGTGCACGAGTGCCTTTTTCAGTTAAAAACGCATGAGTGCAAATTTGTCGAAAATTATAAATATATTTCCATTACACGAGTTGTATTTAATGAGAGAATTTCATAAATCAAAAATTTAAATTTTTTGTCAAAAAATGTCAAAACACCAGTTTTCACACCAGTTAGTATGCAATTATCTGATAATTTGCACTAGTGCAAATTATCGCGTAACTGCAATCTGATTCGTTCAAATCAACAATCAAAATATGTCAATTTATTGTTGGAATACCAGTTTTGACAGATGTATGAAATTCTCAAGTTTAAATCTCATATTGTTCATTATTTTATTTACCTAATAGTTACACGTGTTTCGCTCATATGAGTATCATGAGACAGTAAAAATTGAAAAACACAAAACACTACATTTTTAAAAACAAACAAACGTATAATAAAAAGTAGTGTTCTGTGGTTTTTAACTTATCATCTCTGATGATGCTCGTATGAACGAAACAGGTATTACTATTTAGTTGAATAAAACAATAAACAGTTTGAGACCTAATCTTCGTGATTTTTTTCTTTCATTGTTTAAACATCAGGCCTCTTTGAGAAAAAATGGATTAATTTTTTGATACAATATCTTATATTATAAAACTCTGCTCCTTAACTTGAATGTAAAAATTTTCCTGCATTCGAATGCATGATGTCTGAATGTTTATAATTTCACTACCTACACAATAAGGGTCATTTAAAAAATGAACATAAAGGCTTTAAATTGCGTATAGAGAACATTTTCGTTGAAGGGGATGTGACCCAAAAAAAAAACAACTAAGCTACTTAAATCGAAAGAAAAAAAAATCAAAATCTCTCGTGAAAACCGCAGTCCTTATTCTAAATAGTATCCTAGAAAATCTACATAAATTGAAATTTACACTTATCTAAATAGGTACCACACATATTATCCCTGGTTCTAAATTTAGCGTTTTATATTTTTCATTCAAAATTCTCATCCGAGTGTGATGATTTTTTGTATGACTCTTCAGATCGCCTTTTCGTTTAAATTTTGCTTTGCAAGTATTACATTCAAAAGGATGAATATCCGAGTGTTTTAATCTGTGAGTATTCAAAGCGCCTTTTCGTTTAAATTTTGCTTTGCAAATATCACATTCAAAAGGGTGAATATTCGAGTGTGTTAACATAATATGAGCCTTGAAATTGTTTTTTCTTCTAAATTTTGCTTTGCAAATGTCACATTCAAAAGGACGAATATCTGAATGTGTCATTAAGTGAGACTTCAACTGGCCTTTTCGTTTAAATTTTGCCTTGCAAGTGTTACATTCAAAAGGATGAATATCCGAGTGTTTTAATCTGTGAGTCTTCAAAGCGCCTTTTCGTTTAAATTTTGCTTTGCAAATATCACATTCAAAAGGGTGAATATTCGAGTGTGTTAACATAATATGAGCCTTGAAACTATTTTTTCTTCTAAATTTTGCTTTGCAAATGTCACATTCAAAAGGACGAATATCTGAATGTGTCATTAAGTGATACTTCAACTGGTCTTTTCGTTTAAATTTTGCTTTGCAAGTGTTACATTTAAAAGGATGAATATCCGAGTGTTTTAATATGTGAGTCTTCAAAGCGCCTTTTCGTTTAAATTTTGATTTGCAAATATCACATTCAAAAGGATGAATATCCGAGTGTGTTAGCATGTGCATCTTCAAAGCGCCTTTTTGTTTAAATTTTACTTTGCAAGTGTCACATTCAAAAAAATGAATATCCGAGTGTGTTAACATGTGCCTCTTCAATAAGTATCTTTGTTTGAATTTAACTTTGCAAGTGTCACATTCAAAAGGATGAATATCCGAGTGTGTTAACATGTGTATTTTCCAATGGTCTTTTCTTTTGAATTTTGCTTTGCAAGTGTTACATTCAAAAAGATAAATATTCGAGTGTGTTAACATGTGCATCTTCAAATTGTATTTTTGCTTAAATTTCTTTTCACAAGTGGTACATACAAAAAGATGAATATCTGAGTGTTTTGATATGTGCATCTTCAAATCGCCTTTCTGTTCAAATTTCGTTCTGCGAGTTTTATATTCAGAAGGATGAATATCTGAATGTGATTTTAAATGATGTTTTAAATATGATTTTTTTTTAAATATAGCATTGCAATTGTAACATTGAAATTTCCTAATAACATCTGCTCTTGATGAATTGGCGTCATTTGAATATTCCTCTTCTTTTATAAATATTCCTCCAATTGGATCTATTAGCTCAATTTCTGACACTGCTATAGCTTCATCTTCTAGATATTCATTTTTCACGATAAACCTAAAAAAAAATTTTTGTTAAATTTATATTCATAGTTGGATTTTGAAATTTTACGAGGAAGCCATGATTAGAATTCTGGAAAAACACATGTGTTAATTCAATCATACCATAGCCTTATTTTGGTTGGAAAAAAGGACGGTTCCAAAACGATCCAAAACAATCGCACAGTTTATTGTTGAAATTTTTGATAGCCGAGTCGTTTTCATTTTGTTGATTGATAAAATGTGCGATTGTTTTTAAACGTTCTAGAACCGTTCATTTTCCAAAACAAAACAAAGCTAAAATCTTAAACAACAAAAGAAAAAATTACCAACTCTGGGTCACAGATTGTTTATTATTATATTCACTTAATAGTTACACGTGTTTCGCTTATACGAGTATCATCAGACAGTGAAAATTAAAAACCATAGAACGCAACAAATATTTTCTCATTTGGATCTATTATGTTTTGCTATTAACTTAATTTCTGACACTTTTATATATTTTTTAGTCTCATCCTCTAGACATTCATACTTTACGATAAATCTAAAAAAAAAAATGGTTGTTAGGTTCATAATTGGAGTTTGAAATTTCTCGAGGTAGATAGGATTAGAATTTTGAAAATAAACACGTGTTAATATACTAATTCATACTACTATTACTTATAAAACTCTGTTCAGTTACTTTAATGTTAAAGTTTACCTGCATTTGAATACATGATTTGTGAATATTTCAGAAATAAGTATAAAGGTTTCGGAGAGCAGCCTCCTCTCACTAAAATTAAAAAAAAATCCTATCTGAAAAGACCACAGCGCCTCTCTACGTTGAAAAGAAAATAGTTTTTTTCCGCAAACTTCAAAAAATTACGACTTTTTTAACCTCAATTCTTAATGTTGAAATTTGACTTCACAGAAGTAATTTTTTTGTTACTTTTTTATCTGCCCGTTCCGTGAGCGTACAAAAACTGTACTTTCTTGTACGCTCACTGCCGGACAAAAGAGTAACGTCACAGAAATTTTCTTGATTCTATCGTTTGAACACCGTTTGCGGAAAAAATCGCATGTTTTATTCGGAGAAAAGCCCTTTTTATAGCTCGTCTAAAATTGACGACAAACATTTAGTCCCACCTCAAAAAGTATCATTTTTAATCCTAATAAAACAAGGTCATTTTTGCTGTCCATCTAAAATTGGTTTTTTTCCAATCGCCGAATATAGACATTCTTTGAATTTTTCGATACTTTTCCTACCTTTTCGATTTTTCCACGTTTTTTGGTAGCGATTTTTCCCGGTTTTTTTCTTTTTTTTTTTCGATTTTCCGAAAATTTCCCGACTTTTTTTTCTATTTTCCATGCAGCGTGTTATATATACTTGCAGAATCGGATCGGATCGTTCTTGGGCTCATTTTCTTCCTAAAAGCCAACTCTATTTATTACGCTTTTCATCCACCTCGCAAAATCAACCGTTTTCCGGTAAGAAGAGTTAGGTCATTTTTGCTGTCCATCTAAAATTGGTTTTTTTCCAATCGCCGAATATAGACATTCTTTGAATATACTATTGTTTCTTAATACGTGTCGGGTCTGCGAATCCTTTACGTTTTGAAGGTTCATTGCCCTAGATGCACAACACTGATTCAAAAATAGAAAAACTTCGACGCAACTTGAGGTTGCCGTTGCAAAATTTACTCCAAAACTGCATGGGGTAAGCTCTGGTGTAACTGAATTGAGCGGCACGTATTTTACGTAAAACTGGACTTCGCCCCTTCAATCCCCTAACCCCAAGGGCTACCACCCCAAAACCTTACTGTTAAAAATGCATATTTATCTTTAAACAAATCAAATCAAATCAAATCAAATAATTTTTTATTTGTTCACAAAAATGTTTACATAGGTTTCTTTTTAAAAACAATTCAATAGTACACCTAGACATAATAAAATGTCTGTGTGTGTACTCAGCGAGAATTAAATTATCTTATCTAAAAAAAAAACAAACAGATAAAAGTATGCGTCCATAACTACCTAAGCCTAATATTACCTATCTCTCCTCTGCCATTACTATTTCTACCTAATAACTAATACAAAAAGCCTTAAATTTTATTAAAAAACCCTACATTAACTGCCCGTTCTATAAACACTTTTGTTGAACTAAAATAATTTTATTGTTTATATATTTAGTATTTTTAAAAATATTGGAGTATTCATCTTTATAAAACTAGAAACTCTTGTTGCAAATAATTTTAAATTGTTTAGTTTTTTTATATCCATGGGTAATAAATTGTAAAATTTTGGAGCAAAATATGTTATAAATCTTTGAGTGGTGGTCTTTGCCTTGAGTGGAGCAGTTAGTTTTTGTGTTGCATTATTTCTAGTGTTATATGAAGACATTTGTCTTGACCTTAACTCTGGTTTTTTAAAAATATAAGTTAAAACTGCCTTACAGTATAACTGACGTATATTCAGAATACCACAATCTTGAAAAAGAAGTTGAGTTGAATATCTTTTTTGTTTGTTATATATTATTTTAAGCAAATATTTTTGGGTTACCTCAAGTGCCCTTATAGTTGTAGAAAATGTTCCACCCCAAACAGATATACCATATCTAACAATCGATTCAGCCAACGCAAAATACAATGTTCTTAACATGCCAATTGGCATAGAGTTGCGCATGTTGTAAAATTTCCATATAAGTTTTCTAAGCCTACTATTTATATATTCGACGTGTTTGTCCCACTTTATATTCTTATCAACTAAGACACCCAAATATTTAATGTTATCAACTTTACTCAAAAAGTTTTTACATTGACATTCTATATTATTATTTATGTTGCATTGGTAATTATGTATTTTTAAACTATTTGAAGTTGGCTGGTGTAGGTCATAAATACTAAAACACATGAATTTAGTTTTTTCTATATTTAAAGTGAGTAAATTTTCACCAAGCCACTGGCATACTCCAGCAAACTCCCTGGCTGCCTCCGCAAACACGTCCTTCCACGTGTCCCCAGAGAACAAAAGAGCAGTGTCGTCAGCATATGACACAATTTTGGCTCCTCTATTGATAAATAAAAGCTCATTTATATACAAAGTAAAAAGAATGGGGCCCAAAACAGTACCCTGTGGTATGCCACAAGACACCCTTACGAAATCTCCCAGTTTGTTCTCAATCTTTACACACTGTTCTCTGCCCTCCAGATAACTCCCAAGTAACTTGTTTGGTAACCCTCTTATGCCATAATAATTAAGTTTTTCTAAAAGGACACTGTGGGATACCGTGTCGAATGCTTTGGCCAAGTCCAAGAAAATTACGAGGGGTTTCTTGTTCCTGTCCAAAGAATCATACACTGTTTTAAAAACCTCATAGAGAGCATCTTCAGTTGAAATGTTTTCTCGAAAGCCAAATTGGTTTTTTGATAATATATTATTAAATGAAACGTGTTCGTTAAGACGCTGTTTAATGGACATTTCCAATAACTTCCCAAAATTATTTATGACTGATATTGGTCTGTAGTTACTACAGTCAAATTTATTTTTACTTTTAAAAATTGGTGTGATAACGGATTTTTTAAATTCGCAAGGAAATGTTCCAAGTGTGAATGATAGATTAAAAATATAAGTCAAGTGTTCAGATATTTCCTGTTTTATTTCTTTTATTGTTTTTGCAGAAATCCCATCTACGCCCGGTGCCGAGTTAGTTTTTAATTTATTTATGTTTTTTAAAATTTCATTCTCAGATACCGGATATAAAAAGAGGTTTTTACAATTTATATCTCTAGCAGGTAGTATTTTTTGAAAGTTTAATTTTTTTGCCATATTTTTACCCACGTTTATAAAATAGTCATTAAATATATTTGCAATTTGCTTTGGATTCTCAATTTTTTTATTATTACTATCTTGAAGGGCAATAGGTTCTTTATTTTTAACGTTATTAAGTTCGGTATTTATAGCTTTCCATATTTTTTTTGGATTATTTTTATTTTCAGAAAAGAAATTCATAAAGTATGATTTTTTTGTTTTTTTTTATTAAAGTGTTGAGGGTATTTCGATATTGTTTGTATTGTTGCAAAAGCTGAACATTATTCTTATCTTTCAATAGTTTATTTTTCATAGCGTCTCTTTTCCGAATTGATAAAATCAATCCCTTTGTGATCCATGGTTTTATCTTTTTTTCCTTTGACTTGAGGTGAATTTTAGTTGTACAAATTTCTAAAGCGTTAAATAATATGTCGGTGAATTTTTTATAGGCAACATTTGAATTACCCTGCTCTAAGACATCATCCCAAGTAGTCGTACCTAATATGTTTTTGAGACGACTATGGTCTATTTGTTTTATATATTGTGTTTTATGTTGTAATGAGATGTTGTCCTCTTTTTTTGTTTGAAATTTAAGTACAACAGGGTAGTGGTCAGTTATGTCACTCAGCAAAATTATAGGTATTACAGTTACATCCTTTATACTTACTGGTATGCAAACAAAAAAGTGATCTATACAGCTTTCGGAACTTATAGTTGATCGCGTTGGTCCATTAATGTAACTCAAAAATCCTGCGTTAGCTAAAATGTTAAGATACTGGTTTAAAATTAAATCATTTTTGTTTAATAAATCAAGATTAATATCTCCAGCGAAAATACAAATCGAGTTGTTATTTTTTTGTTTTAGTATATTCTCAGTTTCCTGGAGAAATTTTTTTGTGTTTGTTGAGGGCAATCTGTAGACAGATATAATCTGAAATAGATAATTATCGAAATTAATATTTAAAAGAACAAAAGTATTTTCCGTGTAGCATTGGCAGTTAATTGAGACAACCTGTATTCCACTCCTGACAAAGACTAAAACACCATCGCTTTTGTTAAAATTTCCATCGGAGTAAAATATTTTATAATTTGGTATTTCAAAGTTTTCTATACAATTTATTTTCCAGGTTTCAGTTAGTATAATAATATCAAACTGACATTCTAGACTTTCCAGCAAAATTAATAATTGTTCATAATTTTTATTTATACTTCGTATATTAAGCTGAATAATATTAAAAAAATCGTTTTTATGGAAATTAATTTTAGAATGTTCCAATATTTTTGTTTCTATTTTAGCATATTCATTCAGTTCTAAATCATAAGACAAAATATTCATACAAGAGCAGATAAGAGAGATTCAGTAATTAGTAAGATATTGCAAATACTTAAGATAGAAAAAAAAAAAAAAAGTCTGATAAAATTTGCGATGTTTTGCAGATATTAAAGAAAAGTACAACGCCAACCTAAATTAGCTCCCGATGATTAAGTTTACTTGATAGATTTTAAAAAGAAAAAGTATATATATACATATTTAATATTTATTTTAATTTTTAATGTAATATAAATGCAATAATTCAAGCCCTAAAAATATGTTAGGAAATAAGTTGTTCTAAATCAGTTTCACTCAGTATTTTATATTTTTTGTCTTCTATTTTAACATATATGTTACCCTCCAATGTGAAAACCGATTTTCTGTCGACGGATTCTTGACATTTTCTGTAAAGAAGCAAACGGTTTTTATCCAAATCTTCGGTGATGCCAATCTTGGTGCCCTTTAAGTTTTTAACGTTTTTGAGAATAAGGCCCCTTTTCTTTAATGAATCCATTTTTACAATAACTGGCCTTGTTTTTGCTTTTTTGTTGCCAACACGTCCAACACGGTAACATTTGACTATATCCATTGGGGTTATGTTTATTTTTACCTTGTGCTCGAACATATCCAACACTTGTTCTTCCAGTGGCTCATTATTTTCAGGAAGCCCATAAATGCACAGGTTATTTCCACGCTGGTTTTGTTGAAGTTGTGCTATTTTGTTTTCCAAAATGGTAATGTTGTCGGTTTGTTTATTTACAGTTTTTTGCAGCACATCCATCCGATCAGTTACTTTTTTTAATAACTTGTTTATAAATTCCTCATTGCCCACTAAAAATTCCGTTATGGTTTCCTTAATCACAGTTTTTAAATCGGGCTGTTGAGCTTTTGGACCCATTTTTACGTAAATTTTTCAACACACTCGGTAAACTATAGATTAAATACACGTGTTTATCTACTTTTCACAAATTTCGAAATACTTTTACTTGGTAAAAACGCGATTTGTTGAGGAGCACATGCGGTTAACGTCTACTACCTACGAACCATGACTCGCTACTACTACTAAACATACTTGCCTGTTTGCCTACTTTTTTGTTACAGCAACAGATAATCAAGCAGGTGTGTTTAAAGATAAATGGGCATTTTCAACATTGAAATGGGTGTTATTCTGCAACACTGAGGTCAAATTCAAAGAATAGAATGGCGAAATATACAGATTAAACAGCCCTTTGAAATGATCCATTACTCGACCCTCTGCCTCATTTAAAAATTTTGGGGAGGTAGCCCTGGTGGATAAAAGATTTGAGAGGCAAAGTCCAATTTTACGTAAAATACGTTCCCCCTCGAGAAATTTGTTGAGGTGTTTCGGCGATTTCCAGAAATACGTCTTTTTACGCAGATAACGTGGGTGGCAAGTTTTGAAATGAAAGCGCTGTATATCCGGTGTCAGGCATTTTTGCCAAAATATAAAAATGAACTAGTCCAGTTTTAAACGCTTTCATGATAAATTATCAGTTTTGTTGATGCACTTGTGTAATTACTTCCGATCATTCAGTGAGTCCGGAGCCTGGTCCGATTGTCTCTAACTTTTTTAAATGTTCTTTTTTCGTTGTATTTGTTTTGTGTTTACAAAATTCAAGTACAATAAAATACTTAGTGGAGCGAAACAGAGGCAAAAAGTCGCTTATTTACCGAGATAAAAAAAAATCAGCGTACAACCAGGTGAAATGTTTATATTATTGTTGAGTATCTTAGTGGCTATTCGAAATGGTGATTTACGATATTTTTTAGTGGTCGAGAGATTTTTTATTTAGAAAAATAGCACCAATTTGGATAAAATCGAAAAATGTAAATTTTAAGTTCACACTCTAATATCTCGAAAACTAACAAAGCTAGGAAATCGACTTTTTTACCAAAATAAAGTCCATTTATTGGGCTTTCTAACAGACCTATACATTGCTGTACCGAAATATGTTCTATATTTTTTAAATGACGTTTTAACTGTTACGTCACAAAATATGACTCTAAAATTTAACTAAGCGACAAAATTTTTTATTTTCAAGTTTTTACGCCATTTAGTAGGTAGGTACGATTTTGTAGCTGGAAACATAAGGTCTGTTTCTGCAGAAATCACAAATCAGTCATAGTGAATTTCATTGCTCTGACTGGTTTGTGATTTCTGCATACCTATATTAATAATCTGAAGACGGGTCAGTTTTTTTTTTTTTTAAATTAGAAGAATTAAAATAAAACCAATATTGTTTTTAATCCTTATAACAAAGTAGGTACCTTGTGTTTAGTACCTATTCAACCTCCTCTTTTTCATTTTCAGACACCTCCGTTTGTTCCATGATTTCTTTTTAATTTTTGCACTGCTTACAGCTACACTCATAACAACATTTCAGCCCCTCCTTAATGCAGGTGCATTTTGAATTCATGCAAGTTTAAACCTTGTCTTTTCTTATAAATTGGCGCACTGATTGTTAGCTCGAAAAGACTGGATTTCAATTCTCATTTTCCAGGATCCAACTATTTATTACATTGGGGATCATTAGACCCCATCTTTGCTACGTTATTATAAAAACAAAACTAAATTCTCAGCTGATACATACACCTAAAATTTTACGATAAAAATAAAATCAAACTTTGTATGAATAAATTAATTGATCTACGTGAGTAGATCAACTCAGATAACTGAGAAAATCCTGATAAAAGACCGCGTTAGTTGATGGTGGCAGTTCTGATGATGGCTTATCGTTTGTTGTAGCCATACGCAAGTAAATTCATTAAGTATTGTTATATTTTTATCTTTATTTTTATATAGCAACAACAGTATCTAATTTTGTAGCCAGCTTCAATGCTTTATCCTCTGAAAGACGGGGTGAAAATGCCAAATCTTTTAGTTTAGGAAGGTTCTTTTTTAAGATGTCAAAAGCAGTCTTCTTCCAACTTTATAAAAAGCTCTAGTAGTGTCACATCCGGTTAAGCAGTGAATTGCCAAAACACAGGAACAAAGTTTCTTTACCTAAATTTACCTGAATTTTACGAAATATCTGAGTATAGTAATCAAGAAGGAGCTGATACACGAATGATTTTTTGTGTAAAGTTAGTGTATGAATCCCAATAAGCCAACGAATTTTGATCAAATCTATAGATACAGATGTGTTAGTTGTATTGATTCATTTTTATTGCTCTTTGTCTACTTTATAAGCAGTTGAGTTATTTATCGAATTGGGGCATTGTGGGAAACAAGACAATATGTTCCACCAAATATGACTGTTGAAAATTCAGGTGAAGAATTTTGTTCCTGTTTTTTGGCAATTCCCTGTTTAACCGGATGGGGCGCTTCTAGTACTTTTTATAAAGTTGTAAAAAATACTGTTTTGACATCTTAAAAAAGAACCAGCCTAACTAAAATATTTGGCATTACCCCGCCTCTCAAAGAATAAAGTATTGAAGCTGGCTACAAAATACGTGTTGTTGCTATATAAAAACACTCAATGAATTACGCTTACGTATGGCTACAACAACCAATAAGCCATCATCAGAACTGCCACCAACTAACACGTCATTTTATCAACATTTTCTTAAGTGAGTAAATAATTTAATTTATCATTCAAAGTTTGATTTTATTTTTATCATAAAATTTTAGATGCATGTATCAGCTAAGAATTTGGTTTCGTTTTTTCAGTGTGAACCCATGAACCCGGGCGTTCCAGTTCTTACGGGCGCCGGGAATTTGTCCCGTCTTCCCCCCTCTCTCTTGTCGGGCCTAAAGATGGGGTCTAATGATCCCCAATGTAATGGTTCGATCTTGGCAAATGAGAACTGGAATCCAGTCTTTTCGAGCCAACAACCAGTGCCCCAATTTATAGGACAAGGTTCAAGCTTATATTGTGCAGGTAAGAACTGAATGAATTCAAAATGCACCTGCATTGAGGAGGGGCTGAAATGTTGTGATGAGTGTAGCTGTAACTGGTGCAAAAATCGAAAATAAATTATGGAACAAACGGAGGTGTCTGAAAATGAAGAAGAAGAGGTTGAATAGATACTAAAAACAAGATACCTACTTTATTATAAGGATTAAAAACAATATTGATTTTATGTTTTATTTTTATTCTTCTTATTGAAAAAAAAAAAAAAAAAATATATATGATAAAATATATTTTCAGCTACAAAATCGTACCTACTAAATGGCGTAAAAACGACAAGCCGCTGAGGTCGGCCGATTCCGTGCACGCTGCGCCTGAATTTTCAAGATTTCACGATTTTGTAAAATTCATAGCAAAAAAACGGAGATAAAAGATTTTCACTTTAAAAACTTTTTGAATGTTTCTTCTTTCTTTGCTTCGCAGCATGTATGTATGTGGAAAAAGTTGAAAATAAAAAAGTATGTCGCTTAGTGAAATTTTGTAGTCATATTTTGTGACGTAACAGTTAAAACGTCATTTAAAAAATATAGAACATATTTCGGTACAGCAATGTATAGGTCTGTTAGAAAACTCAATAAATGGACTTTACTTTGGTAAAAAAGTCGATTTCCTAGCTTTGTTAGTATTAGAGATATTAGAGTGTTAACTTAAAATTTACATTTTTCGATTTTATCCAAATTGATGCTATTTTTCTAAATAAAAAATTTCTCGACCACTAAAAAATATCGTAAATCGCCATTTCGGATGCCCCCTAAGACAGTTAATAATAATATAGGCATTTTATGTGGTTGTACGTCAAATTTTTTTTTTTTTACATTTCATAGGCTATTTCGCTCCACCAACTCGTTTATTCACATGTTTCGATGCTAAAGCTAAGCGAAGCAAAAAATACCTACATTATAATGAACACTTATCTGAATTTTAATTAGGTAACGGCCCAATTAAGGACCGATTGAGAAGTGTTTTATCTCTGCGGGACCATCCGTGGACGCGTTTCGCTGTATCACAGCTCTTCAGCACGGTTAGGTCCCGCAGAGAGAAAACACAACCCATTTTTGGTTCCTTCCCGGAACTGGGTTTGATACAAGTAAGATGAAGACAGAGTCTCCATCTATTTTCTGATCGGCACACTAAAAATTGCTACTAACAACCTTGTTAGTAGCAATTTTTAGTGTGCCGATCAGAAAATAGATGGAGACTCTGTCTTCATCTTACTTGTACTTATCTGAATGCCTCACTTAATGTTGTTTCAAATTACCCCTGGTTCTAAATTTAGCGTTGCATGTGTTGCATTAAAAATTCTTCTCATCCGACTGTGATGATATATGATACTTCAAATCGTCTTTTCGTTTCAATTTTAATTTGCAAGTGTCACATTCAAAAAAACGAATATCTGAATGTATTTATTTTATTTATTTATTTATTTATTTTACCACAAATACAAATCATTTACATAGTTTTGTGTAGCCATTAAATCCCTTAACCAAGTTCTACATATTTTCATGGAGGCACCTAGATGTTATGGCGTTACCGATTGGTAGATTCAATGCGCACTGAGTCTATTCGCATCCTTTCAATCGACCTGTAGAAGAAAAAGATAGAAATAAAATAAATTGCACTAGTTCCGCAATAGATCTACCAATCGGAAACGCCATTAGATACATCTGCATGTGCCTCTTTACAACTAATCTGTATATATACTAAAAATAAATTTACAATTTACACACATGTCCCAAAACCCCAATTACAATGTTACAATAATTATCTCAACATAGGTTCACTATTTGAATTCTTCACCAAACACATCATAATTTTCGAATATATATGTCTTACATTCCCTTGCAAACACATTTTTCCTTACTATTGCTTTTATATTGCAAGGTAGCATATTATATATTTTGGATACCAAATAGTCAAAGAACCTCAAGTTAATGCTCTTATGACTCACCGGAATACTAATATTTTTATTTTCTTTATTTTTTGTGTGAGACTGGTGATTAACAATGTTTTGCAAGGAATCACGTGAATGCATGTAATTGCATATCGTTGACATGTAAATAGTAAACATTTAAGCATCATACCAAAATAGTAGTCTAGTTGGATACATTCTATTCTTATTATAAATAATTTCCAGTATTTTCTTTTGAGCAATATTTAATTTGTACAATGCATTATTGTATAAACCACCTTAGACCAAAATTCCATATCTTAACAGTGATTCAATGAATGATTTATACATGATAACTAAATTTTTCTTGTTCAAAATGTATTTCAAACAATAAAACCTGTTAGTCTAGGAGGCAGTGACGATTTTCGGTACTTATTTTCCAAGTCAGAAAACATGGATAGAATTGTAGGGTTACTAATTCTAAGCAAAATACATATATTTTTAGGGGGGGTTTTCCGATGGGTTGAGGCGCAAAATGTGTTAAAGCTTGCCAATGCACGGTCCTTTTTTTTTCTCAGTGATAAAAATAGGTCTACTAATGAGAAGTATACTGAAGTTAAGTAAAAAAATAGTCCGGCTAATCTGTGTGTATGGATAATATGTCTGGCAAGTGAAAAAATGAAGATCCGAAAATTTTCAGCCAGACTCACTTTCACTATCTGAGATAAGCCAAATTGCTATTTTCATATACTTTATGTTCTATTGTAGTGAATGTGAAATATTTATGTCTCGGAAAATAAGCGTACTTGTATTTTTCATCGATCTTGTGAACCCATCCGAAAATTTTAGCCAGACTCAAAAATTCTTGCTTTGTATCACCAGGAGAACAAACTATTTAATAGATACCAACTGGGAAAATAAGTGCCGAAAAATTTCACTGCCTCCTGGACTATGTAAATTAGTTTGCGAACTTTATTTGAAATATAGTCTATGTGTTCATGCCACTCCATGTGCCGGTCCACAATGATACCCAAATACTTTATTTTCAGTACCTCATTAATTTTTTCACTATGAAGGATAATTTAATTACATAAGAATAATCTGGGCCTGTTGATGGTGTCAAAGTATGTATCAATTCCTCTTCAATTTCGTTCATAATATCATCAAGTTGTAGTTGAACCATTAGATGATCTCGTAATCAATCCTGCTTCTAAAAATGTTTGTGTAGTACAACGTTGATAGATGGGACAGCGTTGCCAGTCCACAAAAGTTTTCCTAGCTTTCATGGCCTTATGATAAAAGCTTGGAGAATATTCAATATATTTTTGCATTTACAAAACTTAGATTGGAACACTCGTTTATCCACGTTTTTTTCACGTTTAAATTAAGCGAAGCAAAAACTACCTACAATGAAATTTACACTAGGTACCACACAAATTACCTCTGGTTTTAAACTTAGCGTTGCATATGTTGCATTTTAAATTTATCTCATCCGAGTGTGACGATGTGATATATGTCTCTTCAAATCGTGTTTTCGTTTAAATTTTGCTTTGCAAGTGTCATACTCAAAAGGATGAATATCCGAGTGTCTTAACATGTGCCTCTTCAAAACGTATCTTTGTTTGAATTTTTCTTTGCAAGTGTCACATTTGAAAGGATGAATATTCAAGTGTGTTAACATGTGCATCTTTAAATCGCATTTCCTTTTAAATTTTACTTTGCAAGTGTCACATTCAAAAGCATGAATATCCGAATGTATTATCATGTGATTTTTCAGAGAGTATTTTCATTTAAATTTCGCTTTGCAAGTGATACATTCAAAAGGATTAATATCCGAGTGTGTTATCATGTGCAATCTCAAAAGACTTTTTTGCTTAAATTTTACTTTGCAAGTGTCACATTCAAAAGGATGGACATCCGAGTGCACCTTCAAAATGTCTTTTCTTTTAAATTTTGCTTTGCAAGTGTCAAATTCAAAAGGATGAATATCTGAATGTATTATTGAGTGACTCTTCAAATGGTGTTTTCCTTTAAATTTTGCTTTGCAAGTGTTACATTCAAAAGGATGAATATCGGAGTGTGTTAATATGTGCGTCTTCAAATCGCCTTTTTGCTTAAATTTTTTTTCACAAGTTTTACATACAAAAAAATGAATATCTGAGTGTGTGGATAGGTGAGTCTTAAAATCGCTTTTTCGTTCAAATTTCGCTTCGCAAGTGTTCCATTCAAAAGTACAAATATTGGGATATCAAATGATATTTCAAAATTGATTTTTTTTTCAAACATAGCATTGTAACATTGAAATTTCTAAACAACATCTGCTCCTGATGAATTGGCATCATTCAAATATTCCTTTTTTTTATAGATATTCCTCCACTTGAATCTATTAGCTCAATTTTTGACACTTCTATATCTGGATCGTCTAGATATTCATTCTTTACGATAAACCTAAAAAAAAAATGTTAGATTCATAGTTGGATTTTGAAATCTTGCGAGGTAGACTTGAAATTCTGAAAATAAACACATTTGTTAATTTAGTCATACAATATCTTAAAACAATGAAAGAAAAAAATCACCAAATCTAGGTATCGGATTGTTTATTATTGTATTCACCTAATAGTTACACGTGTTTCGCTTATACGAGTATCATCAAACAGTAAAAATTGAAAACCACAGAACACTACAATTTCATAAACAAGCGTGTAATGCAAAGTAGTTTCAAAATTTAAATACAAAATTCCATTAACGCATTAAGCATTTTACAGTTATAGTCATAAGTTATTTAAAGTATAGTACTAATTATAAATCATGTCAAAATATAGATAACAAAAATTAAAATAAACAAAAGTTTCACAACAATCGAACAAGAACTATACAAGAATTTCACAAAATAGCAGATTATTTATATGAAATTTCGTTAACTTTCCTGATGAAATTGTTTTTTTTATGTGCGATCAATCTTGCATGTCCGATCAACTAAAAGTACATTTTGACATTGATCACGTGATCACTGTTGTGACGGCAAATTCGAAAATTTAGATATGGAAACGTGGAAAGTGGGGTTAAATGGTAAAATAGCGGGAAAAGTTATTTGAAAAAAGTGATTAGAACGATGTTTTAGGGCTGTTTGCGAAATTTGGAGCAGAAGCAAGAAAAAATAGGAAACTTCTTGTTTTCTTGCCATGGATCTCTCATCAAATAATACAGTTTTTTTTATTGAAATGGTCCAAGTACTTCAATATTTAATGTTTATTGGTGAAACAAACCTAAATTTTTTGGAATCATTCCTAAATAATTAAATAAATATATTCGTACAGCACATGAAAATTTTCTGTAGCAATACCATGTATCTTGACAGTTAAGTAACGTGTTTTGAAACTGTATTGAAATATTTAATGAAAATCTCATCGACGGTTTTTTTCAATTGTTGTATGAACAGTAAATTAATGGAGATTTCCCAAAGGGTATTGCTACCAAGTCAGAATAAGTGGCACCTTATCTGGCAAGCAAAGTGTAGTCAGTGGAGTTCCACAAGGCTCTGTGCCCAGAACATGTCCTGTAGGACCAGTATGTATGCCGATGACACCAAGATATTCTGTGACATGGTGCCATGGTTGAGGATCTTGCTGAGATGGATAGGTGGACGAAAGACTGGTTATTGAAACTTTGTCAGCAAATGTCGTGTGTTGCACATTGGATACAACAATCCTATGCTGGACTACCATATGGGCAATAACAACTTGGAAAGGGTGACTGAGCAGGCCGACTTAGGAGTAAATATCTCACATGACCTAAAATGGAAACAGCACCCACATGCAATCGTGAGGCGAGCCAACTCAACAGTCTATCTGATACGACGCTGTTTTAGGGAAATGTCCCCTGAAGTGTTTCTCCAAGCCTACAAAACCTACATCAGACCACTTCTGGAGCATGCTGATGTGGTTTGCTGTCCCTATTTCAGAAAATACATAGATCTGATTGAGCGTCTCCAGAAAAGGGCAACCAAAATTCCATCATCTTTAGGAGAATTGTCTTATGAAGAACGACTGAAAGCTCTTAATCTGACAACTCTGGAGGAACGCAGAAATAGAGGATACTTAATCGAAACATACAAAATTCTACATAATCATTATACATGCGACTTTGATTTCTTTCACAGACATATCAACCCTCATCTGCGTGGACACTCCCTGAAGCTCTCCACCGAACTTTGTCACAGACTTTCCAGGAAGAATTTTTTCACAAATCGAGTGGTGCAACAGTTGAATCAGCTCCCTGACGAGGTTGTAGCCTCCCCTAGTGTGAATGCCTTTAAGAACAGACTTGATAAATATTTTAGTGATAGCCGAGGAATAGTGTACTGGCAAGTAACATTCTCAGCACAATACAAATTAATTATTGAGGTACTTGGACTATTTCAAACATAAAAACTGTATAATAATATTGATAAGGGAAAGGGATCCATGTCGAAAAATAAGTAATTTCCAGTTTTTTGTTACTTTTCCTCCGAATTTCGCAGACAACCTCAAAATATCGTTCTAATAACTTTTTCCAAATAGGTTTTTCCGAAATTTTGCCATCTAACCCCACTTTTCGCGTTTTCATATTTAAATTTTCGAATTTGCTGCCACAACAGTGATCACGTGACCAATGTCAAAATGTACTTTTAGGTTATCGGACATGCAGGATTGATCGCACATAAGAAAAAAATTCTTTATCCTACAAATAAAAAAATTCCCATATGTTACGAACATTATGGGGGTATATCAACATCATTACCATCTAATAAATCATTAGCCATTGGACACATTCTACTTAACGAGGAATTGGAATTATAATTGGTTCTGTGGAAGCCAACATTAAATAGCAATCAATTTCTGGTATTGAAGGGAGAAATATGAAGCCCAATGGTCGCAAGAAGATCTGGTGCATCAATGATGTTATTAACAATTTTATAGAGTATTGAGATGTGAAAAAAAAATTCTACTGCTTTTTAAAGGCGGTAAATACAAAAGTTTAATTATCTCATTCCAATTAATTTCCTCATAAGGTATTCCCAATTTAAATCCAATTCTCTTTAGAAACCTATGCTGTACTCTTTCTATTTCATCTTTGTGTATGGCATAATGGAGATTCCATACGCAACTTGCATATTCAAGAATTGAACGAATTAAGGCACAGTACATTTCTCTAAAAGTAAAAATGTTTTCAAACCCTCTTAGAGTCCGAAAAATAAAACCAAGAAGACGCATGGCTCTATTGCTAATAATTTCTTATGGCTATTAAAAGTGAGTTCAGAATCTAAGAATACTTCCAAGATCTTGGATTGAACTTTGCCTTTCTAGTGGTTCAGAGTTCAGACAATACTCAAAATCAAGAGGGTCTTTTGTGTTGACAATAGTTACAATCATGAATTTACCTACTCTCAATGTTAAATTATTATAGTTTTGCACTAAAAAGAGAATCTATTTAGATCTTCTTGCAATAGTCCACAATCATTTGGAGAATCAATAATTCTATAAGCCTTCAAGTCATTAGCAGATCCAAGAAACTCGCAGACACGAAAAACATCTCTTACATCATTAATAAAATCATTAAGGCCCGATTGTACTAGATAGAAGTTTAGTTAAACTCTACTGGTACTTGATCGTTTCCATTTAAAAAACATCAATGCCAGAACTCTGTCAAAGTGTATATTTTTGACAGCAACGCATTTTACATAGGAAAGATCAAGTACCAGTAGAGTTCAACTGAACCACTGTTTGGTACAACCAGGGCTAAAAAGGGATGGTGAGAGATGCCCACTTTGCTGTACACCTAGAGTTACTAAAATCACTAATCTCAAATGATATGAAATTCTTAATTTTTACAGACTGTTTACGTCCCCTCAAGTTTGTCTCAAACCAATTAAGAAGATTCTCAAAAACCTCAATCGAGGCATGTTTCTTTACCAGAATACAATGATCAACTCTGTCAAGAAATCAGGGTAGATTGCATCAACCTGATACCTACTCTCGAAAGCTCCCAACAGACATTGCTTTTAGCTTGAGAGGTTAGAAAGTGTTGATCTTCCTTTCATAAAGATAAAAAGACTCATTTGATTGCTCATATTCTGTGTATACCTCCGAGGAGTGAGTACTAAACATTTCTGCTATTTCCTGTGGATCATTACTAAAATTCACACCAAGTGATATACATACTCTGAGTTGCCTTTTTCTGAATTAACATATTTCCAGAACGATTTCTTGTCAAACATCTAAAGGACCCCGCAATATTTAAATGGAAATTGGTTACCCGTGATATTTGGATGAAATTTAAATATGTTATTGGGGATGCCGTTAGCAACATTTTTTACCATGGGCACAACCCTGTATATATGATAGGTGAGGCGTGGTTAGCTGTCAAATATTGGTAGTAGATATCCCAATTGACAAGAGGATTCAACCAATCGCCTGAGTCGCTCAACCGTATAAGAGAATTCCTATACCGTTGGAGGAGAAAGTTGAAAAAGCTGTATAAAAACTATTAGACGGTGATATAATTGAACAGGTAAACGAACCATCAAAGTGGATATCTCCTATCGTACCTGTGCTCAAGGAAAATGGAAAATGGTTCTTATATGCATTGACATGAGACGCGCCAATCAAGCAAAAGCTAGGGAAAATCATCCGTTGCCAACAATGGAATCTTTGGTACCACAGTTAAGAAAAGCTTCAATGTTTTCGCGCTTAGATATAAAAAACGCGTTTCACCAAATAGAGATATCGGAAAACTCGTGATTCATTACTACATTTATTTCAAAACCGGGCCTTTTTAGATATAAAAGACTTATGTTCGGAATTACTTGCGCCCCAGAAGTTTTCCAAAAAATAATGGAAAAGATTTTAATTAACTGTCCAGGTACTATTAATTTCATAGATGACATAATAGTATTTGGTGAAGATAAACAGGAACATGACCAAAAACTGAAAAAGACACTGAATACTCAAACATTTAAATGTTTTACTTGATGGGAAAAAGTGCAATTCAATATGACAAGTATTAGTTTTCTAGGTCATGTATTTTCAAAAAACGGCATTAAACCCCTAGACATACATATTAATGGTATCAAAAACGTTCGTGCTCCTAACACCACAGATTAATTGCAGAGTTTCCTGGGTTTAGTCAATTTTGTGGGAAAATGGTTCCCAAACCTTGCAACATTGACAGAACCTCTAAGGAAACTTCTACGACTAAAATTAGGAAAAAACGCAAACAATAATCGTTATTGGAATGAAGAACAGAAAGAATCTTTTTCAAAATTAAAACAAGCCCTCTCTAGTGACTTAGTGTTAGGGTATTACAATCCACAGAATCGAACCCAAGTCATAGCTGACGCAAGTCCAGTTGGCTTAGGGGCGGTCCTAATTCAATTTGATAATAAGGGTCCCAGGGTTATTTCTTACGCCAACAAAAGCTTCTCCGACTGCGAGAGGCGCTGTTGCCAGACCGAAAAGGAAGCTCTAGCTCTAGTATGGGCGGTTGAACATTTCAACATGTATTTATTTGGAAAGGATGAATTTGAGCTAGTTACGGACCATAAGCCTTTGGAGACGATATTCGCTCCCAAATCTAAACCTTGCGCGCGAATCGAACGCTGGGTTTTGAGGCTACAATCCTTCAATTACAAAGTTGTATACCGTTCTGGAAAAGCTAACATCGCAGATCCCTTCTCTCGATTACTCTCTCCTACAGATTACAATCAACCATTCGAAAGAGAGTTTATTCATCAACTAATTGAGTACGCAAGGCCCACAGCCATTACAACAAAAAACCTGGAAAAGCATTCACGAGAAGACAAGGAAATACAGTTGGTGAGACAGGCCCTCGAAAAAAGGAAATGGCCAGAGGGAACGGAGAGATATAGAATTTTCGAGAATGAACTCTGTTTTTATTCGAATATTTTACTCCGCAATGATAAGATGGTCATTCCCGAGAAGCTTAGGAAGCAAGTGTTAGAGTTAGCTCACGAAGGCCATCCAGGTATTGTGGCCATGAAAAAACGACTTCGTACCAAAGTTTGGTGGCCAAAAATCGATAAGGAGGCTGAAAAGTTTGTTTTGGAGTGCAGAGAATGCACGTTAGTATCAGCACTAAATCCGCCGGAACCAATGAAAAGACGGCAATTACCTTGTAGCCCTTGGGTAGAAATCGCCATCGATTTTATGGGACCTCTGCCCAATAATGAGTATTTATTGGTGGTTATTGATTATTACAGCCGCTATAAGGAGATTAAGACCATGAAAATTATAAACTCTGTCAATACTATAAGTATTTTGTGGGAAATTTATTCAAGGCTGAGTATACCAGAATCAGTAACGGCTGATAATGGTAGACAATTTTGTAGTCGAGTTTAAAAAATTTTGTAAAGCCAATAACATCACCATTTTCAATACGATACCCTACTGGCCACAGCGAAACGGGGAGGTGGAACGACAAAATCGAGATATTTTGAAAAGACTGGAGATAAGCCAGATAAATAAAAGAGATTGGAAGGCTGACCTGCTAGATTACCTCATGATGTACAACAGCACCCCGCACTCGACCACTGGCAAGACACCTTCTGAATTATTTTTTCGGCGACTTTTTCGTGACAAATTACCTGTTCTACCAAATGCGAGTAGCAGTTGTGTACTGCCTGAAGTGTTAGAGCAGTGGTTCCCAAACTTTTTTAACCTACCGCCCACTTTTAGAAAATGGGAATTATCCAACGCCCCCTTTGGCAGGGATCCAAGATATTAAAGCGGCGCCATTTTTTTTGGAAAATTTTCATGGTCGTGCATTTTCTTGGCGAGGGACTGATCGTCAAGTTACCTCCCCATTAGGATTTTGTCAGAAACTGACCCAATATGGAAATTTTGAGAAAAACCTGATACAGCACAATTCAGAACACTTCAGATTGCATAAGAATCCATTTTTCTTTCATCTTATTTCCAAAATTTTGGGAGGCTGAGCGTCAAGTTAGCCCCCCAGTAGGATTTTGTCGAAAAATTACCGAATAAAGAAATTTTGAGAAAAACCTGATACAGCACAGTCCAGCACACTTCAGATTGCATAATAATCCATTTTTGATTGATCTGATTTATAAATGTTTTTTTTTTTTTTTGGGGGGGGGGGCTGAGTGTCAAGTTAGCTAAGAGTCCATTTTTGTTTCATGTTATTTCCAAATCTGGGGGGATGAGCGTTAAGTTAGTCCCCCAATAGGATTTTACTTGAAACTTACCGAATATGGAAAATTCGAGAAAAACGTGATACAACACAGTCCAGCACACTTCAAATTGCATAAGAATCCATTTTTGCTTCATCTGATTTCCAAAATTTTGGAGAGCTGAGCGTCAAGTTAGCACCCCCAGTAGGATTTTGTCGAAAAATTACTGAACATGGAAATTTTGAGAAAAACCTAATACAGCACAGTTCAGTACACTTATTCCGATTGCATAAAAATTCATTTTTGTTTGATCGGATTTCCAAAATTTTGGAGCGGCTGAGCGTCAAGTTAGCCCTTCATCTTGTTTTTCCTATAACTTTGGTATCAGAACAGCACAGTTCAAAGTGGTTGTAATTTTGTTAGAAAATTCGAATGTGGGGGGGCTAACTAGAGGGAGCTTATTTTTGAACTTTTTGAAGTTATTTATAAGTAAAATACAATACATAACTTTAATGCAGCTGCTGCTGATCAATGCGTGTATTAGCGGTATCGCATTTTAAGCAAGTCATAGCAGACTTAGTTGAGGTGCGTGCGGGCTTCGGGATTTGCGTCGGAACTCTCGGGTTGTGTTCATAACTGGAAGCTTGCCAAAATTGACTCCGAAAGGCATAGACATAGACTATAAAGATAAGGCTGATAAGCCTTATCTTTATAGTATATTGAAGAGTAATTTCCGTAAAAAGCCATTGACTATTTTTTTTTTTTTTTTTTCTGATCTGTTCGTTTATTTTCCACCGCCCACTAATTTATGCTTACCGCCCCCCAAAATCAGCTGAGCTCTTTACCGCCCCCCGAGATGGTTGTAGCGCCCACTGGGGGGCGTTAACGGCCACTTTGGGAACCACTGTGTTAGAGGAAGAAATCAGAGACCAAGATTTGTGGGAGAAACAAAAAGGAAAATCGTACGGGGACCGAATACGCAAATCTCAAGAAAGCGGGTTAGCATGTGGAGATAAGGTCATCATAAAAAATGTGATAAAAGAAAATATTGACCCAACTCCACATACTGTCACCAGTAAGCAAGGCGCTGATGTCAAAGTAGAAAACGATGAAACTGGACAAACCTATAGGAAAAATGTTGTTCATTTAAAGAAAATTGCTGGGAATGGACAGTCGCCAATCCTAACGTTTCCCAAGAATAATGCCTACTTATTTATAGCCTATGTGGCATTATACTAATAAGCATAAACATAAAGTACCTAATAAGATTTTCTATTCTATTACATTACTACCCTAATTAAGCTCATGCTAAACCATTTTCGATAAATTTAGAAAATATGCATAATATATTATAAATTATTACATTGTTAGTTCAGTCCTCGGTTTAGTTATATTAGCATTAATAATTTTGTTTTGGTATTGTACATTGTAAATCATATAATACATTACAGTGGCGACGAGGAAATTGGAGTGTTGATCAAAACAGCCAGCTCGTGAAGAAGTGACTTCTGGCAGATTTGGCAAGGAGCAAATAATATTGAAAATGTCAAAAAATAATAGAATACAGTAAGGGGCTAATGATGTTACATCTAGCACCATATCCAATGTTGTTTTAAGTGCTTCCATAGGTTCTATTTCTGAATTTAAATCTGACGAAGATTGGCAACTTTGACAGAAACGCCTAGAGCAATATTTTGTTGAGAATTACGTTGAAGACAACAAAAAAGTTGCTTTGACGTTAATTGGAGAAAATACATACAAAACGGTGAGAGATTTTTGCGATCCAGTTTTACCTAAATATAAGACATTTGAGCAATTATGTCAAATCAATTTTCGAAAAGAATATCTGTATTTAAAGAGAGAAGCCTGAAGCAACCTGAAAACGAAACTGTGAGACAATGGGTTGTAAGAATTAAAAATAAGGCAAATGTATGTAGATTTGGTTCAGGATTAGACTCTGTGCTGAAAGATCGGTTTGTCTCGGGAATAATACGTGGGTGTATTATTAGATAAGTCTGTGAAGATTTGAAAAGTATAGTGAAAGTGGCATTGAACACAAATATACAACAAGGTAATCAAAATATGAATTGCTTTCAGGTGCAAAAACGTGGTTACTCTGAGCGCAAGTTAAGTTAGAATTTTCCAGGAAAGAGATTGAAGGAGAATGCAGATAGTTTAAGCGTTTCAGATAAATTTAACAAGGAGCATAACAATGAAGTGTTTATGTTGTGGAAAGAGTAATCACGATAAATCAAAACAAAAATTATAGATGAGGAATTGTAGAAAAGTTATTTAGCAAGTATTTGCTCGCCACAAGCATATTTTGTAAAGGCCAATAAATCTTGTAAGAATCATAATGAACTCTCTGACAATAATCAATTAGATGCATCTGAAGAGTTATTTTATTATATAGATATGTATTCAGAAAGAATAAAATAAAATATGTAAAAGCTCCATGGATTGAGTTTCTTGTGGGAGGCAAATTCTTAAAACTGGAATTAAATTCTGGTGCTATAATACTATTTTTTTTTGTAGAAAATATGAATACAATTTACAAAATACTACAGTACGTGTACAGTGTTACGATGGCTCTGTAATTAAATCCTCTGAATAGTTTCGCGTACATGTTGAGTATCAAAGAAATATTTATAAAAGCTACCATAACAAAATAGACAAGGTGGGATGTGCTACTTATATACATTTGTCAACTTGTTGAAAACGAAAATTTGAAATGGCGTAGGCATAGCGATCAAATTATTAGATTAACTAGTTTTTATGATAAATTGTAATCGAAAATTAGTAAAAATTTGATTATAGATGAAACATTGTCAGAAAAAGATTTTCAGTCTACTAATCTAGAGGACTCTAAGATCAAGGACTTGCATATGTCTAAGAGTAAAGTGCCACAATTGATAAATCAATTGTGAATTATTTATTTCTGATATTTACAAGGGTGTCGAAAAACCGAGTCAGTTTGTATCTACTGATATTAATAATAATTCTGGAAATTTTCCTGAATTTTTGAGAAGTCTAAGAGAGAAATTAAACCTCCCCAGAACGAGTAAATTTATAGTTTTAAATGCAGAAGGGAGGAATGTGATATATTTCATGATGTTATGGTACTTGGATCTAGTTATTAAGTTTATATTATTTATTATTGTTATAGTAATTACTATATAGTTGTTGAAAATATATCAGGAGTATATCAGCATGTCAATCTAAAATAGGGCATTCTATCTCTGGTCAATGTCATATTATCATCAGTCAATTTTAATAAAATTTCTCCAGACCTCGCGCAAAAGATTGTAGCAGCATGCTTGCTCTTATCTAAAATCACGATTAAACGATTGTTAAAATAATTATCGGGTGGATTCATTCCAAGGAATTTTCCAAAAGCTGCCGCTCCAACACATACTATGAACATTTTGAGCGTTTTCCAGATAGGTATGTATATACAGTCATGGGCACAAAAAGTGGGACACCCGACTGAGAAATCTTGTCATTTTTCGCTATTTTGCGTAAATCAGTCTTTTCTCTACAATTACTTTTTTGTCAAATATGACAATCCCTGTCATTGCCGTAGGTATAGCTAGTGAGTGCATTTTACAATAAGAAAAAACAGGTATCCCATTTTTTGTGCTCACGATTGTACAGGGTGCTGCAATTTGGAGTGTTTTAACAAGAAAAACATACTTCCAGACCAGATAGAGGAAAATTGACTTAGGTGTCATGGGATTAATTTTCGAGAAACGTCGATTGCCAAAAACCGTATCACGATATCTTCAATGGTACCACTGATACAGGGCGATTTTCGATTTTCCCCTATTATGAAAAATAGCTATAAGTTTTTTATTTATCCATTTTTTTTATTTCTGTAAAAACATTATGGAGACACTTTTTTGAGCACAATCCAGTGGCGAACTCAGTTTTTTTCTATATCGCTCCGATTTCGAGATATCGACCAAAGTCCGATATTTTCAAATGGAATACCCTATATAAAGTTCGATAGGTTTATCTCTAACAGTTTTCGAGAAAAAAAATTATATCTGTTTTTGTCATAAGAAAAAATGCGTTAGAAAGAGACCTTCCTCATTTTCCTTACACATATAAAATCCTTTTCTAACACATTGATCCTTACGACAAAAACAGATATAATTTTTTTTCTCGAAAACTGTTAGAGATAAACCTATCGAACTTTATATCATTGAAATCAGCAAAAACAACAAAGCTATCCCATGAGCTTTTAATATATAGGGTATTTCATTTGAAAATATCGGACTTTGGTCGATATCTCGAAATCGGAGCGATATAGAAAAAAACTAAGTCCGCCACTGGATTGTGCTCAAAAAAGTGTCTCCATAATGTTTTTACGGAAATAAAAAAAATTGATAAATGAAGAACTTATAGCTATTTTTTATAATAGGGGAAAATCGAAAATCGCCCTGTATCGATGGTACCATTGAAGATATCGTGATACGGTTTTTGGCAATCGACGTTTCTCGAAAATTAATCCCATGACACCTCAGTCAATTTTCCTCTATCTGGTCTGGAAGTATGTTTTTCTTGTTAAAAAACTCCAATTTGTAGCACCCTGTACATGAATTTTAAATGAACTCACTATACATTACTGTAATTATTTATTTATACAATCACCACATTACAGAACTTAACGCTACAAATGGAACAATAAACTGCTCAATCTGAAAAAATTAGAAGTACTTAAAAGAAAAATGTACATTCTCTACACGCAAAATATAAAACGCATTAAAATCTTTGTTAAAATGGTAATCAACCCATTGTGAATGCTAAATGGACATTCATGTTCAAATTTTACAGAGCAAGCATTTAATTCAAACTCACACTTATTTAGCTGAATGCGTCACTGAAAGTTGTTTTAAACTACCACTGTAATTAATTAACTTCGACGTTGCATGTTGCATTTTAGATTTTTTTTTATCCGAATGCCTTCTTAATATGTGTGTTTTCAAATTGCTTTTTTGTCTAAATTTTGATTCACAAACGGCACATTCAAAAGGATAAATATCCGAATGTGTGAGATTGTGATCTTTTAGCTGGTCTCTTCGTTTAAATTTTGCTTTGCGAATGTCACATTCAAAAGAATAAATATCCGAATGTGTTTGTTTGTGATGCGTCAAACAGGATTTTTGTTCAAATTTTGCCTCGCAAATGTCACATTCAAAAGTATAAACATCTGAATGTATTAGTTTATGATTCTTCAAATAGCTTTTTCGTTTAAATTTTGCATTGCAAATGTCACATTCAAAAGAATAAATATCTGAATGTATTAATTGATGTTCCTTTAAAAGATATTTTCGTTCAAATTTTGCTTTGCAAGTGTCACATTCAAAAGCATAAATATCCGAATGTATTAATTTGTGCTTTTTCAAATCATTTTTTCGTTTAAATTTTGCTTTGCAAGTTTCACATTCGAAAGCATAGATATCCGAATGTGTTAGTTTATAACTATTCAATTGGTGTTTACGTTTAAATTTTGTTTTGCAAGTTTCACATTCGAAAGGATATATTTCCGAGTGTATCAGTTGGTGATTTTTTAAGTTGCCTCTTCGTTTAAATTTCACTTTACAAGTATCACATTCAAAAGGATGAATATTTAGGTGTATTAGTTGGTTTCTCTTCAAGAGACTTTCCTGTCTAAATTTTGTTTTGCAAGTGTCACATTCAAAATGATAATTATCCGAGTGTATTAGTTTGTGACTGTTCAAATCGCTCTTTCGTTTAAATTTTGCTTTGCAAGTGTCACATTCGAAAGGAAAAATATCGAAGTGTGCTACTAAATGAGATTTCAAATTTGATTTAGCCTTAAATGGAGCATTGCAATTGTAACATTGGAATTTTTTAATAGCATCTGGTTGTGATGAATGGGCATCATAACTTGAATATTTCTCTTCTTCCATAAATATCCCTTTATTTGGATCTATCAATTAAATATCTGATTCTTCTATTTCATTTTTAATGTCATCCTCTAGATATTCACTGATCATGAACCTAAAAAAAACGTCAGTTAGTTAAATTATGAAATTACTTTAGATATATTTAGGTGAGATAAAAATTTAAAAAATTAATACATATGTCGAGAAGGGAGGTTTGGATGTAGGCACACCAGAAAAGACAAAGTTTTTGTAATGATGTAATTTTTTTTTATTAAATGTCAATCAACCAAGCGATTTCGGTAAGATGGTCGGTCCTGAAAAAATGTATAATTTTTAAATTGCTACTGTCAGATGAAATAGGTTTTTCTAAAATGTCAATGATCTATCTTTTATTTGAAACATCCTATAGAAAAACTTTTTATTGAAAAAAAATTCGTTATAAAACATACTATTGACATCTTTGCGCGTTTCAAATAAATAATTAAATAAATATAGCCAATATTGAACCGTAACATGCGTATCCACTATTTTGCATAATTCATGAGGATGGTGCAGTCTAGCTTTCAGTAGCTATTTTAATGAACTATCACAGAACTCATAAAATAAATAATAAATTGCGCACTATGTACCTACTAATTTTAGGAAAAAAAAAATGTTCTAAGATAAGCAACCTGTAAATATGATGCAATTCAAATACTTGAAGTCTGAGATAAACAAAAATGACTATCATACATGAAAGACGGCAACAACCATTATAGTCCAAAATTCCAGAGCCGCCAGACACAACTTATTTTAACGTTGAATTGCAGATAAATGTGAGTCCATCTTGAAACAAATGAAAAACGAATTGGTCTATTCTCACAATCTTTATGTATTTGGCTACTAGTTTCGGGGTCAATCAGTTAGACCCCATCATCAAGCCGCTTAAGGCTACAATGAAAAACATAGCAACTTGAAATTAACAGTGTTATTCAATGACATAACAATAATTTGAAAAAAATTATTTAAAACAAGAAACACTCCACAAAACGTTTTAAAATTATTTCATACAAATATACTTCAAGACAAACAAAAGGAAAACACGATGCATCTCAATCAATTAAAATACGTAAAAAAAGGTCCCAAATCGTCAGTGGTTCTATGTTGTTTAGTTTTTAATTTTCAACAAATTTTGTATTTTTTTATGTAGGTATATTAATTAACTCTCTTGCTGACGTATATCAGAGTACCAATAATTAATTTGAGGTGGCGTAGAAGCAGTAAATAGACAAAATTGTAGAATTCTTCCCATCAGGGTAAAATTTTATTGAAAATGTTTCAGTACTAAAATTAGAGAAGGCATGTATAGTAGGTACCGTACCTATTCTATTGTTCTTATTATATTCTATATGAAAGCTGTAACAATTGGAGAATAATCCAAACTCAATTGTGAGTTGAGCGTTAACATGTTATCTTTAAACGATGTATGCATTTCCATGAGTTCTTAATTATTAGGGTAGTGTCCCTTATTGGCGAAATGTAATACTCTATAGTTATTTATTTCTGTATCTAGTGCGCGACATGCTACTTTGGTCGAGATCACCAAAGTATTTCGCGCCCGAGTTGCAAACAATATTTTTTCTACAACTCCATTTAAATATCCATCATTCGAAGCTAAAATTGCATATTAAATTAAAAGTAGGTGAATTTTAATTATTTTTGGTTTCCTGGCAGGTATGTGTCACCATGACACCCAGTGTGCGAGCTAGCTATTTCGCGCACTAGTGTGCGAAATAGCTAGTTCGCGCACGGCGTCATGGGAACGTTAAAAAATCAATACCTGGGAAAAAAGTGTCACTTCGCAAACTGTCATGCGTGTGCGAATATCATCATTTTTTGACAGTTGTAGAAAAAAGTGATTGTCAGGGTCATAATTATGGTCACAATCTAGTAGGTGTTTGGAAAAATGTGTACTATTATTACAATTAGGTTTGTTAAAGCCTCTTGCATATCCTTCTAAGGCATTAAAAAGAAACTTTTTTTACTTGTGAAAGCTTTCGGTATATTTTAATACATTCTTCAGTCACTCTACAATATACTGGATTGGATGTAAAATATGTACAAAAGTAAAAAAATATAAAGATAATAATTTGTGAAATGATTTTAAATTTAACGATAAAATTAGGTATATCAGGTAGAACGAGGGTAAAACTTTATTTAGAAAATTAAGGAGCATCAGAAATTTAATGAGATAACATTTATGTTTTTGTCAAATAGTAATATTTGTAAATGATTTCAATATACATATCAAATATGGATTCTATTGCTAATATTTAATAAGTAACAATAACACATATTCAACTTCCGAATATCAGATCTACCATTCATCGTTTTATTTTTATCAATATGTATTATTTTTAGAAATGTTCTCTCTCAAGATTTTTGGTAATGTTAAAATCAAGAATGTATTTCATGTCAGACATGTTGGTTTAAAGCACTACATTGTGGTCTTACTCTAATGCCATTTTTATGTGATACTATCCGATCTTTCAATATCCTTGAAATTTGTCCCACATATATTTCATCACAATTTTTACAAGAAACTTGATAAACTACTTTCTAGGATTTTAGTTTTGTCTGTTAAGTGCGTGAAAATTGATGAGTTAGTTAAATGAGATCTATTAGCAATGATAATGTTTTCATTTTTAAAAATATTAGGAATTTTAGGTGTTAATTCTTTCATATAAGGGAAACAAACACAATATTTTTGTGGTGTAGTATTGATGTTATTAATAATTATAGGTTGGCTATTAGTTGATATATCATTAGATGTTGAAAATATTAGTTTTTTTCAACAAATTTACTGGATAGGAGTTTTTAAGTAATAATTTTATTAAATTTTTCTCTTTTAACTTTAATGACTTATTTTTATTTTTATATTTTTTAGACCTAAAATCATGTCGATTTTAGTTTTTTCTGGGTGATAATATACACTACTAAAATCGGCACAACAGAAATAATTGATTATTTGCCATTTCAAAAACAAATTTCTTTAAAGCCATGCTGAACACAACTGTCACTCACCTTTTTGCCAAAACTAAACCAAAAACTAAATACATGAATTTGAAGTGAACTTTATACATTACTTTAAGTATTTATTTATACAATCACCATCACAGAACTATAAATGGAACAATAAACTGCTCAATCTAAAACAATTGGAATAAATTTAAAAAAACTACATTCTTTACACGCAAATCCTTTTTAAATGTTAATCAACCCATTGTGGATGCTAAATGGATATTCAAAATTGTTCCACATTTAAATTTCACAGAGCAAGCATTAAATTCACACTTATTTAGCTGAGTGTTATCTTGAATTACCACTGGTATTAGCTTCGACGTTATATGTTGCATTTTTAATTTTTCTCATCAATGCCTTAATATGTGTTTCTTTAAATAGCTTTTCTGTTTAAATTTTGCTTTACAAGTGACACATTCAAAAGTATAAATATCTGAATGTGTTAGTTTATGAGTCTTCAAATTACTTTTTCGTTTAAATCTTGCTTTGCAAGTTTCACATTGGAAAGCATAAATATCCGAATGTGTCAGTTTATGACTTTTCAAATTGCCTTTTAGTTTAAATTTTGTTTTGCAGGTGTCACATTCAAAAGGATAAATATCTGAATGTATTAATTGGTGTTTGTTCAAAACGCTTTTTCGTTTAAATTTCACTTTGCAAATGTCACATTCGAAAGGAAAAATATCGGAGTGTGTCACTAAATGATATTTTAAATTTGATTTAGTTTTAAATAAAGCATTGCAAGTGTAACATTGGAATTTTCTGAAAACATCTGGTCCTGATGAATTGGCATCACTTGAATATTTCCTTTCCTTCATAAATATCTCTTTATTTGGATCTATCAACTGAATGTCTGATTCTTCTATTTCATTTTTAATGTCATCCTCTAGATATTTATTAATCATAAACCTAAAAAATGACGTCAGTTAGTTAGATTCTGAAATAACATTTGATATAAGTAAAATAAAAATTTCAAATTCACTACATAGGTCGAGAAAAGGTGTTTGGATGTATAGTCGTAAGCAGAAAAAATGGGACATCCGACTAACAGGTCTTGTAATTTTTGGCTATTTTGAGTCAATCAGTCTTTTCAGTACAACGGATTTTTTATCAAATGTGACAATCCCTGTCATTGCCGACGGTATAGCTGGTAAACCTGTTTTACAATAGAAAAAAAACGGATGTCCCATTTTTTGTGCTCATGACTGTATCTTCACCAGAATACTAAACGTTTTTGTAATGATGTAATTCTTTTTATTGAATGTCAACCGAGCGCTTTCGGTAAGATAGTCGGTCTTGAAAAAATGTATGATCCAAAGATAATACTGTCAAATAAAATAGGCTCAAAATAAGAGCTTATAAAAAAGAAGATAGGCAATATAGTCCAGAGCAATTAGGGGTCAGGGGTTAACAGATTAGCTTAAACCTGCCACCACCTTTATTTGATAACTTTTAGCTTCCCTATCAGCATACTTGGTCCCCATTGCTGTGATTAGTGGAACATCTCCAAATCGGATCCGTCATCTTGATTTTCCGCACTTTTTTTTTAGTTTGATTTAATATCTTGGAAACAAATAGGAATTTGAAAAAAGTTCAAGAAAACTGGATATAAAATAGTTCTAAGCCTTACTGGACACATTTCAGGTTCCTTCAAAAATTTCAGATTAGCTGAAATGTTCGATACCTGATAGTCTAAGAGCCCGCTCATTTTTTCGACCTTGAAGCGAACCACATTTCTAATGTCACAAACGATTCGTGGTGAAAAGACGTACCCGAAATGCTAACGGTGCCTCTTGAGAATTTGCCGAGAGCATGTTTTTTTAATTAAAAAATGGGCCGTTTTTTTATAACATATACCTTTTACATCACCGACGCACGAAATCAACGCCAAAAAGTTTCTTTCAATGCGTATGCTTGAAAAAACCTACGGTGCCACGACCTACCCTGCCGCAACCCCTGGCACCGTGGCGATAAATGGGATGGTTTAACGGAATTTACTACCTTTTTAGTCATCGTATATTTTTGCACTCCACCTGCAGCCTTTACCTTTACAGGTAGATGATAGGTGTAAATACAAAAGTTATGCAGTTTTAGCTAATTTTTTAGAATCCATCGTCAGAAACCATAATGTATTATCAGAAATTGGAAATTTTGCATACTTTCAACTTTTTCCAAATGAAATGCTCTATATTTGATTCTATATTCTTGAAGAGCACAATTTTCCGATTCCAAAAATATATAGTTTGTCCATTTTTTAATTAAAAAAACATGCTTTCGGCTAATTCTCAAGAGGCACCGTTAACATTTTGGGTACGTCTTTTCACCACGAATAGTTTACGTGACATTCGAAATGTGGTTCGCTTCAAGGTCGAAAAAATGAGCGGGGTCTTAGACTATGAGAAAAGATTCTATTTCCAGAGTGTAATTCTTCGAAAACTAATCCGCGAACTTGCATTTTTGTATTGAAATTTTTTGAACAGAAAACTTAAAAACAGTACAAATTACGATAAAGTCAAGAGAAACAAAATACTGTAAAATTAATTCTGGGACAAAATGGTCAACTCTTTTATATTTATAACTTCATTTAAGTATGGTATAAAAATATTATAAATGTGACAAAAAAAAGTTATGACTAGCTAACTAAAGATCATCTTAGTATAAATTCGGTAGCAACAGGAGAATCCATTGTTTTAGGTCTAAGAATTTCGCCGAATCATTCCCAACCAAATTCTAGAGGATTAAGATTATTCCCTAACCATTGTTGTATTTGGTAATACACTTTTAAGCAGTAATATTTGGCTGTATCTGATGTAGGTGGAAGAGTAGCAAGTTCAAAGTTTTATTTTAAATTTTGACGGGCGGTAATGCGTTTGTATTTATGAAATCTTAAATCATTTAAGCGTCTTAGATATTTTAGTTTTGCCATAGGTATACAAGTAGACGAAATTCTTCGCCAATTTGAATTATTTCTCTCTCTGGAAAACAGAAATTAATTAGTTAATAGTTTTATTGCCTTCGAGAACTTTAATAGGCTTCAATTTTCCTCGTTTATACATTGCAGATGTGGTATGACAACTGCCAATTGCATAGATGAATAAAATTTTACTTACTACTGGCCCTAAAGCTTCTTGTTAAAGTAAAATTTCGGTAATTTTGATTGCTTGATTATGGTTTTCGGGTCGTTACATAAAAACGTTGTTATCTTTAGTGAGCATTCACACCAAAGTACCATGCGACGTTGGACTTGCTGCTAGGAAACAGGAAGCACAAGAACTATCAAAATATATGACACATGTTGCCACGTCGCATTTTTGCGACACAGCTTCGGTGTGAACCCTACCATATATTTCGAAAGGTTTTAAAATTGTGTAGCATGCTTCTTGCTTCCTAGCAAGCTTTTTGATGGGTAGATTCGGTTGATAGTCAAACGGCCCACACACTATGTATCTTGCAGTACGACACGTTGAACTGCAGATTTGACAGATAATTGGTGCAATCAGTCGTAAAGTATTTTGGACACACAAACGATCTGAATATCAATCGGTAGTAAAGATTTGACGTGAAATAAGGTACCATATTTGTCTGTACATGCAATATGGTACCTACTTTATCAAAAAAACTACACTGGTGATAAAAAAAAAGGTAAGAAAAAGAGAAAACGGTACATTGCATTGCGTTTATGTTTATTTAAATAATCATTATATTTGACATCCCATAAGCAAACTTGTTCACGATAAATTTTAATGAACTTGGCCCAATATATATGTTAAACGACAGCGCTACACACGATGCAATTATCGTTTCGATGGTTGAATCTACTTGGATTGTACAATTTATCGTACAACTAACTGCATAGTGAATGGGCCGTTTCAGGACCGAATTTTTCAGGAACTGCGTTTCATAACCTGGCCAGATTTCAGGAGTGGTTAGGTTACGCAACGGATACCGGAAAAACCAAGCATCTTGGTTAACTTACAGAACGTTGTCTTTTTTCATCACTAGTAGCAAAAAAATCTTAGTTTTCGCAACTGGTGATGAAAAGTAAGAAATTTGATAACTTCAACGAGTTTTGAAAAATGTTACTTTAAATGTCAAAATTAGAAAATAGTCATTTTTCTTTCTTTTTATCGTCTTTGGCTATTTGCACTCACGCCGAATTTGGTAGGTCGGTAAAATAACGGTCGTCCACATTTCAGCAGTGAACCATTGGGATGGCATAGAGCTTGCACACTAGCCGACCACAGACCGGCACCAGAAAAAACCGGTGAGCAGCCGGTCTTGCCACTGCGACCGCCGGCACCGGGCCGGTGCCGAGAATATAGTGGCGTATGAATTCAAGTCAGAGCTTGCACACTCTTCATTGTTGACCGGCCGACGGCGTCGTTCTTTCATTCATTTCACAATAATATATGATAGTTAATTTGGTAGATACCACGTAGATACCTACATAGTGTAGAATGTTCCCATATGTTCTTCACTTTGGTTAATTGGATGAATCCAGTACTTTCGCTTGATTCTGCGGCGCTTGATACAACGGTACAGTAACCACATTCCAACAATTCGTTTTTTGCGACTCATTTTATAATTCATTTTTGGAATCCATTTCAACTGGACTACGACAACCAAGCAAAACTGCTCGCTACGGCCGGTAAAAACCCGGCGTGTGTGTACAACGCCCCCAACGATAAAATATCGGCCGATATTTTACCGGCCGTCTAAAATCGGTGTGTGTGCAAATAGCCTTAGGAACGGTTTATCAGTGGACGGTTATTGTTTAGCTGTCAGTTAACTAGTAATTATCATTAGCTAACCGACAGCTAAACTAGATAACTGTCAACTGATAAACCGGTCCTTAAGACGTTTTTAAAAGGTTGTTTGTGACATTTGCTTCCCTTGGAAAAACGTCCTTTTTCGTTTTTAAAACGTTCTGACGTCCGATCGGATACCTATGTTTTTGGAACGTTTCTGTGCTAGATATACCTAGATAAAGTATCTGTTGATTCTTTTCAAGAATTTGAATTGGATTACTTTTACTTTGTCTTTTATGTAAGACCCTATGTTATCTTTATACTAATAATTCTCCTTTCCTCTGTTAATTATAAGCGTACGCCTATGTCAATACTAATAAATTTATAAAACTGCTTAATCAGCGGTACTGCACTGGTAGTACCACCACCTGCCTAGGAAAATGCTTGGATCAGCAAATATTTATTATTTAAGCCAGAGCTTTCCTGTAAGGAGTGTTCATTTGTTTTCAGGCACTCCCTGTAGCAATAGGGAATTTTCATATTTCTCAAATTATTTTTTTTTTTAGATACTTCTAGTGATCAGTTATTACATAGTTTTCTTTTCTTCCATTTTAATTTATACGTTGTACGAAAAAAAAATTATTGAAATTCAAATCAAATACTTTGGCGCAAAAACACGAAATCCCAATTTGACAGCTCTTGTGACGTTGAGATTTTGTAAACATCAAATACGCAGCAAACGAACTCCTGCTGACGCAGTGCTATTTTTGTGTTATTCAAGTGTGTTAAAGTTTGCTTTTTATGAAAATTGCCGCAATGGATGAAGAATATTGTGAAGGACTGCTTTTGTATTTTTTTAACGTGCAAGTTCCCTATCACAGGTTTGTTTACAGAATCGTGACGTCAAAACAGGTATCCATCATAGCATTGTTTTGGCGGGAAAATTTTTATTTCAAATTTAATATTATTTTTTGTATAACAAGGGCGGTATCAGTTAAATAAAAACTGGTCATATGAATATTGTGCAGCATAAACTATCGATTTAAAACAAATTTGGAAAATGTTAGTTCACTTGCAAGTTCCCTATTTGATCCACATATTTTTCGATCGTCACTATTGTATTTTAATCAATAAAATAATTGTTTTTTAAAAATACAAGTTTCTGAATCGAAATTATAATTGGCGCAAGTCGGTGCGGATGTTCTTCAGAGTGCTATAGAGTCCAGAGATTGTTTTTTCGAAAAAGTTTAATCCAATTCATTCCACTTTTTTAAAAAATTAACTGAAGAAAAGAAGCAACAAGATCGTACGTACAAAGTTAAAAGTGTTACAGTTTCAAGCATCGTGCCTTGTAAGTAATCCCTTTTTCCTATAAATTGTATTTTGTAATTGGTGTTTCATAATTAAGTTCTTTTGAAAAATTTCTTTTTTTTTTGAGTTTTTTTATCATAAAAAATTTTTCAATTTCAATTTGTTTTGGCATTGAGACCAAATACAAATAAAATAATTTTAAGCAAGTAACCTACGAGACTCAATAATAAATTTAGGACTTTAATTTTTGATTTTTTACGAAAAAAATAAATTTCCAATTTTTAGTTTTTAAACTTCAGGAAACTGAATAAATAATTAAAAACTTTAATTTCTAAATGTTTTAGAAAAAAAAATCCAATTTTTTCATATTTTATTTTCAATTTTCGAGAAACTGATTGATTTCAGACTTAGAAAATTTTTCAAGGAAAAAAAAAATTCCAATTTTTAATTTTTAAACTTCAAGAAACTGAATTACTAATTAAAAACATTAATTTCTAAATGTTTTAGAGAAAAAAATTCCAATTTTTTCATATTTTATTTTCAATTTTCAAGAAACTGATTGATATTAGACTTATGAGAATATTTTATCAGTAATATCGAAGAATTTTATACTACATATTATACTGGCGAAAATGCACAGAAAGAATATGTTATAACAGCGATTAAATCAAAATTATTCAATGAGGCAGGAAACTTCCTTATGTCACGTCCTGACTTAAAATCATGGATTGATATAAAGAACGCTTTAAGATTAAAATATGGACACCCATATTCTAGACAAAACTTAGTACAAGAATTAATGTATACTACTCGAAATATTAAAGAGAATATTTTTGATTATTTAGAGAGATTAAAAAGTTTAAATCATAGAATAACTTCTAAGATAATGAGTGATCAAAATTTAGTTGCAGTAGCAAATGTTTTGGTAGACGAAAATTGAATAATGGCAATCCAAAATTTAGTCACAAACTCTCCTGTTGAATTAAGAACAATTTTAATGGTGCAAAATCCACTAACTTTAGATGCAGCTACAGGTTGCGTATTAAATTATCAATTAGCTGAAAATCATATGAAATTTAATAATTCAAATAATAAAAATAATAATACACACGCTTCATACACTAATTCAAAACAGAAAAAACAATTCCCTCAAAGACAATTTGTGCAAATACAGTTTCCACAGAAACAATTTCAACAATCACAATTTCCCTCACAACCTATAAACATTCAGCCAAGAGCGAATTATCAACAGAAATTCCCAACTAGTTCACAAACTTTTGGAAGAAACTATAATAAACAATCCAATGTATTTAAGAAAAATACAAACCAACACCTATGTCCGGAATTTCAGTGCAACCTCGCACTCACGCATTTAAACAAAATTTCCAAAAAAGACCTGTTCAATACACAATTAAAGAAGAAAATAATATTTTACAATTAATTCCAGTTGAACAAGATTTTTCAGAAAATGAAAATTTTGAAGAAGAAATTGACCTTTCTTCTGGTGAAAACCAAGAAAATCAAAGTGAATATGAATATCAAGATTTTGAAAATCCTGATGAACAACAAATTGATGATTCCGAAAATTTTTGTTAAAAAGCCTCGGATCAGCATTAACTTTAAATAAATTCCAAATTTGTAACGATGTTACTATTGTTTTTCATTACTTTATAATTACAGGGTCCACGTAAGTATTTAATTTAGTTTAATAATTATAAAATGTGTACGCGTCTCCGAAATAGTCCGCAAAATGTAAACCGGCATTAAGCGCGCGCCCCACCGCGTCTCCCACTATTGCCTACCGAAACGCGCGCCGATCTGCCGACTATAAATTCCCCAGCGCGGCCTCCAGTCAGGGAGATCATTCCGCGATCTCCTCCGACCGACACCTACCGCCTGCTGGAGAGCATTCTGAGACCTCCTCCGTACACCGACCGACCGCCTGCTAGACCGCCGCACACACCGCCCGACCACCGTCCGGTAATTCTAGCACCCTACGCGACACAGCCTAGGTCCGTGATGTACCGCGTCCGCTTCTAAAGGAGTAGGTTAGGAGGTAGACTGTTCCGGACAAGTCACGGCTGTACGTACAGACAAGTCCGGCAGGATATTCACATTCCTTATGTCCTGGTTGAACGTACGGGCATAGATCAGTTATATCTTCTACCCTGCTAAAAACCCGCGAAAGGAGTGGGTTAGTATATACACTGGTCAGGATAAGTCCTGGCTGCACGAACGGACAAATCCAGCAGGACTACCATTTTCATTAGGTAATCCTTATGTCTCGGCTGAATGTACTGACATAGACCAGCTGTGTATCCTACCCCTTCTTCCGAAAATGTACTAAATGCATTATAGGCCGATGCTGGGTTTATTGTTTACATTTTTACCGTTCAGTTCTGGCTCCGAAACACCGCGCACCGTACCGAAAAGAGTTGGATAGTGGGTAGACTGATCAGGACAAGTCTCGGCTGTACGAACAGACAAGTCCGGCAGGATATTCGCATTCCTTATGTCCTGGCTGAACGTACGGACATAGATCAGTTATACTTTCTACCCCACTGACACACGCGATTCCGAATTTGTCGCGAGAAGCTTTCGGGGACTGGTTCTGAACATATAGAGTTTATTTCCGCTTCGCAGCTTTTTACCGTAACCGTACAACCGCCGGCTTTTTACCGTCACCGTACAACCGCCGGCTTTTTACCGTAACTGTATATTTACCGCTTTCCGCTTTGGCGCTGATATTCGTACCGTAATCGACCGCACACACGACCACTCTCTCTCTCTCTCTTTTACCCGTACACTTTGCTCTATGAGGAGCTGTTATAATTTAGGGACAATTTGGTTAAGGTATTATCCAACATATTTGAGTTTTCATTATTATTTTCCTTTGTTATTACACAATGAGTAATAAATAGTTTATTTGTTGATTATCTACCCATAATTGTTTTATTCCTTTGTCTGAGCATTGACCCCTGGTTTTTCTTTCTCCACTGTAACAAGCTACCTGGTGCTAGTGGGCCCTCAACCACTTTAATCCTGAGGGTGGCGCCCGAGATTACCGCTGGATTAACCGAAAGATAAATACCGACCGTTAAGCTACTATAGCTTAAGGAAAAACCTAGGAAAACCCGTTACAAATTTGGCGCCCGAGCAGGGACCGCTTTAACTTTTCTGACCGCTCTAACCACTTCAACCGCTTTGACCGCTGTGACCGCTTTGACCGCTTAGACCGTTCTGCACATCAGCATAAGACCGAGGAGATTACGTCATCATACGTCCCCGTTTTTACCGAGTAGCCGATCCTTTTGGTGACCGACCGTTGGGATAACCGTACCGTACCGTTTCAAAGGAACTTCCAGCCCGCATTTCGCCAAAAGATTTACCGCTCTAATTTGGACTGTTCTGTGCATGCCTACCGTCCGCCCCAGGGATGGTGAATTTCAACCAATGCGGTCCGTCCGTAAGTTTAACCATGGGATATGGTTGGTTTTTGCCGTATTGAGCCGAAATCCCCTATTTCTGACAAAATCGGTCTGCGCATGCGCGAACCAAAATTTCGAGTTGTATCTCGTTTTCGACTAATCCAAGGTCGCTGATTTCATTTTTTAAAGCAAAAATCCCGAAACCGCTAAAACTAGGTAGATAATCAACACCGCATCATCAAACCGATCCGCCAGTTCAGTGGATTCGTTCTATATTTCCGTCCTACGTATTCTGAAAAAAAAAAGAGAGGGTGTGCGCTGCGCAACCAAACCGAATCCTCTCCCATCGCTTTGGAAGCGTATAAATCCACCGCAATATACCGTCAAGGAGAGTTCCGACCGAACTCTCAAACGAGCAACATCTAATACCGTTTCAAGAGTTCCGACCAAGCGCTCTAAGGAGCAACATTTAGTGAACCGTTCCCACAGTTCCGACCGAACTCTCAACCGAGCAACATCTAGACCGCTTAACCGAACCGACTAAAATTCAAGAGAGTTGCATAACCGAACCGTATACCTGATCATTTCGAATCACTCCAGTTCGAACCAACCGTACCGAGAGACTGTTCCTAACCGCAAGCTATAGCAACCCCGTAGGGAAAACAGGAACTGGTAAGCCGAAGAGAACCATTGCCGCATTTTGCCGATTAACCGCCGCATTTACCGATTAACCGTTTCACCCGCCACTTGGTTCCGTCACGATGCCAGGAGGTACCGAAGACCCCGAAGACACGCCAGTTACCAGCATTCCAATTACCACCGCCTCTATTGTGGTCACAACCAGTCCGATAACCCCAACTGTTAGTTTACCGTCCGTGGTTACCTTTGCTTGGTACGATCCCAACGATATCCGTGTGAGCTGGGTCTACCAACTAAAAAGGGACGATCTAGTGATTGAACTGAATAAGTTTGGCCTTGATACCACGGGTACTGTCGATGTTTTAAAGAAGCGTTTAGTTTCCTTTATCCGACTAGGAAAAGCTACACCCGCACCGAGTACTACCACAGGGTTTACTTTTCCGACACCTTCCAATCCGCAAGCCATAACTACGGCTGCACCGACATCAACCAACAATACTAGGACTGGTATAACCGGTGCTACCCAGACATTTCCGACTCCGGTGCCAACGATTACTGTCCAACCGCCAATACATTCTCCGTTAACATGTGGTTCTACCCGAATCGCACTGAAGGTTCATAAATGGAATATCCATTTCAATGGACGCACCGACCCTGTGACATTTATAGAAAGACTAGAGGAAGTCTGTGTCTCCCAAGGGATACTTATAGATCATTTACTACCGCATATGCCTGAGCTTTTACAGGATGAGGCATCCCTGTGGTACCGGAATAACAAAACACACTGGAATACCTGGGATGAGTTCCTACAAGATTTCCGTAGCTTTTATTTCCCGATAAATTATGCCGCCGACTTAGAGATTGAAATTAGCCGCCGCCTGCAAAAGCCGACCGAACCGACCCACCGTTATGTCACCGATCTTCAAACTCTTATTCGAAGGCATGGTCGTATAACCCCAGAGCAAGAGCTTCACTGGTTGTATCGGAACCTTTTGCCCGAATACCGGCAATATATCCGCAAAAGTGACTTCACTGATGTGGTTACTTTTTCACGACTAATCCGAGAAATAGAGCTTTTATTGTCCGAACTAAAAACTCGACCGTCTACATCTCGAAATTATCATCATTCACCGTCCGAGCTAGCTGTTACCAACCAACCGTTATCCGCACCCAGAGAAACCTACAGTCGTCCAGCCCAAAGTACTAATAGCCGGCCTCTAGAAAGAAATGATAGAACAAGAGGAATTCACCGAAATAACCAACCAACTAGGAATATTAATATATCCGCAAATATTTGTTGGCGATGTGGGGAAAGTGGACACTTTAGGACAGAATGCAGAAATCCTTCGAGGTTATTTTGCTCTAAATGTGGAAAAACCGGAACGTTAACCCGAAATTGCACCTGTGGCTATTCGGGAAACTGAAAAGGTGTTGTTCCGGCTCGAGGTCCGAACAGCACCTTCCGAAGAAAACCTCGAGTTATTACCGATCCAGCCGTGCTCCAAACCGTTTACCCGACACCCGACCTCACGTTTGCATATATATCGACGAAGCACCTTTCTTGGCTTTAATCGATACCGGAGCTGTTAGCTCGTACATAGGCGATCTAGCCATGGAACTATGCCGAGCTTGTGACTTCCCGAAAGTCCGACCGTCCATTACCAATGCCACTGTAGCAAATGGAGGAGTAGTGGAAATCTCTGAAGCCTATCAAATACCCTTAAAAATCGGAGACACCGTTCTAACCGAAACTTTGAGCTATTTTCCGCATATGACTTCCGATATTGTCCTGGGCATGGATATTCTGAGCCGACACCACGTATATCTGAATCTAAGTAGTGGTGATGTTTTTCTCAGAAATCAATTGATACCACCGCCAGCCCCGCTAAATCCGATCGGTCCGATAGACTTCAAACCGAATCTGGCATTAAATCCGGCCGAGGAAGAACAACTTCACAACTTCCTGAATGAAGAACTACCTCGGTTCGATCAAATCAACGGAACTACTCCGCTGGTGGAGCATTCGATTAATTTGCTTAAACCTGAACCGATCAAGCAAAGATACCGTCCGCAGAATCCCAAAATGCAAGAGATCATCTATACGGAAGTCAACCAGATGTTAAGAGATGGAATCATTGAGCCGTCTGATAGTCCTTGGAGTTCACCAGTAGTGATAGTCCGAAAGAAAGATGGGAAACACCGATTTTGTATAGACTTCCAAAAGGTGAATGCGGTCAGTCGAAAAGACGCCTACCCGCTCCCATTTATCAATGCAATCCTGGATAAGCTAAGGCGAGCCCGTTATATTTCCAGTATTGACCTCAAGCAAGGCTATTGGCAAGTACCGCTCGCTGAAGATAGTAAACCAATCACCGCCTTTACTGTACCCGGCATGGGTCTCTTTCAATTTCGAGTAATGCCGTTTGGACTTCATTCTGCCCCTGCTACTTTCCAGAGATTAATGGATCGCATAATTGGACCTGAATTAGATAATTTCTGCTTCGCCTACTTAGACGATATCATAATCCTTGGTGAAACTTTCAACGAACACCTTAACAATTTAAGGGAAGTATTCCGCCGACTCCGAGCAGCCAACTTAAGGCTGAATCCTGAAAAATGTGAATTTGGGAAGCGATCCCTTCGTTACCTTGGACACCTCGTAACTTCCGAAGGCATCCGCACCGATCCGGATAAGGTGGCCGCTATCCGAGAGCTTCCTGCTCCAACCAATCTTCGCGGATTACGACGTTTTCTTGGAGTAGCTTCCTGGTACCGCCGTTTTGTCCAAAATTTTTCACAGACTGCTAGTCCTCTGAACCGTTTGCTAAAGAAAGGAATTCGTTGGAATTGGACCGAAACCGAACAAACCGCTTTCAACAAACTGAAAACTTGTCTCACGGAAGCTCCAGTACTGGCTTGTCCTAATTTCTCAAAGCCGTTTGTGTTGCAAACCGATGCTTCCGATAATGGGTTAGGTGTTGCATTGATTCAGCACAACTCAGATGGGGACCATGTGATCGCTTATGCGAGTCGTAGCTTGAGTCCTGGAGAAAAGAAATTCTCTGTAACCGAAAAAGAATGCCTTGCCATTGTTTGGGGAGTCGAGAAAATGCGACCTTATTTAGAAGGATACCGCTTCACCATTATAACCGATCACCAGAGCTTGAAATGGCTTCACTCGATTAAGAGTCCGTCTGGCAGATTAGCCCGTTGGAGTATCTATCTCCAACAGTTTGATTTTGAGATAAAGTACCGGAAAGGAGTCCTGAACCGAATCGCCGACACCTTGTCCCGAGACCCAATAGATACCGAGGATACAGGACAGACCGAATTCATTTTAAGTTTGGGAAATACCGATAATTGTAGCTGGTATAATGCCAAGAAGGCCGCCGTGGAAAGTAATCCCACCGCTTTTCCGGATTTTTGTGTCAGAAATGGACAACTATATCGCCATTTCTGGGATTTCTCCGATCTGACCGAAATTGAAATGTCCGATCCATGGAAACTCTGCGTTCCTAAAAATGCCCGAACTGCAGTTTTGGAAGAAAACCATAACGCACCGACCGCTGGTCACCGAGGCGTAGCTAAGACGACTACAACCATTTGCCGCAGATACTATTGGCCCGGCATGATGAGGGATATTGCTAGATACGTGAAAAGTTGTCTTTCATGTCAACAATATAAACCGTCCCAACAGAAAACACCGGGACTTATGCAACCTTCCCGAAATCAGCAGCCTTGGGAGACCGTGACTACAGATCTCATAGGACCATTACCCAGATCTTCGAAGGGCAATAATTATCTCCTTATGTTTCAAGACCGCTTTACAAAATGGGTAGAGTGCAAACCGATCCGCCAAGCTACGGCACGAGCTGTGTCCCAAGCATTCTATGAGCAAGTTGTAACTAAATTTGGGTGCCCACGTACCGTTTTAACCGATAATGGCACCCAATATACCGGCCGACCGTTTAAACAGCTACTACAAGAGATAGGAATCTCTCATCGACTTACTCCCGCATATACCCCTCAGGCGAACCCTGTCGAACGTACCAATAAAACGATCAAAACCATGATCGCCCAGTTCTGCGGAAACGATCACCGAAAATGGGATAGTCACCTATTCGAGTTGGTATTTGCCTTAAACAGCTCTAGACACGATTCTACTGGGTATTCTCCAGCTTTCCTGAACTTCGGAAGAGAGTTAGAACCTCCAAAGGCATTATATCGAGAAGCAGATCCCGAACCAGAAGAAGACTCCGAGGAACCTTCACAAATTGACGCCCATTCCGATCGGTTGAAGAAATTACAGGAAGTTTTTGAACTTGTACGAGTGAATTTGGGTAGGGCTTTCTCCAATCAAAGCCATCAATACAATCTCCGACGCCGAGATTGGAGATGCCACGTGGGCGACCAAGTCCTGAAACGAGAAAATCCGCTCTCATCCGCAGTAAAAGGTTTTGCCGCTAAATTAGCACCGAAGTATTCTGGTCCGTATACGGTAACAAGAGTCATATCCCCCGTCGTTTACGATTTGCGCGGTCCGACCGGTAAAAAGCTGCAACGCGTACATATAAAAGATCTTAAACGAGCTCTGTAAAATTAGTGTTCTCTGAACTTTCAGCATGCCGAAACACCAGAAAATGGACATGCCACCGCGTGGAGTAAAACCTTCTCCATCTGTGATTTCTCTGAGGGACGACGCGGAAAAAGCTAAAACTAAAAAAACAACTAGACTTAATGCCGTGAAAAGAGCCGCCCAGCAATACCGCCGACAATTTCGAAAAGGGCCCGACAAAAAACTATCCACAGGCTTACCGAGGATGAGCGACTCAAGAAGCTCAATCCATGTAATTTCGCCTCCGTCCGCCAGTACCCCCACCTGTTATCCCCACCGCCGGCATTTCCAAACCGTCTGCCAAGCCCGTACCCGCTGTCGTTACCGCCTCCGCCGCCAAAAAACATAAACTGGCCTCATCGCAGGAAACAGTCCACGAGCGGAAACGGGCAAGGGGAAAGGGCGATGCTACAGCCCCCGTGCGACATTCATCAGCACCTCTACCGCTACGCAAGTTGTCCAAATCAGTCTCCGGTCACGTTCCACTACCGAATCCCACTCCCTCCCCTACTCCAAACTCGCCAAATCGATCGTTTACACCTGACCTCAAAAAACCCACTACTATTCCGCGTACCGCTACCCTCACGCCATCCGCTTCCCCCACACTATCCGCTACTGCCGTCAAAAAGATTGGGGAAAAGAACGGCATCCCTATCACCACCGTACCGCCCGACGATTCGGATTCCGATAGCTCGTCAAGCAGTAGCAGCAGCAGTAGTTGCAGCACATGCAGTAGCTCAAGCAGCAGTAGTTCAACCAGCAGTAGCTCCAGCAGCAGTAGCAGTAGTAGCTCTTCCACTACTGACTCAGTAGGCCAACTACCTGCACCGGCTCCCGCTACCGTTTGCTACGACACCGACGCTGCAATAGCCGACGCGTTACTTTTGTACCCGAACCCCGAAAACCGACCCGCTGCTTTGGTAGCAGCCTTAGCGGCATTGAGGCCAAAACATATACCGCCGGGAAGACGTTTCCGCCGCGGGTTCACCAGCTCGACTGGCAAATTTGTCTACGCAAACTTGCCAGTACCGAAATAATCCGCTACAAGTTGCCATTTAATTTTTATTAAGAAGACTGATATTATTTCATTTTTCTCTGTGATAGAATAAAACTTTAATTTTTTATTAAACCGTTAACTCCTGACTGCCGTTTTATTAAACCGTGCCAATTATTTTGTTATCTCTTTGCAGAGACACGAGGTATACACCATGGATACTCCTACGGAAGTGCTCACGCTATTTGAAGACATGGATGCATGTTTTCAGGACCAGGAGCCTGAACCGTCCGCTACTCAACCCAGTAATGTTGAGGCCGCCAATTCAGACCAGATTGTCGAGCTCACTGAACTCGCCCCAGGGTCCAGTACTACCGAACCAGTGGAGCCATCCCATGCTCCTGAACTAGCTAGTGATATAAAGCCGACCGCTTCAACGCCGACCGCTTCAACGCCGACCGCTTCAACGCCGACCGCTTCCACCTCCGTGGCAAACTTACCACCGAGTGAGATCCGTTCGCATTCCAATCCGCCTATTTTTCTGCCAGTGCACCTGGACCTTTGCTGGCGATGCGGCTATCCTGGGCACCACCGGGATGATTGCAGCCGGAAACCTGTTCAGTTTTGTTCCCAGTGCGGGAAGGTAGGATTACTTTCCCGCGATTGCGACTGCTCCCGAGGTACCAAGCGGCCAAGGCCCGCCAGGGAGTCACGGTCCCACAATACCGCCAAGGAAGTAGGGACCTCATCACGCAGACCGCGTTTGGTGTCTGTCGGAGTACAATGCTGCCGTCATAACGTTCAATATCAACCATGCCGCTATTGTGGTTGCCCGTATGGCCGCCGACAGCATTACGAGCAAGACGGCAACCGAAGGCTACACTGAAGAATCTACGTCGGTTGATTGCCCGACGGAAACCCCGACCATCTTCCAAGTACTACACTCTGGGGATATGTTCAACTTAGGTTTTAGAAAAAAAAAAAATATATATATATTTACATAATTATTTTTTTTTGTAAAGAGAGAGGGGTGTGTAACGATGTTACTATTGTTTTTCATTACTTTATAATTACAGGGTCCACGTAAGTATTTAATTTAGTTTAATAATTATAAAATGTGTACGCGTCTCCGAAATAGTCCGCAAAATGTAAACCGGCATTAAGCGCGCGCCCCACCGCGTCTCCCACTATTGCCTACCGAAACGCGCGCCGATCTGCCGACTATAAATTCCCCAGCGCGGCCTCCAGTCAGGGAGATCATTCCGCGATCTCCTCCGACCGACACCTACCGCCTGCTGGAGAGCATTTTGAGATCTCCCCCGTACACCGACCGACCGCCTGCTAGACCGCCGCACACACCGCCCGACCGCCGTCCGGATAAAAGGTAATTCTAGCACCCTACGCGACACAGCCTAGGTCCGTAATGTGCCGCGTCCGCTTCTAAAGGAGTAGGTTAGGAGGTAGACTGATCAGGACAAGTCACGGCTGTACGTACAGACAAGTCCGGCAGGATATTCACATTCCTTATGTCCTGGTTAAACGTACGGGCATAGATCAGTTATATCTTCTACCCTGCTAAAACCTGCGAAAGGAGTTGGTTGGTATATACACTGGTCAGGATAAGTCCTGGCTGCACGAACGGACAAATCCAGCAGGACTACCACTTTCATCAGGTAATCCTTATGTCTCGGCTGAATGTACTGACATAGACCAGCTGTGTATCCTACTCTTCTTCCGAAAATGTACTAAATGCATTAAAGGCCGATGCTGGGTTTATTGTTTACATTTTTACCGTTCAGTTCTGGCTCCGAAACACCGCGCACCGTACCGAAAAGAGTTGGATAGTGGGTAGACTGATCAGGACAAGTCTCGGCTGTACGAACAGACAAGTCCGGCAGGATATTCGCATTCCTTATGTCCTGGCTGAACGTACGGACATAGATCAGTTATACTTTCTACCCCACTGACACACGCGATTCCGAATTTGTCGCGAGAAGCTTTCGGGGACTGGTTCTGAACATATAGAGTTTATTTCCGCTTCGCAGCTTTTTACCGTAACCGTACAACCGCCGGCTTTTTACCGTCACCGTACAACCGCCGGCTTTTTACCGTAACTGTATATTTACCGCTTTCCGCTTTGGCGCTGATATTCGTACCGTAATCGACCGCACACACGACCACTCTCTCTCTCTCTTTTACCCGTACACTTTGCTCTATGAGGAGCTGTTATAATTTAGGGACTATTTGGTTAAGGTATTATCCAACATATTTGAGTTTTCATTATTATTTTCCTTTGTTATTACACAATGAGTAATAAATAGTTTATTTGTTGATTATCTACCCATAATTGTTTTATTCCTTTGTCTGAGCATTGACCCCTGGTTTTTCTTTCTCCACTGTAACAAGCTACCTGGTGCTAGTGGGCCCTCAACCACTTTAATCCTGAGGGTGGCGCCCGAGATTACCGCTGGATTAACCGAAAGATAAATACCGACCGTTAAGCTACTATAGCTTAAGGAAAAACCTAGGAAAACCCGTTACAAATTAATCAATTATCTTTTATAGAAATTTAATTTCCACCTTGTAAATTATTAATTGACACCGGAAGTCATGCCCCACTAATAAGACCTTCCATAACTGAAGAATACTTTAATCAGTACATAACTAATACAAAATCTAAACTTTCCACATGTACAGGAACAACCACAATATATAAAGGAAAACTTAAAATTCCAATTTTACAAGAATATGGCATAAATGAAGTAGAAATGCTCATGTATTCATTTCATGATTATTTCGATGGAATTATAGGAATCAAAGCTCTATATGATAACAAACTTAATATCGATTTTGAAAATATGTGTCTTGTAAATGATCAAACATGTATACCATTTCAATTTAGGAGTGACTTTGAAAATTAAACTATCGAAATTCCCTCTAACACAGTTCAAAAATGTGAATTTCTAACAAGAATTCCAGACGGAACTAAAATAATAACTGACATTGTAGAAGATGAAAATTATAATATTCCATCAACTATTAATACAATTAAAAATGGTAAAATACCACTTGATGTTTATAATTTAAAAGACAAAATCCTCACATTAGATTGTCCTATTGATGATATTCAAGAAATATGTGAACCTTTTGAAGAAGAGAATTATCAATTGTTTAACGCAGAACAGATAATTACCCAAAACACTAATGACTATAAAGACAAACGTCCTTAAACCTTTTAAGAACTGATCATTTAAACTCAGAAGAATTAAAAGCTTTACAAAAACATGTAAATTTGTTTCCTAGAGTCTTTCATAAACCCAATGATAAATTATCATTCACAAATCAAGTTAAACACGAAATTAAGACCAAAGACGAAATCCCAGTTCACACAAAGACGTATAGATACCCACATATTCATAAACAAGAAGTGAATAAACAAATCCAGAAAATGTTAGAAGATAACATTATTCGACCATCGTGTAGTCCCTGGTCATCCCCTGTCTGGATTGTACCTAAAAAGTTAGATGCTTCAGGCATAAAGAAATGGCGAATGGTCGTAGATTATAGAAAAATCAATGAAAAAACGATAGACGATCGATACCCATTACCAAACATAACAGACATTCTTGACAGACTTGGAAGAAGTAATATTATTTTACTACTCTAGACTTAGCTACTGGATTCCACCAAGTTGAAATGCATCCAAACTCAATCAGCAAAACAGCTTTCAATGTAGAAAATGGACATTACGAATTTAACCGTATGCCCTTTGGTTTAAAAAATGCCCCTGCCACATTTCAAAGAGTTATGGACAACGTATTAATAGGTTTACAAAACAAAATATGTCTAGTTTACATGGATGATATTATATTTTCCACTTCTCTTCAAGAACATATTGCAAAAGATGAAAAGATATTTGAAAGATTAGAACAATTCAATCTAAAAATTCAATTAGACAAATCCGAATTTTTAAAGAAATCAGTAGAATTCTTGGGACATGTCATAACCCCAAATGGTATTAAACCAAACCCAAAGAAAATCGAAGCAATAAAGAAATTTCCAATCCCAAAAACCGTAAAAGAAATTAAATCATTTCTAGGATTGATAGGATATTATCGAAAGTTTATAAAAAAACTTCGTTAAAATCACAAAACCAATGACAATTTGTTTAAAAAAGGATAAAAAAGTAATTCACGATTCTGAATTTCTGAAAAGTTTTGAAACTTGTGAAAACTTATTAATCAATGATCCTATTTTACAACACCCTGATTTCAATAAACCGTTTTTATTAACTACAGACGCATCAAATTATGCTATTGGCGCTGTATTGTCACAAGGACCAGTAGGTTCAGATTTACCAATTGCTTACGCAAGTCGTACATTAAACCCTGCGGAATGTAATTATTCCCCAATTGAGAAAGAATTACTAGCCATAGTATGAGCAACTAAATACTTTAGACCATACTTATTTGGACAGAAATTTACAATTTTATCTGACCATAAACCACTTCAATGGTTATTCTCTGTTAAAGAACTCGGATCTAAATTAGTCCGATGGAGATTAAAATTAGCAGAATATGATTACGAAATCAAATACAAGAAAGGAACTCTTAATATGAATGCAGACGCATTATCAAGACCTCCTTTACAACTAAATGCTATTTCCAGATCAGATTCAAGTACAGAATCAGATTCCGATGAAAAGTTTCATAAAACTTTAGGAGCAATGCTAGAAGACACACCACTAAATAATGACGAGATTATTGAAAAACATTTCAAAGATACTGAAATTTTTAAAACTCATATACAAGCAAAGAAACCTATTAATAAAGGCAAAGAAATTAAAATAAATGACGAACATAAAGATATTCCATTGTCCGAATCTACTCGTTCAGCAGATTCACCACAAAGAGAAAAAGAAAAACCTAAGATTAAAATTTTATCTCACGTAATAATACCTCCAAAAAGATTGAAGAAAAATCCAATTGAAACAGATATAATTGAAAAAGATTTAATTCAAGAAGATACAATTGAGAATGAAGTAATCGAAGACGATCAAACTATTCACACTTCTCTTGAAAATCCTATTCTAGGAGCTCCTTATACGAAGAAACACTTTTTGCTAACCAAATCATTTTTAGATACTCTAATAATAATGCTATTCGCAAAGAAAGTATTATTCCATTTCCAAACAAGACAAGAATAACATTCTTTTTACCTAATGACCCATTAGAGGAACAAATTATTAAATTAATAAAGGAATATCTTCCACCAAATACGTATTGTAACAAACGTATTGTATTTCCACAACAAAACGTTAGAACCTATTATACTTTCTAAGTACATCATTCAATTCGAATTCGTTCAAGTTATGTATTTCCAACTCCTTTGTCGAAGACATAACTGAAACTGACGAACAGCAAGAGAAAATTAAACTATACCATGAGACTAAAACATCTCATCGCGGAGTTACAGAAAATGTTTCATCTTTAAAGAAACGATATTATTGGCCTAATCTAGAAAAAGATGTTCAAGCATATGTCAAAACATGCGAAATTTGTAATAAGACAAAATATGGAAGGCAACCCTATAAAATAATATTCAAACCAACTCCAATCGGTTCAAAACCCTTTGAACACCTTTATATTGATACATACATAGTTTCGAATCAAAAATTCCTAACAATTATTGACAGCTTTTCGAAGTTTGCACAAGCTATCCCAATTTTTAGCAAAACTTCAGTTGAGATTGCATCACAATTAATAAGATATTTCAGTGACCATGGAATTCCACAAAGAATTACTTCCGATAACGGAACTGAATTTAAAAACGCAATTGTAACAGATTTATGTACTTTACATAAAATCGAATTCCATTATACGACACCTCGAAACCCTAATTCTAATAGTCAAATAGAAAGGCTACATTCTACCCTGAGGGAAAGTTTAACAAGCTTGAAATTACAAAGCCCTAATAAAAACAATAATGATTTAATGGTAATTGCAATCTTGAATTATAATAACAGCATACATAGTGTTACAGGTTATACGGCTCCGGTTCAAAAGAGCCACATTTCAAATAGCGACATCAAAAAGCGACATATCAAAACAGCGACATATCAAAATAGCGATGTTCAAAACAGCGACGTATCAAAACAGCGACATTCAAAACAGCGACAGCTAAAAAAAACAGCGACATATCAAAAGAGCGACATTCAAAAGCGCGATACTTTAAAACAGCGACATATCAAAAGAGGGGGATTTAAAACGGCGACCTCTAAACAAAAGAGCGACACATCAAATTGAATCAATAATAATCAAGAAAATGCAGACTTACTCAAACTAACCCAAACTAACCCGTCCGCCAAGTGCGATCTAGTTATCGTAAGTTAGCATTTTATTCGAAAAACAAAGTTAATTTAATCATAGCGTAGCGTCTCTTGAGCACACGAATCAATATTAACCATGAAAATGCAGACTTACTCAAAACTAACTCGTCCGCCTAGTGCAATCTAGTCCTCGTAAGTTAGCATTTTATTTGAAAAACAAAGTTAATTTAGTTATAGCGTAGCGTCTCTTGAGCACACTTTGTTTTTCAAATAAAATGGTAACTTCCGAGGACTAGATCGCACTAGGCGGATGGGTTATTTTGGGTTAGTTTGAGCAAGTCTGCATTTTCTTGATCATTTTTGGTTTCAATTAGATGTCATAATGCAGACTTACTCAAACTAACACAGGATAACCCATCCGTCTAGTTCGATCTAGTTCTCTTGAACATTTTATTTACAGAAAACAAAGTTAATTTACTTATAGCGTAGCGTCTTCTGATAGCGCTTTGTTTTTCAAATAAAATGGTAACTTACTAGTACTAGATCGCACTAGGCGGACGGGTTAGTTTGAGTAAGTCTGCATTTTCATGATTAATATTGATTCGTGTTCTCAAGAGACGCTCAATATAACTAAATTAACCTTATTCTTCAAATAAAATGCTAACTTACGAAGACTAGATCGCACTAGGCGGACGGGTTAGTTTGGGTTAGTTTGAGTAAGTCTGCATCGGGACATCAATTCGAACAAATAATGATCAAGAAAATGCAAACTTGCTCAAATGAACCCAAAATAACCCTTTCGCCTAGTGCGATGTAGTTCCCGTGAGAATTTTATTTAAAAAAAAAATCAAAGGTAATTTAATTATAGCGTAGCGTCTTTTGATCGCGCTTTGTTTTTCAAATAAAATGCTAACTTACGAGGACTAGATCGTACTAGGCGGACGGGTTAGTTGGGTTAGTTTGAGTAAGTCTGCATTTTCTTGATTATAATTGATTCAAATTGATGTGTTGCTCTTTTGTTTAGATGTCGGTTTTTTTGAAATGTCGTTTTTTCGATATGTCGCTGCTTTGCTTAGATGTTGCCGTTTCAAATGTGGCGCTTTTAATATGTCTCTTTTTTGATAGATTATATTAGTTTGTGTTGGGGCGTTTCGGTGATAGACCTCTCTGCACCTCTTTTGATAAGTCCTTGTTTTAATTTGTCGCTCTTTTTAAATGTCGCTGTTTTGAATGTCGCTGTTTTGATATGTCGCTGTTTTGAATTGTCGCTATTTTTAAATGTCGCTGTTTTGAATGTCGCTGCTTTGATATGTCGCTCTTTTGATATGTCGCTGTTTTGAATGTCGCTTAAATGAGACCGCCGTTTTGAATATCGCGGTTTTGAATATCGCCCTTTTGAACCGGAGCCAGGTTAAACTTTTCAAATAATTAAAGGCGATTTAAATTATTCAATACCTATTGAAAATTCCCAAAATAAGATAACCATAAATTATATTAATAATCTTGCCGAATCATTAGAAACTCTAAATAATGTAATTCATGACAAATTATTATCAAAACAAACACAAAATTTAGAGAAAATCAATAAAAAACGTGAAAAGGAACCTGAATTAAAAGATCCTATTTTTATTAAGCAATTTGACAGAAATAAAATTAGTCCTCGTTATGGTGCTAAAACACAAGTCAGATTTAGTAAACAAATGGTAAAGCGACAACATTTTGTTTCAGAAAAACCAAAATGTTCACGGCAGCTTTCATCATCCTCCTCCTAGGAATTTCCAGTAACGCCTACACGTTAACCCCATTAAGAAATCCTATTTTACCGATTTCTATAGGAACCACTTACATCACAACACAACACAACACTGCATGTTATCACATTAATACTACCCTTATTGGAAACAGTATTAAAACTCTCGAAATAACTTTAAAGAATTTAAACAATACTTTAAATTCAACCAAATGGTCTAATAAAGACGAAATTGTTACTTTATTACAAGTAAATATTGAAACTAGTCAATCACGTATCAATACATTAAAGAAATTTATAAAACAATTTTCACACGATCGAATTAAACGTGGAGTATTCAATTTTATTGGTACCGCACAAAAATGGTTGTATGGTACATTAGACGCAAATGACGGCGATAGATATGATTCTTACATTCAAACATTAAATGAGAATCAGCAAACTATCGATAAAAATCTAAAAGATCAAGCAAACGTACTTGAACAAGTTACGAAAACATTTCTTGATCAATTTTCTACTATCGAAAATAATCAGATAATTATCTCAGACAAGATAAGAAATATTTCGACGCATAATCAAAATATTCAAACTATCTTAATGATGAATCTAATTTTAGAAAATATTAATATGCACAGTAGTAAGCTGCGAGAAATTATTAGCCACATACAAAACGCAATAAGCTTTGCACGCATAGGCATAATGCACTATACAATTCTGCAGCATCATGAGTTGAATTTGATTTTGAAAAATATACCCGAGAGAGAACAAATACCCTTTGATAACGTAATTAAATACTATGAGACAATGTCCTCTCCTGTAATTATTCAAAAGGAATTAATTATTTTTACTATATTCACATTAATAATTAATCCTAAACCTTTTATATTGTATAAATTATATCCTATACCCATCCAAAATTATGCAATTAGTGTTAAGTATCCTTACCTTTTACTTACAACAGACACGTATTACAACGCTTTACAAAAATGTCGTAATGTTGAAGACATTTATTTGTGCAAAATGGAACTATTGAAACAAGATGAGCCCTGTGTTCACGACATTGTATCTAGTGAACAACAATTAATTATGCCCATTCACGAAAATTCAATATGAAGAATCGACAATTGAAGAAATACCCAATAATCAAATATTGGTTATTCCAAAACGACATATGACAGCAATGCTGCAATGTGACCAGAAGAAGTACATGGAAATCATTACCAGTCCAATCGTAATTTCCAAAGGTAAATGTTCAATAACAATTAATAATCGAACATTTTTGGAAGACACGCATGAGAACTTCAACCTAGAACTAGAACTACCCATCATAGACATTCCTGAACTTCTATAGAATACCACGAAGCTCTTCAATCAGCGATTAAAGAAGTAAACAATTTAAAGACTGACCCATTAAAAGTGTTAGATTTTAAAACCAATAATGTCAACCTATATTATAATCATAGTATTAAGTTCTATTTGCATAACCATTATTCTTATTCTACAGTGTGTCCCGCTTAAGGACTGACCACCCTTCTAATATTTTTATTTTTCAACCGATTCAATTCGTTTTTTTTTTTGTCTTGTAGCTACTCGAATTTGTCACTTATTAGGCTCATAATTTTATTTCTATGGCTGCACTGGTTTACAGGGTGTCCCCATTTATAGGTTCAAATTTCAATAAGTACTATTAGGGATTTTTTTAGAAAAAATCTGATAGCAGATTCATGTTTAGAATGGTCTAAAACCCTAATGTACGAATTTTTGTTGGACACACTGTATATTTTAGACGAAAACGTAATAAAACCCAAACTGAGGTGCAGATTGAATTGCCCAACATTGTTAGTCAATCCCAATTTGCAACCACTTAAGGAGGGAGGAGTTATATTGTAAGACTCTATGTTATCTTTATACCAATAATTCTCCTTTCCTATGTTAATTATAAGCGTACGCCTATACTAATATATAAAACTGCTTAATCAGCGGTACTGCACTGGTAGTACCACCACCAGCCTAGGAAAATGCTTGGATCAGCAAATATTTATTATTTAAGCCAGCGCTTTCCAGTAAGGAGTGTTCATTTGTTTTCAGGCACTCCCTGTAGCAATTTGATCCACATATTTTTTGATTGTCACTATTGTATTTTAATTAATAAAATAAATGTTTTTTAAAAATACAAGTTTCTGAATCGAAAATATAATTTATTCGCCTTATCTAGATTTTTTTGTTTAAATTAGTCTCTGAAGATAAACATTTTTGATATTGTTTTTAAAGGAAGTGAGTGAAGAGTTAAAAAGATCGATGTTTTGAAAATTATTATTGATGAGCACAATCTCAGAAGGCTTCCGCATACCCCGACTGCAGATAGTTTCGAAATTAAAAGATTGAAGTCGATTTTATCAAACGCCTTACTGAAGTCAGTGTATACGGAATCCACCTGAACCTGAGCATCTATGGCCATTATTATATTTTCGGTATAGGTTACCAAGTTTGTGTTAACGGATCTTTTTGGAATGAAGCCATGCTGTTCCCTAATAAATCTGCTTTTAATATTGCTCAATATCACATTGTAAATTATTTGTTCAAAAACTTTACTGATTATATTTAGTTTACTTATCGGTCTGTAGTTTGATATCAGATTTTTGTTACCATTTTTGTAGATAGGGACAACATGGGTCACTTTCCAAAGGGAAGGAAAAGTTGATTCTTGTATTGATCTGTTAAAAATCAAGAGAAGTGGCTTACATAGTCCAGTGGCGCATTGTTTAATAAAGTACGAAGGTAATCCGTCAGGACCCTCACCCTTATTTTCATTCAACTCCAAGATCTCTAGCACCTCACTCTGGCTCACGATCATATTATTTACTAAATTTAAATTATTCTGTTCAAGTTTAGAGAACGTTTGTCTATAGGGAGAAAAGCTTTTTTGAAAATGATTCACAAAAAAGTTGCAAATTTCAGGCCCTTCACATGTAATATTATCTAGCGTCATAGAGTTTGGTATTCCCCTATCTTTGTTTTTTGCCGAAATGAGATACCAGAACCTCTTAGGATTCTCTCGAAGGTCGACTTGGGTTTTTTCGACAAAAGATTTAAAATCATTATTAATTATTTTTTTGCAATTTTTACGTAATATACTATAAGTTTCATAATCATATATGCTATTTGTGTTTTTCCACTTTCTATGTAATTTTTTTTTTCTCTGTAATAACTTTATAGTGCTTTGGGAGTAATAAAGCGGATATGAATTCCTTATTCTTCTTTCCGGGACAAATTTTTCGACTAAATAATTTAATTTATTATAAAGAAGACTCACACAATTATCAACTGTATTGCACAATAAAAATAACTGTTGCCAATTAGTACTATTTAGTTCTGCGTTAATGCGTGTATAATTTCCTTTCCGAAACTGTCTCACACAGGATATGTTATTCTTTAAAGTTTGAAAATGTTCTGATGTTTTAATCAAAAATGTAATACTTTTGTGGTGTGGGTCTTCTTTGACCAAAGAGATTGTCGATTGTAAGCTATGTATATTTGATTTATTGGAAAAAACTAAATCTAAAACTCTATTGTTAAGATTTCCTAAATAATTAAATTGACAGAGTCCTAAGAAGTTAAGCACATCTATGAGCTCTTTATGCCTATTTTCAACAAAAGTCGGCATCAATAAATTGTTTCTTTCAATCCAGAAAGTTTTGGGCATATTGAAATCGCCGCAAATTATTACCGCATCATTGTTAAATTTGTCAAAAAGTCTATACATGTTATTAGTAAAACATCCCATTGCATAGTCATCCCCTGGAGGTAAGTACACACAACATAGATGGATGTTACCATTAGGGCTGTAGATGGTTACCCAAACATCCTCTGCCTCGCTCTCCCAGTCAGGTTGTATAACGGAGTTCAAATTTTTATGTATGGCGAGCAAAGCTCCCCCACCATCACTTTTTTTAGATGTACTGTCGCACCTATCTCGCCGAAATACCTGATAATTGTTACCAAATAGATCATATGAACTGATTGTGTCATTAAGCCAACTTTCCGTTATAAAAATAATGTCATAGTCATTACTTAAAACACTGTCGCACCTATCTCGCCGAAATACCTGATAATTGTTACCAAATAGATCATATGAACTGATTGTGTCATTAAGCCAACTTTCCGTTATAAAAATAATGTCATAGTCATTACTTAAAACACTGGATTTAAAGTCATTTATTTTTGTGCGTAAACCTTTAACATTTTGGTAAAAAACGGAAGTAAAGGTGCTATAGGAGAACTGGCGCAAAATCGGTAATTTTCCCATGTAAATCTCCATAAGAAAATTTCAGGTCCATTCTGCCAGTTTTCGGACCGTTTTGGAGTGGGGGTAAAATTTCCTAGAATTAGGCCCCGCCCCCTTTCCAGCGCCCAGGTCTGCATTGACCGTTCGCACTACCTCAGTAGCCGCCGAGGCAGCCACACATACTCGCTACCTGATACTGATGATACCGTAACTCTCGCTCTCTTGCTCTCATACCTCAACCTCGTACCTCATACCTCTCTCTCTGTCCCGCTCTCATATATAATCGACCCGCGCAGCTATTGCATCACGAAATGGAAATTAAAAAAAAGTCGGTAACCACTGAGAACCGATCTCCCGTCCCCAGCTTGAAAGCCCGCTACAGAAACCACTAGGCTATCCTAGCAGTTGTTAATAAATGGTGAAAAGGAGGAGGTAACACGCAATCATGAGGAGCGGTCAGTTACCTCGGGCATACAGGCACTTCGGATGACTCATACCTCATACTGATAATGGGGTAACTAATTCAAATTTCGGGTGTCTCATACCTCATACTGATAATGGCGTTACTAATTAAAATTGGGTGAAAAAATTGTCGAGAAAATAAAAATTGTAAATATTCAGTGAATCCATCGAGTGGACATAGACCGTGCATACCTTGATGCTCCATACAAGGTGCTGATGATGATGTACCTCTCGCTCATACCGCATACCTGTCTCTCTCTCTCTCGCACAACAAACACAAATTATTTTTGTTATGGTTTTGTAGGAAACTGGGTTTTATTATCAGCTCAGTGCATACATCTAATAGACATCGCCTTAGAAAAAAATTGATTATAATATAAAAAGAGTGTTAAGTATCGAAAAAGATCCTAGTTATTTTTTATCAGAGGTTTCAATCAATTATTGCAGGAAATTCAGTAACATTAATACATGAGCACCTCACAATAAGTGATGTAATTATAAAATATCTGAAAAACATAGATTACTTTAAAAGTTCAATTCAAAACTAGTTGACGAGTCTAAACAAGAGTTGCGGTTTTTTTGCTGATAACACAGATAGCCAATTATTTCAAAACAATTTCACTTACTTGTGCGATATCAACAAAAGGTATCAATCAATTATTCCAAGAAATTCAGCAGACAACAAGACCAAAATTTTTTACACGTTCGCAAGAACAATTTGAAATAACTAGCGATGTAATTATAAAATATCTAAGAAACATAGATTAGTTTAAAAGTTTAATTTAAAAATGAACACTATACCAATCGAGTCTTGCGGTTTTGCCGCCATCATTACACTGATAACTGACAAAATAATTTTACTTTATAATATAAAATATATTTCATGTAAACATCATCCAGCGCGCCAGCTACCGTCGCTATAACCCAGCACCTTTCCAAAGCCGGCGTCTTCAGTCGATCACACTAGCTCGCACACAACCTTTGAGGTGGGGTCAATGACCGCATCGGACATACAAACACACTTGCAATCCAGCACCCTCGCGCTTCATCATCATCATACATAATCATTTGCCTCCAATGCTCCAATAATCAAACTAATCAATAATAATCACAACAAATAAGAGACACGGCATTTCGATTCATAAACCAAAAAAAAGCAAATTATTGTTTAATTTGAAAAGGTTAGGTAAAGCTATAAGAGGCGTTATCTCTCTGGAGTCTAGTCCAACCTTGAAAAGATATTGATTATAATTTTATATCCAAAAAAAGATTCCAATTACTTATGTTATCTAAAAAAAAAAGATCCTAGATCCTCAGAGAAAAAACTGAGGATTCAATCAAAATAATAACTATTCCATGAAATTTGGCAACAGGAAGACCTTGCGGTTTTGCAGCCATCATTTAACTGATAACTGACGAAATAATTTTAAATTATCCCTAAAACATTTTTCATAGAAGTGAAAACGTTCCTGTACCAAAATTTTTTGTAACAGAAGCCCCCAAAACGAAAAATCAAGTTTATTGCTGGATGGTATCATTTAACTTGCACCATTTTTCACTTATGAAATAATTGCATTGATGACTCACCACCCACATCGTATCTTGAACAAAACCGCAAAGCTTTAAACTAAAAATGCATGTATTTAAATGGGAAAATGTGTTCAAATTGGGTAAAAACCGATAATTGCTACACTTTTACATTGATTCTTATGGAAAACGTCTTCAAGCACCTGTTAGATTGGGGGGCCTTTCTCATCAGTTACACGAAAACCGTTCTGTCCTCCGTCCGTCCTACAGGTTAAAAGGGCTACGCTGTCGCGCAATAAGCTTTGCTTCGCTTCTAATTCTTCGAATTGTCTGTAGGCCTCGAGCTCGGCGTACAGGGAGCGAAGTAAATTAAGTTCCGCTGCGTCGGACGAATCTGCCCTTATTGCGGCGAACGGGACTTCAACTTCGATGTCGGATAGGTCAATTAGGTCGTCCATTGTACTTCCGTCGAGTTAAAGTCGGTGTCGGGATGCCAGTTGCTTTTTTGTTTGGCTTAGCAACAACCTTTTAGTTCTCACCGCGGTCAAAAGCACAACTTCTCAGTTGTACTGAGAGGAGGTCCCGCCAAAACCACCCCGCTGGTTCTTTGTAGAAAATCTGCGAACCAGCAGCCTCCAGAAAAAGAGAAGAGAAAAGAACTTATTCTTGGGGGAATTGGATCAGGGCTCCAACTTGGTTCTTGAAAGCCAAGGGGCCAAAGTTATACTTTTTCACGGTTTTTGAACTTCTTAATAACAACGACAGACGTTGAAACTCGGATGGCACTCCGAGGAAACCGTCGGGCGGCTTCGCGAAATTAAAGTGACAAAATAAACACGGAGGAACGGAAACAGTGCACCAGGTCCTGGGGGACCACAGTCTGACCTTTTAAGGTTCGTGTGTTTCGAGTCAAGTTTTGTCTGTCGTGGGTTTTGTTTATACGGAGATTTTTCCCTAAAAAAATTCCTCAAAAAATTCAAGCTGCGGTTAGTCTCGACTTCTTGTCTTATTTAAAAACTCTGTCGCAACTTGGCAAAATGCTATCTATAGCCTTAAACATATTTACATTGTATGTACAGTTTAATAATGAGATTTTTCCCTTAAAAAATTCCAACTAAAAAATCAAGCTGAGGGTAGCTTCGGCTTCTTGCCTTTTTTAAAAACTCTGTCTCAACTTGGCAAGCTCTCAAGCTTCTGTGAGTCTTGTTTGAAATTGGGTTTTTTCCTTTAAAAAATTCCAAGAAAAAATTCAAGCTAGAGTTAGTTTCGGCTTCTGGCCATTCTTAAAAACTCTGTTCTAACTTGGCTAGCCATTTGTGGTTCAAAGAGAATGTTTGCTTTCATAGCTTCAATTCGTTGTGTAGCTTCCAAAGAGAAATCGTCGAGGACGGACACGGGGGGCGGAGACCTTTGAAGAAGGCGTCCCAAAAAATAATGGTGACAATTTCGCGGTGGAGGAATCTAGGATTTCCTAGACGGAATGCTGCACGATTGTGCCGAATTTGAAGCGCGGGTTCGGTTACGAACCATCAGAATTTCAAACGAATTTTCTTTTACTTCCTGGCCATTATCTTGAAAAAGACTTCGCCGGGTATAGTTGTTGGCAATTTTAAGTGGAGTACTCCCCTAGGACATCAGCCTCCAGTGCGAGGACCGATGCAGGTTTCCTGCCTGCGAACTGAGCTTCCGGAAGCTTTAAACGCGCCCGAGGGAATTATCGTTGGCTCTCTTCGCTTCTTTCTTCGTGCCCGTAGGCAGCTCGCACCAGTAACACAACGAGAGGCTCGTCTCCCGGCCAAGAAATATTGATCCCAAGGGAAGGTGACCTACGCCGCCGTGTTACCAGCCTTATACGCGCTCCAAGACACCGGGTACATGTCACAGTGCCTCTGTCGAGAAAAAGAATTTCGAGAGCTCTTCTTGTCTCCGGCGCGGAGAGCGGGGCAAGTAGTGGAGTTGAGGACTCGCTGACTACCTGGGAAAGACTGACTTAAACGTCGAAAACGGGCCTCTTTTATAGTTTCTGGTCGCTACCCTTCACAAGCTCCGCCCACCAAAAATTAGCCAATCGGCGTGCAACGCAACACCCCCTCCCCAAGACAAAAAACATTTCAAAAACTTGGTAAACCGCAGTTTTGTAAGTGTTTTTTGAAATTCTATTTTTGCCTATGGAGAGGTGTCAGCTGAGCTGCACGCTTCCGTGGTTTGCCTTGATGAGGTCTTGTTTATCTTTTTGGTTTCGTGAATTTATGATTTAGCGACTTGCTAAGCTTCTCAATGAAGGCTACTGAAGTTTTACGCGCTGACCTTATTGCCTCTCCCTCCAAAGGTATAGCTACATTATCTAGCTGTAAGCAAGCTTGTGTTAGTGCCTTCTCGATCCTCAGATACGATTTCTTGGTCACTGCTTTACTTGTGGCGATGATGTTTACTACTGGTTGGATAGCTTTGGCTATAGCGGTTAACTGTTTCAGCACTTCAATGATGTCGCTTTGAAGTTCAGGTTGTACTCGGCGAGGAGGTTTGTGTACGTCCACTTTTACTGTCATAGGTTCATGGGTGATGTTGCTATCCTCCGCTTCGGAAGGTACTTGGCTTGATGCCTGCTTAATCGCGCGCCAATCCTCTACGTCTGATTCGCTTACGACTTGAATTTCATCGTAGCTCGAGTGTTGTACTTTGGTTTCCTTTGCCGGGCGTAGATCTTTGACTTGATCTCTTTCCCTCTGGACTTCAGATGTTAATTTGTTTGTCTTCGTCGGGGGTTTTTTGTGTCTCCTTTCTCTAGGTGTAGAGGCTCTTTCAGGGTGTTTTCGCACATTTACGCGATCTCCCACTTGTTGAGTTTTAAGTGAGTCACGGTTTTCAGAAGATTCCTGATGGTGGAACTCCGGCGTGCATTTTGCTACCCTTTCGTATGCCTTTCGCCTATGTCTGCGGGACGTTTTTTGTTTTTCACAGAAGGTTATCTTCCTGGCTTCAGCGCCCATGTATGCGCAGCCTTTTGCGAAATCTAACTCTGTTCGTGTCTCAAGTATGAAGGGCATTCCCAAAATTAGCCTAGGTTTAACTCCTGGAACCACCAAAAATTTGGTCTTGACTGGGATGCCTTGAATGTCTATGGTTTGGGTATAACTTCCAATTGCTTTGGCTCTACCGCTCTCGGTTGCAAGTTGTAGCAAAGTGTTGTCGGGCCGGTAGTTGCCTGGCGCAATAAGGGATTCACATATCAAATTCACATCAGCACCTGTGTCAATCAGAGCTGGTAATTGCTTGTTTAGCATTTTGATTGTGATCATCGGTCTGTTTGATTTTTGAGGGTTTGTCGAGCTTTTTTGGTTTGGCTTACGATCACTCATTGTGCAAATGCCTACATGTCCTGACGTGGACAGTGGCTTGTTTTCGGCCTTCGGTTTACGTTTGCGGGCCTTTCGGAGAGTATCTCCGGCAGCTTCTTTCGCAATATCTTTGACTTTGATATTGTCGTTCAAATTGGCTTTAGGCAGCTCAGAGACTGCAATGCTGCTTGCACAAACAACGGGCCCTTCAATGGCCGTGAGTTTCAACATATTCCCTTGCGCCTTCTTCGGACACTTAAATGAGAAATGGTCTCCTCCGCAGGTTCGACACTTTATTGAACTGACGGGCTTGTTTGAAGTTGTGGTTGGTTGGTTTGGACTTGGCAGATGCAAATTGACAGTATTCTGGCTTATCTCGCCTAAATCTAGCTCAATTTTGGATGAACGGGCAATAAGATCTTCTAGATCTACGAAATGTGCTAACCTGAGATGAATTCTCAGCTCTGGCCTTAACCGTTCGATGACGGCACTCATGAGGTCTCTTAGCGAACCGCTCGGGTGTATGCGTTTATACAACGCTTGTTTTCGTAACGCGAAACTCTCCACGTCTTCGTGGGTTGTCTGTTTCTCTGTATAGAAAATTGTTGCCGCGTGAGCAAGTTTTTCGTGGCTGTTGTAGTGGAGGACTAGCTTGTGCAGAATGTCTTCGAAAGGGATTCGCTTTTCGCATTGTTTTTTAACAAACTCTTTGGCGTCGCCTTTTACCCTACCTAGTAATACGCGCTTTGCGTCCTCGTTTCCTAAGTCATTCTCTTTGCAATAGGCTAAAATGTCCTGTACAAATTCCACTGGGTCTTCATGGGTTAACCCACTGAAGGTACTTAGCCACGGGCTGTTCAAGTCGGTTTGTAACCGCATTTGGCTTGATATGTTCGCCATTATATTATAAAAGTCGTTATTTTGGGCCTCCATCGGGCCATAACTACTGTGGGCAAGGGGGGCCTCTCTGGGCGCCCTTTCAGTGACGCAATTGTCTCTGTTTATAAATGTATTTGGCACATTTTGCCTCGGCACTGTGTTTTCTCGCTGGTCTGGCAATTGATTGCCCCAGGAGTCAGTGTTGGGTTGGGGAGCTTCCCCGTAGGGTTGAGCACCTGGTGCTGATACATTTATTCTCTCTGAATTCCCCACCAGGGATGCCATGTCGCGCAATAAGCTTTGCTTCGCTTCTAATTCTTCGAATTGTCTGTAGGCCTCGAGCTCGGCGTACAGGGAGCGAAGTAAATTAAGTTCCGCTGCGTCGGACGAATCTGCCCTTATTGCGGCGAACGGGACTTCAACTTCGATGTCGGATAGGTCAATTAGGTCGTCCATTGTACTTCCGTCGAGTTAAAGTCGGTGTCGGGATGCCAGTTGCTTTTTTGTTTGGCTTAGCAACAACCTTTTAGTTCTCACCGCGGTCAAAAGCACAACTTCTCAGTTGTACTGAGAGGAGGTCCCGCCAAAACCACCCCGCTGGTTCTTTGTAGAAAATCTGCGAACCAGCAGCCTCCAGAAAAAGAGAAGAGAAAAGAACTTATTCTTGGGGGAATTGGATCAGGGCTCCAACTTGGTTCTTGAAAGCCAAGGGGCCAAAGTTATACTTTTTCACGGTTTTTGAACTTCTTAATAACAACGACAGACGTTGAAACTCGGATGGCACTCCGAGGAAACCGTCGGGCGGCTTCGCGAAATTAAAGTGACAAAATAAACACGGAGGAACGGAAACAGTGCACCAGGTCCTGGGGGACCACAGTCTGACCTTTTAAGGTTCGTGTGTTTCGAGTCAAGTTTTGTCTGTCGTGGGTTTTGTTTATACGGAGATTTTTCCCTAAAAAAATTCCTCAAAAAATTCAAGCTGCGGTTAGTCTCGACTTCTTGTCTTATTTAAAAACTCTGTCGCAACTTGGCAAAATGCTATCTATAGCCTTAAACATATTTACATTGTATGTACAGTTTAATAATGAGATTTTTCCCTTAAAAAATTCCAACTAAAAAATCAAGCTGAGGGTAGCTTCGGCTTCTTGCCTTTTTTAAAAACTCTGTCTCAACTTGGCAAGCTCTCAAGCTTCTGTGAGTCTTGTTTGAAATTGGGTTTTTTCCTTTAAAAAATTCCAAGAAAAAATTCAAGCTAGAGTTAGTTTCGGCTTCTGGCCATTCTTAAAAACTCTGTTCTAACTTGGCTAGCCATTTGTGGTTCAAAGAGAATGTTTGCTTTCATAGCTTCAATTCGTTGTGTAGCTTCCAAAGAGAAATCGTCGAGGACGGACACGGGGGGCGGAGACCTTTGAAGAAGGCGTCCCAAAAAATAATGGTGACAATTTCGCGGTGGAGGAATCTAGGATTTCCTAGACGGAATGCTGCACGATTGTGCCGAATTTGAAGCGCGGGTTCGGTTACGAACCATCAGAATTTCAAACGAATTTTCTTTTACTTCCTGGCCATTATCTTGAAAAAGACTTCGCCGGGTATAGTTGTTGGCAATTTTAAGTGGAGTACTCCCCTAGGACATCAGCCTCCAGTGCGAGGACCGATGCAGGTTTCCTGCCTGCGAACTGAGCTTCCGGAAGCTTTAAACGCGCCCGAGGGAATTATCGTTGGCTCTCTTCGCTTCTTTCTTCGTGCCCGTAGGCAGCTCGCACCAGTAACACAACGAGAGGCTCGTCTCCCGGCCAAGAAATATTGATCCCAAGGGAAGGTGACCTACGCTGCCGTGTTACCAGCCTTATACGCGCTCCAAGACACCGGGTACATGTCACAGTGCCTCTGTCGAGAAAAAGAATTTCGAGAGCTCTTCTTGTCTCCGGCGCGGAGAGCGGGGCAAGTAGTGGAGTTGAGGACTCGCTGACTACCTGGGAAAGACTGACTTAAACGTCGAAAACGGGCCTCTTTTATAGTTTCTGGTCGCTACCCTTCACAAGCTCCGCCCACCAAAAATTAGCCAATCGGCGTGCAACGCAACAACGCTTAATCGGGATGCTCATTCGAGATTAGTGCGTCATAGAGATAACTAGGTGCTCTAATCATCCCGAATTTTTATCTGTGTTTCGTGGTTTTATTGAAAACAGTGTTTCTTCTTGAAAATATTTTCAAAGGTGAGTTAATTTATTTTTGATAACATTTTTTGATAACAGTTTATTTTTGGATTTAAGTATAAGGATTTTTTAATTGTGGTTATTATCTCAGATGTAAAACGTAGCCAAAAGGTGTGGTCAACTATTTAAGTAGATTATTCTTTAATTTAGCAGATTGTTCTACTAAATTATAAGTTTGAGAGATAACAATTTTTTGATTTCATAAAATATTACTTTAACACCTTTGATCAAAACTAAATTTTTTAATCTTTTACAGATAACATGATGCCAGACTTTGCTGCAATGCTGAGACATATAGCTGCTCTCCTCGGGCTCATTACTCCCGCTAATACGGACCAGGCTGCGAGGGACGGGCTCCTCGAGTGTACTCGAGGAGCCTGCAAGCTCAACAAGGCTCTCAAAGGAGCAAAGACCATGGGTGAAAAGCAGCACTTGGAGGCCTCACTCCGACACATAAGGACTCTTAGAAATCAATTTAAGACAATGCTGAAGAAGGGTGCGGGAATTACATCACGTCCTGAACAAGCGGGGGAGCGGGTGCATTGGGATGACTCCATTTCTGCTTTTAACAGCAGAATAAGGACTGGAGTCATCTCCAATTTAAAGCACAAAGAACCGCAATCATTCTTGGTTGATTGTGCTGCATTGTTCAAGAGGCGCATTAATAATGCACTCAAAAAAGAACAGTCAATCAAGGTGAATGCTGCTTTCTGTGGGGAATTTACAATTGTCAAGGGTGATAAAGTGTTAAAAGAATTTAAGTACTTTACCACCTCCAACTCCCCCATCTACAAAGAAACTGAGCTCGACCAGTGGTTTGATGAGAATGTCACTGAACCCATCATGATTGAACTAGAAGAGTTCCAAGAACGTGACAGCGGTTGGGCGCTGAAGAAAATTGTTAATTTGGGCATCAACATTAACAAATTCACGCCTCAACTAGGATCTTCATACATCGAGCTACCTCCATCAATAAAACATAAAAAGGCCTGTATAAACGTGCAGAACAATGATGCTAGATGTTTTGCATGGGCAGTAGTTTCGGCATTGTTTCCAGCGGAAAAAGATCCTCAACGATTAAGCAAATACCCAGATTTCAGAGAAGTGCTAAAGTTGGAAGGGATTCAGTTTCCGATGACCTTGAAACAAATTCCCAATTTCGAGAAACAAAATAGCCTATCTGTGAATGTTTACAAGCTTGAAAAATCAGGAAAAACCTTTAAAGTCCTACCGACATATTTAACCCGTAATAAGAAAGACAAACATGTGAATTTATTGATGATACAAGATAAATATGGCGATGAGGAAGAAGACGCTCCAACCAAATTTCACTTTTGCTGGATAAAGAATCTCTCCAGACTAGTATCCAAACAGCTGAGCAAGGCAAATGGCCGAAAACACATCTGCGACCGCTGCCTGCACTATTTTCATACTCAAGATAAGCTTGACAAGCACCAGGAAGACTGTGCAAAGATCAATGACACAAAAATTAAGATGCCAGAAATTGGAAAAAATATATTAAGATTTAAAAATTACAAGAACAAGGAAAGGGCGCCTTTCATAGTATATGCGGACTTGGAAAGCGTCCTAGCACCTACAGCAGATTCTAAAAGAACTCAGCAACATATTCCGGCTGCTGTGGGATATTACCTAAAGTGTTCATATGATGATTCATTATCCTTTTACAAGTCATTCCGAGGTGCAGAATGTATGCAGTGGTTCGCAGATGAGATGTCCCAGTTAGCGGAAAATGTGGCAACTGTGTTCTGGTGTCCATATGATATTGACATGACTCAAACAGAAGAAGCAGAGTTTCAGAAAGCTACAAATTGCCACATCTGCGAGCAGCCTTTCACTTCACCAAGTGACAAAGTTCGAGATCATAACCACTTGATTCCCAACAACAACTACCGAGGTCCTGCCCATTCAGCACCCTGCAACCTTAATCACCAAGATTCTCACGTGATATCTGTGGTGTTTCATAACTTGAGCGGCTATGATGCTCATTTTATCATAGCAGACATTGCCAACAGAATGAAGGGATCAATTGATTTATTACCCATAACAAAAGAAAAATACATCTCATTCACCAAGCATATTGATGAGTATCCCGTTCAGTTTCGCTTCATAGATAGTTTTCGATTTATGAGCTCATCCTTGGATAAACTAGCATCGTACCTACCTGAATACCCCAACTTAAGGTCCCAGTTCGCAGAGCTAGACGAAGACAAAATTGGTTTACTGACAAGAAAGGGGGTGATGCCATATGATTACATTGATTCGTTCGATCGATTCGAGGAAGCTTGTTTACCACCAATAGAAGCATTTTACAACACACTGAACGATACACCATGTCCTCGAAAATTATACCAGAGAGCCAAACAGGTGTGGTCCAATTTCAATTGTCAAGACTTGGGTGAATATGTTGATCTGTATATGAAGACAGACATTTTATTGCTGGCAGATGTGTTTGAGCAATTTCGATCCAGCTGTCTCAAAACATATGAATTGGATCCAGCTCACTACTACACGCTCCCAGGTTTCACTTGGGATGCTATGTTAAAGTATACTGGACGGGAAATTGAGCTGATTACCGATCAAGATATGTTTCTCTTCGTGGAGCGGGGTATTCGAGGCGGTTTGAGCCAAATATGTTCGAAAAGACAAGCTCAAGCAAACAACAAATACATGCCCAACTATGATTCAGATAAAAAAGAGTCATACCTGATGTATTTCGATATAAATAATCAGTATGGTTGGGCAATGTCGCAGCATCTCCCCTATGGTGGATTCGAATGGACCGATACCAACATTGATGTTACGACTATAAGTGATGATGCCGAAACTGGCTATATGCTGGAAGTAGACTTGGAATATCCCCATCATTTACATGATTTACATAAAGATATCCCTTTATGCCCAGAACATATTAATCCGAAAACTGGTAAACCACCAAAATCTGTACGAGAGCTAACAAAACTAATGGCAACACTGCATGGCAAGGAGAAATATATAATCCATTATCGAGCTTTGAAGCAAGCGTTAGAGCACGGCTTAAAAATTAAAAAAGTGCACAGAGTATTGAAATTCAATCAGTCGCCATGGTTAAAATCATACATCGATCTCAATACCAAGCTGCGACAACTGGCTAAAAACGAGTTTGAAAAGAATCTTTTTAAGCTAATGAATAACGCGGTTTTTGGCAAAACGATGGAAAATATTCGGAAAAGAGTAAATGTCAGGCTTCTCACAAAATGGTCAGGCAGATATGGTGCTGAGGCTTATATTTCAAAGCCTGAATTCAAGACCAGCACCATATTCAATGAAAATCTAGTGGCAGTAGAGTTGAGAAAGCTTGAGATATACTTAAACAAGCCAATATACGTTGGGCAAGCAATTCTGGATCTTGCAAAAACCACCATTTATGATTTCCACTATGGCTACATGAAGAAAGTATTTAAAGATGACTGTTCAGTTCTATACACCGACACTGACAGTCTGATTTATGAAATAACTGAAAAAGATCCATATGAAATTATCCAACGCGACTGCCATACACATTTCGATACCTCCGACTATGACCCCAATAATATTTATAAAATTCCACAAGTTAATAAAAAAGTTTTGGGCATGATGAAAGACGAAAATAATGGTATTCCAATGACGAATTATGTCGGCCTTAGATCAAAATTATATGCAACCAAAGTTATGGTAACCGAAGGGGATATCCAAAAGAAGAAGAAAGAATTACGTGATGCTGATTATGATGATGATGAAATTGAATTGATTATATCAAACTATGGAGTCACAAAAAAAGCTAAGGGAGTTAAGTACAATGTAGTCAGAAACAAAATAACGTTTGATGACTACATTGAATGCTTGGAAACGTATAGCGAAAAATGTATTTCGCAAACCATAATTCGGAGCGAAAAACACAAAGTCTACACTATGAACCAGACAAAAATTGGTTTAAGCTCCGCCGATGATAAGCGGTATTTAATCCCAGGATCCAATAAAACATTACCTTGGGGGCATTATTCAATTTAGTGTGAAATACCCCTACCAGCTCATCATTGTACATAATAATTTCCAATTTTTTAGTTTTAGCTTTAAGTATTTTGTAATTATTTTATGTACCTAGATATTAATGCGTGTTACGATTTTATAGTTATTGTATCTATACAAATTTTTTATACTAATAATTTAGATAAAAACCATAATTTTGGGAAGCATCCTTAGCTTTAGTAATCATGGTTATTTAGTATTTGTGAAAACCTATTAGTTATAGCTGAAGTTATATTAATTTATTCAACCTACACCGATGTAACTGTATACTAATTAAGTAAAAATGTAATTTTGATAATTATTTCAATAAAATTAGTAATTGTGAAAACCTATTAGTTAGAGCTGAAGTTATATTAATTTATTCAACCTACACCATAACTGTACTAATTAAGAAAAAATGTAATTTTGATAATTATTTTCAATAAAAAAATATTTAAAAAATATTGCTGCACTTATTTTCCCCAAACACCTAGGAATGCGTATGGAAATTCAACATACAACAGCAGCATCAAGCCGATAGAAGCAATTTATTTTCTAATTAATGCTCAAGGATTCAAGATCTTTTTTTTCCGAAATAAATATCCAAACTGGAACAAAAGTATTGAATACCTAGAGGAGGCTTTTTCGATTAATGCAAAATACGTTAATGTAGCCAGGTACAGCGCTATATTAAAAAATAAACTTGAAAAATTTGAAGGCTTAATTCGCGTGAGTTAGTGAGCACCAGCTGAAGTTATCCAAGTTAGTTATCCGAGCACATAACGTCAATAGTCAATCATATTTTTGAAAAACAAACTACAAAAAGTTTTATAGTAATTGCTATAGCTACGAGCGGGTTCTGTTGTATGGAAATAACAACCTAGTTGGAATGTGGGGCTGATCTCATGATTAGAATTTACATAAGTCCAGCTCACATCCATACAGGTTGTTATTTTTTAAACCTCCAGCTGTATTGCTATATCACAAACTTTCAAACACCTCCAAAACAACTAAACAACACCTCTAAAACACCTTCAAGACAACTAAATAACAACAACAGCTCCAGCACATCTCCAAGGCATCCAACCAGTATACCTGTGTACTGTAGGTAGGTGCACCGCTGAAATAACCATTTTTTCATCCCCACGTTGAATGAGACAAGAGCAAAATACGGTTCCGAATGAATGCCTGAAAAAATTACAAACATCCAATTCTGAACTATATCTCCCCCTATTGTCTCTACTGCAAGACATCAAGTTTGGGGAAGGTATTCGATTTTTATATTAATCAAAATAATCCTACACTTCAGTACGAAAATTATTGCTTTATGTAAGTACATATATATAATTTATTTGCCTACTCGCATTCAGTTATTTCAAAGATTGATGACTCCTCTAGATTACTCTATAATCAAAAGTTAACCCAAAAAGCCTCATTCTTAGTATATTCTCCATTTTATTTTCAAATCGCGAGAGTTTCAAAAAAATCTCAAGGTAGAACAAAATTTGTAGGGATGAATCATAATGTTTACTGTAAACTATCTTAAAAAAATTATGAGCGCTCATGAACGAAAATGAAAATCTAAAATCGCTTCAATAATTCCAAAAAGTACTCACCTACTTATTCCCAATAATCACAGATAACTAGGTATGACACTTAAACAGAATGGTCCAACCGATTTCACATAAAAATTCCACCAGCGCGAAGAATTCATTATAAACGGCACTAGGTACTGATGCAAGCGAAGCAAGTTTTAAACTAAACTATAATAATTAAATAAAGGTTTAATTTCCAAGTTGTTTTTTCTACAAGCCAAGCCGCAAACACTTCCGTTACTGTGATAAGAATTTTTTGCCATATTAATTTGCTCTCTGAACTTGGAAAAAACGTTGATGGCGGTGTTGCAAGAGTATTTTTTTATCAGCAGAAAATCTACGAAAAGTGAACGCGAGAAAACAACTCTAATTATCGGATTTTTCGCTCGTTTTATGGCCTGTTTCAGGTTTGATATTAATAGAGAATTTTAACCTCGATTTCCACGGCCCCCTCATACCCCCCCGAAAAGCTTCAAAGGGGGTGTGACCCAAAAAGGAAAGTTTTTGTGCAAAAAAATCTAAGAATAAATATTTAAACCGCATTTTGCTACGATGATCCGTTTTCGAGTTAGGGTTCTATAATAATTTCTATAGCTAGCTTAGTGCAAGTACTGTCTGGAAGATCGCTAACCTGCACGGTAGGTCCTCCGATCTCCAAATGGATTCTAGACAGGTCTGTATACATCTATACAGGGCAGGAGACAGGCCTGTATACAGGCCTGTCTCTAGCCCTGTATAGGTGTATACATAGACATGTATAGCTGTATACAGACCTGTCTCTAGAGCTGTTTAGCTGTATACAGACCTGTCTCTAGACCTGTTTAGCTGTATACAGACCTGTCTCTAGACATGTATAGCTGTATACAGACCTGTCTCTAGACCTGTATAGCTGTATACAGACCTGTCTCTAGACCTGTATAGCTGTATACAGACCTGTCTCTAGACCTGTATAGCTGTATACAGACCGGTCTCTAGACCTGTATAGCTGTATACAGACCTGTCTCTAGCCCTGTCTCTAGACCTGTCTCTAGACATGTATAGCTGTATACAGACCTGTCTCTAGAGCTGTTTGGGTTAGTTATAGGTTAGCATAGGACCCCCCACGTCGTTGGGTCAGTTAGGGAAGATTCGTAACTGACCCAACGACGTGGGGGGTCCTATGCTAACCTATAACTAAAGGAGATAGGCCTGTATACAGGCCTGTCTCCTGCCCTGTATAGATGTATACAGACCTGTCTAGAATCCATTTGGAGATCGGAGGACCTACCGTGCAGGTTAGCGATCTTCCAGACAGTACTTGCACTAAGCTAGCTATAGAAATTATTATAGAACCCTAACTCGAAAACGGATCATCGTAGCAAAATGCGGTTTAAATATTTATTCTTAGATTTTTTTGCACAAAAACTTTCCTTTTTGGGTCACACCCCCTTTGAAGCTTTTCGGGGGGGTATGAGGGGGCCGTGGAAATCGAGGTTAAAATTCTCTATTAATATCAAACCTGAAACAGGCCATAAAACGAGCGAAAAATCCGATAATTAGAGTTGTTTTCTCGCGTTCACTTTTCGTAGATTTTCTGCTGATAAAAAAATACTCTTGCAACACCGCCATCAACGTTTTTTCCAAATTCAGAGAGCAAATTAATATGGCAAAAAATTCTTATCACAGTAACGGAAGTGTTTGCGGCTTGGCTTGTAGAAAAAACAACTTGGAAATTAAACCTTTATTTAATTATTATAGTTTAGTTTAAAACTTGCTTCGCTTGCATCAGTACCTAGTGCCGTTTATAATGAATTCTTCGCGCTGGTGGAATTTTTATGTGAAATCGGTTGGACCATTCTGTTTAAGTGTCATACCTAGTTATCTGTGATTATTGGGAATAAGTAGGTGAGTACTTTTTGGAATTATTGAAGCGATTTTAGATTTTCATTTTCGTTCATGAGCGCTCATAATTTTTTTAAGATAGTTTACAGTAAACATTATGATTCATCCCTACAAATTTTGTTCTACCTTGAGATTTTTTTGAAACTCTCGCGATTTGAAAATAAAATGGAGAATATACTAAGAATGAGGCTTTTTGGGTTAACTTTTGATTATAGAGTAATCTAGAGGAGTCATCAATCTTTGAAATAACTGAATGCGAGTAGGCAAATAAATTATATATATGTACTTACATAAAGCAATAATTTTCGTACTGAAGTGTAGGATTATTTTGATTAATATAAAAATCGAATACCTTCCCCAAACTTGATGTCTTGCAGTAGAGACAATAGGGGGAGATATAGTTCAGAATTGGATGTTTGTAATTTTTTCAGGCATTCATTCGGAACCGTATTTTGCTCTTGTCTCATTCAACGTGGGGATGAAAAAATGGTTATTTCAGCGGTGCACCTACCTACAGTACACAGGTATACTGGTTGGATGCCTTGGAGATGTGCTGGAGCTGTTGTTGTTATTTAGTTGTCTTGAAGGTGTTTTAGAGGTGTTGTTTAGTTGTTTTGGAGGTGTTTGAAAGTTTGTGATATAGCAATACAGCTGGAGGTTTAAAAAATAACAACCTGTATGGATGTGAGCTGGACTTATGTAAATTCTAATCATGAGATCAGCCCCACATTCCAACTAGGTTGTTATTTCCATACAACAGAACCCGCTCGTAGCTATAGCAATTACTATAAAACTTTTTGTAGTTTGTTTTTCAAAAATATGATTGACTATTGACGTTATGTGCTCGGATAACTAACTTGGATAACTTCAGCTGGTGCTCACTAACTCACGCGAATTAAGCCTTCAAATTTTTCAAGTTTATTTTTTAATATAGCGCTGTACCTGGCTACATTAACGTATTTTGCATTAATCGAAAAAGCCTCCTCTAGGTATTCAATACTTTTGTTCCAGTTTGGATATTTATTTCGGAAAAAAAAGATCTTGAATCCTTGAGCATTAATTAGAAAATAAATTGCTTCTATCGGCTTGATGCTGCTGTTGTATGTTGAATTTCCATACGCATTCCTAGGTGTTTGGGGAAAATAAGTGCAGCAATATTTTTTAAATATTTTTTTATTGAAAATAATTATCAAAATTACATTTTTTCTTAATTAGTACAGTTATGGTGTAGGTTGAATAAATTAATATAACTTCAGCTCTAACTAATAGGTTTTCACAATTACTAATTTTATTGAAATAATTATCAAAATTACATTTTTACTTAATTAGTATACAGTTACATCGGTGTAGGTTGAATAAATTAATATAACTTCAGCTATAACTAATAGGTTTTCACAAATACTAAATAACCATGATTACTAAAGCTAAGGATGCTTCCCAAAATTATGGTTTTTATCTAAATTATTAGTATAAAAAATTTGTATAGATACAATAACTATAAAATCGTAACACGCATTAATATCTAGGTACATAAAATAATTACAAAATACTTAAAGCTAAAACTAAAAAATTGGAAATTATTATGTACAATGATGAGCTGGTAGGGGTATTTCACACTAAATTGAATAATGCCCCCAAGGTAATGTTTTATTGGATCCTGGGATTAAATACCGCTTATCATCGGCGGAGCTTAAACCAATTTTTGTCTGGTTCATAGTGTAGACTTTGTGTTTTTCGCTCCGAATTATGGTTTGCGAAATACATTTTTCGCTATACGTTTCCAAGCATTCAATGTAGTCATCAAACGTTATTTTGTTTCTGACTACATTGTACTTAACTCCCTTAGCTTTTTTTGTGACTCCATAGTTTGATATAATCAATTCAATTTCATCATCATCATAATCAGCATCACGTAATTCTTTCTTCTTCTTTTGGATATCCCCTTCGGTTACCATAACTTTGGTTGCATATAATTTTGATCTAAGGCCGACATAATTCGTCATTGGAATACCATTATTTTCGTCTTTCATCATGCCCAAAACTTTTTTATTAACTTGTGGAATTTTATAAATATTATTGGGGTCATAGTCGGAGGTATCGAAATGTGTATGGCAGTCGCGTTGGATAATTTCATATGGATCTTTTTCAGTTATTTCATAAATCAGACTGTCAGTGTCGGTGTATAGAACTGAACAGTCATCTTTAAATACTTTCTTCATGTAGCCATAGTGGAAATCATAAATGGTGGTTTTTGCAAGATCCAGAATTGCTTGCCCAACGTATATTGGCTTGTTTAAGTATATCTCAAGCTTTCTCAACTCTACTGCCACTAGATTTTCATTGAATATGGTGCTGGTCTTGAATTCAGGCTTTGAAATATAAGCCTCAGCACCATATCTGCCTGACCATTTTGTGAGAAGCCTGACATTTACTCTTTTCCGAATATTTTCCATCGTTTTGCCAAAAACCGCGTTATTCATTAGCTTAAAAAGATTCTTTTCAAACTCGTTTTTAGCCAGTTGTCGCAGCTTGGTATTGAGATCGATGTATGATTTTAACCATGGCGACTGATTGAATTTCAATACTCTGTGCACTTTTTTAATTTTTAAGCCGTGCTCTAACGCTTGCTTCAAAGCTCGATAATGGATTATATATTTCTCCTTGCCATGCAGTGTTGCCATTAGTTTTGTTAGCTCTCGTACAGATTTTGGTGGTTTACCAGTTTTCGGATTAATATGTTCTGGGCATAAAGGGATATCTTTATGTAAATCATGTAAATGATGGGGATATTCCAAGTCTACTTCCAGCATATAGCCAGTTTCGGCATCATCACTTATAGTCGTAACATCAATGTTGGTATCGGTCCATTCGAATCCACCATAGGGGAGATGCTGCGACATTGCCCAACCATACTGATTATTTATATCGAAATACATCAGGTATGACTCTTTTTTATCTGAATCATAGTTGGGCATGTATTTGTTGTTTGCTTGAGCTTGTCTTTTCGAACATATTTGGCTCAAACCGCCTCGAATACCCCGCTCCACGAAGAGAAACATATCTTGATCGGTAATCAGCTCAATTTCCCGTCCAGTATACTTTAACATAGCATCCCAAGTGAAACCTGGGAGCGTGTAGTAGTGAGCTGGATCCAATTCATATGTTTTGAGACAGCTGGATCGAAATTGCTCAAACACATCTGCCAGCAATAAAATGTCTGTCTTCATATACAGATCAACATATTCACCCAAGTCTTGACAATTGAAATTGGACCACACCTGTTTGGCTCTCTGGTATAATTTTCGAGGACATGGTGTATCGTTCAGTGTGTTGTAAAATGCTTCTATTGGTGGTAAACAAGCTTCCTCGAATCGATCGAACGAATCAATGTAATCATATGGCATCACCCCCTTTCTTGTCAGTAAACCAATTTTGTCTTCGTCTAGCTCTGCGAACTGGGACCTTAAGTTGGGGTATTCAGGTAGGTACGATGCTAGTTTATCCAAGGATGAGCTCATAAATCGAAAACTATCTATGAAGCGAAACTGAACGGGATACTCATCAATATGCTTGGTGAATGAGATGTATTTTTCTTTTGTTATGGGTAATAAATCAATTGATCCCTTCATTCTGTTGGCAATGTCTGCTATGATAAAATGAGCATCATAGCCGCTCAAGTTATGAAACACCACAGATATCACGTGAGAATCTTGGTGATTAAGGTTGCAGGGTGCTGAATGGGCAGGACCTCGGTAGTTGTTGTTGGGAATCAAGTGGTTATGATCTCGAACTTTGTCACTTGGTGAAGTGAAAGGCTGCTCGCAGATGTGGCAATTTGTAGCTTTCTGAAACTCTGCTTCTTCTGTTTGAGTCATGTCAATATCATATGGACACCAGAACACAGTTGCCACATTTTCCGCTAACTGGGACATCTCATCTGCGAACCACTGCATACATTCTGCACCTCGGAATGACTTGTAAAAGGATAATGAATCATCATATGAACACTTTAGGTAATATCCCACAGCAGCCGGAATATGTTGCTGAGTTCTTTTAGAATCTGCTGTAGGTGCTAGGACGCTTTCCAAGTCCGCATATACTATGAAAGGCGCCCTTTCCTTGTTCTTGTAATTTTTAAATCTTAATATATTTTTTCCAATTTCTGGCATCTTAATTTTTGTGTCATTGATCTTTGCACAGTCTTCCTGGTGCTTGTCAAGCTTATCTTGAGTATGAAAATAGTGCAGGCAGCGGTCGCAGATGTGTTTTCGGCCATTTGCCTTGCTCAGCTGTTTGGATACTAGTCTGGAGAGATTCTTTATCCAGCAAAAGTGAAATTTGGTTGGAGCGTCTTCTTCCTCATCGCCATATTTATCTTGTATCATCAATAAATTCACATGTTTGTCTTTCTTATTACGGGTTAAATATGTCGGTAGGACTTTAAAGGTTTTTCCTGATTTTTCAAGCTTGTAAACATTCACAGATAGGCTATTTTGTTTCTCGAAATTGGGAATTTGTTTCAAGGTCATCGGAAACTGAATCCCTTCCAACTTTAGCACTTCTCTGAAATCTGGGTATTTGCTTAATCGTTGAGGATCTTTTTCCGCTGGAAACAATGCCGAAACTACTGCCCATGCAAAACATCTAGCATCATTGTTCTGCACGTTTATACAGGCCTTTTTATGTTTTATTGATGGAGGTAGCTCGATGTATGAAGATCCTAGTTGAGGCGTGAATTTGTTAATGTTGATGCCCAAATTAACAATTTTCTTCAGCGCCCAACCGCTGTCACGTTCTTGGAACTCTTCTAGTTCAATCATGATGGGTTCAGTGACATTCTCATCAAACCACTGGTCGAGCTCAGTTTCTTTGTAGATGGGGGAGTTGGAGGTGGTAAAGTACTTAAATTCTTTTAACACTTTATCACCCTTGACAATTGTAAATTCCCCACAGAAAGCAGCATTCACCTTGATTGACTGTTCTTTTTTGAGTGCATTATTAATGCGCCTCTTGAACAATGCAGCACAATCAACCAAGAATGATTGCGGTTCTTTGTGCTTTAAATTGGAGATGACTCCAGTCCTTATTCTGCTGTTAAAAGCAGAAATGGAGTCATCCCAATGCACCCGCTCCCCCGCTTGTTCAGGACGTGATGTAATTCCCGCACCCTTCTTCAGCATTGTCTTAAATTGATTTCTAAGAGTCCTTATGTGTCGGAGTGAGGCCTCCAAGTGCTGCTTTTCACCCATGGTCTTTGCTCCTTTGAGAGCCTTGTTGAGCTTGCAGGCTCCTCGAGTACACTCGAGGAGCCCGTCCCTCGCAGCCTGGTCCGTATTAGCGGGAGTAATGAGCCCGAGGAGAGCAGCTATATGTCTCAGCATTGCAGCAAAGTCTGGCATCATGTTATCTGTAAAAGATTAAAAAATTTAGTTTTGATCAAAGGTGTTAAAGTAATATTTTATGAAATCAAAAAATTGTTATCTCTCAAACTTATAATTTAGTAGAACAATCTGCTAAATTAAAGAATAATCTACTTAAATACTTGACCACACCTTTTGGCTACGTTTTACATCTGAGATAATAACCACAATTAAAAAATCCTTATACTTAAATCCAAAAATAAACTGTTATCAAAAAATGTTATCAAAAATAAATTAACTCACCTTTGAAAATATTTTCAAGAAGAAACACTGTTTTCAATAAAACCACGAAACACAGATAAAAATTCGGGATGATTAGAGCACCTAGTTATCTCTATGACGCACTAATCTCGAATGAGCATCCCGATTAAGCGTAGCCCTTTTAACCTGTAGGACGGACGGAGGACAGAACGGTTTTCGTGTAACTGATGAGAAAGGCCCCCCAATCTAACAGGTGCTTGAAGACGTTTTCCATAAGAATCAATGTAAAAGTGTAGCAATTATCGGTTTTTACCCAATTTGAACACATTTTCCCATTTAAATACATGCATTTTTAGTTTAAAGCTTTGCGGTTTTGTTCAAGATACGATGTGGGTGGTGAGTCATCAATGCAATTATTTCATAAGTGAAAAATGGTGCAAGTTAAATGATACCATCCAGCAATAAACTTGATTTTTCGTTTTGGGGGCTTCTGTTACAAAAAATTTTGGTACAGGAACGTTTTCACTTCTATGAAAAATGTTTTAGGGATAATTTAAAATTATTTCGTCAGTTATCAGTTAAATGATGGCTGCAAAACCGCAAGGTCTTCCTGTTGCCAAATTTCATGGAATAGTTATTATTTTGATTGAATCCTCAGTTTTTTCTCTGAGGATCTAGGATCTTTTTTTTTTAGATAACATAAGTAATTGGAATCTTTTTTTGGATATAAAATTATAATCAATATCTTTTCAAGGTTGGACTAGACTCCAGAGAGATAACGCCTCTTATAGCTTTACCTAACCTTTTCAAATTAAACAATAATTTGCTTTTTTTTGGTTTATGAATCGAAATGCCGTGTCTCTTATTTGTTGTGATTATTATTGATTAGTTTGATTATTGGAGCATTGGAGGCAAATGATTATGTATGATGATGATGAAGCGCGAGGGTGCTGGATTGCAAGTGTGTTTGTATGTCCGATGCGGTCATTGACCCCACCTCAAAGGTTGTGTGCGAGCTAGTGTGATCGACTGAAGACGCCGGCTTTGGAAAGGTGCTGGGTTATAGCGACGGTAGCTGGCGCGCTGGATGATGTTTACATGAAATATATTTTATATTATAAAGTAAAATTATTTTGTCAGTTATCAGTGTAATGATGGCGGCAAAACCGCAAGACTCGATTGGTATAGTGTTCATTTTTAAATTAAACTTTTAAACTAATCTATGTTTCTTAGATATTTTATAATTACATCGCTAGTTATTTCAAATTGTTCTTGCGAACGTGTAAAAAATTTTGGTCTTGTTGTCTGCTGAATTTCTTGGAATAATTGATTGATACCTTTTGTTGATATCGCACAAGTAAGTGAAATTGTTTTGAAATAATTGGCTATCTGTGTTATCAGCAAAAAAACCGCAACTCTTGTTTAGACTCGTCAACTAGTTTTGAATTGAACTTTTAAAGTAATCTATGTTTTTCAGATATTTTATAATTACATCACTTATTGTGAGGTGCTCATGTATTAATGTTACTGAATTTCCTGCAATAATTGATTGAAACCTCTGATAAAAAATAACTAGGATCTTTTTCGATACTTAACACTCTTTTTATATTATAATCAATTTTTTTCTAAGGCGATGTCTATTAGATGTATGCACTGAGCTGATAATAAAACCCAGTTTCCTACAAAACCATAACAAAAATAATTTGTGTTTGTTGTGCGAGAGAGAGAGAGAGACAGGTATGCGGTATGAGCGAGAGGTACATCATCATCAGCACCTTGTATGGAGCATCAAGGTATGCACGGTCTATGTCCACTCGATGGATTCACTGAATATTTACAATTTTTATTTTCTCGACAATTTTTTCACCCAATTTTAATTAGTAACGCCATTATCAGTATGAGGTATGAGACACCCGAAATTTGAATTAGTTACCCCATTATCAGTATGAGGTATGAGTCATCCGAAGTGCCTGTATGCCCGAGGTAACTGACCGCTCCTCATGATTGCGTGTTACCTCCTCCTTTTCACCATTTATTAACAACTGCTAGGATAGCCTAGTGGTTTCTGTAGCGGGCTTTCAAGCTGGGGACGGGAGATCGGTTCTCAGTGGTTACCGACTTTTTTTTAATTTCCATTTCGTGATGCAATAGCTGCGCGGGTCGATTATATATGAGAGCGGGACAGAGAGAGAGGTATGAGGTACGAGGTTGAGGTATGAGAGCAAGAGAGCGAGAGTTACGGTATCATCAGTATCAGGTAGCGAGTATGTGTGGCTGCCTCGGCGGCTACTGAGGTAGTGCGAACGGTCAATGCAGACCTGGGCGCTGGAAAGGGGGCGGGGCCTAATTCTAGGAAATTTTACCCCCACTCCAAAACGGTCCGAAAACTGGCAGAATGGACCTGAAATTTTCTTATGGAGATTTACATGGGAAAATTACCGATTTTGCGCCAGTTCTCCTATAGCACCTTTACTAACGGATAGCTCCATTGGAAAACAAAAACAATCACTTTAATATAGATATGAATGTAAAATAGTTAATAGTTTACAGTCTGGCTAGATCGTCAAGCATTGTTATTAACTTTACAGGTTTTCCTTCGGATTCTCTCATCAATATATTTGCATCTTTTGTCCAGACGTATTTGTAATTTTTTGCTTCCTCTCTGGCCTTTTTGTATAGCAGCTTATTTTCCGGCTTATTTTCCGGACTCAGATGTTCGTTGATATAGAGGTGGTCAGAGATGCCAGCAATAGCTAAAATTCTGTTCGGGGCAGTGAGCCTCTTTGATCTGGCTGCTTCAAGTACGCTGTCTCTTACATGTTTTGATTTATATTTAATGATAATATTCTTGTTCTTTTCCTTATCAAAAGGCTGAACTCTTTGAGCATATTCCACCATCGAATTATTTATATTCAATAATCCCAATGATGTATGCACCGTTTCTATTACAGTTTGTAGATTTTCATTTGTCTTAACAGGAATGTCTTGAAACTCTAAGTTATTTATCCTAGCGTATTGCTCAATACGGTTCACCTTTTTTGTAAGTGACTACTGTATTTTTCAGCTTCATATTTTCAGACTTAAGTTTTCAATATCTTTAATGTAGTTATAAATTTGGTGATTATTGCCTCAAAGTCGGTGATTTTGTCTGAACAAAAATTGACGGAGTTTACAACTTCATTTTGTTTAATAGTCATTTCTTGCATAAACGACTTCAAAGTTGCATTCGTTACTGCGTCTCCAGCTGGAGGAGGGGGAGGCTTTAAAGTCTCAACAGGCTTATTTTTGCATTCTTCGCATTTCCATAATATATTTGCATTATCTTTTATAAAAGCCAGCTGATCACTATTGAAGCCAATGCATTTTGAGTGAAACGATAATGCACATCGACCTTGACATTAAATTCCAGGCGACTTACTGGTTATTTGTTTTGAACAAATCTTGCACACAGTCATAGTTTTTCCTTGTTACGTTAATTTCTAATGCGTTTTTCCACAATTATTTGTATCACTGCTAACTAGCTGTTACATTCAAAAGGATAAATACCCGACTGTATAACTTGGTGAGTCTTCAAATTGCTTTTTTGATTGAATCTTGCTTTGTAAATCTCACATTCAAAAGGATAAATACCCGAGTGGATTCCTTGGTGAGTCGTAAAATGGGATTTTAGTTTAAATTTAGCTTCGCAAGTATTACATTCATAAAAATAAATATCCGTGTGTGTTAACATGTGACTCTTCAAAATTTGTATTCGTCTAAATTTTGCTTTGCAAGTGTCACATTCAAAAGGATAAACGTCCGATTGTATTACTTGGTTAATCCTCAAACCACCACGTTGTTTGAATTTTGCTTTGCAAATGTCACATTCAAAAGGATAGATATCCGAGTGTATCAATATGTGACTTCAAATCATCTACTCGTTTAAATTTTGCTTTGCAAATGTTACATTCAAAAGGAAAAATATCCGAGTGTTTTAGTTGGTGACGTTTCGAATTGCCTTTCCGTTTAAATTTTGCTTTGCAAATGTCACAGTCAAAAGGATAAATAGCCGAGTGTGTCGATAATATGTGACTCTTCAAAGTTTGTTTATTCTTAAATTTTGCTTCGCAAGTGGCACATTTAAAAGGATTATCCGAATGTATTAACATGTGACGCTTCAAATCGAGTTTTTGCTTGAATTTTCCTTTGCAAATGTCACATTGGAAAGGAGAAATATCGGAGTGTATCAATACGTGACTCTTCAAAATGAGTTCATTTTTAAATTTTGCTTCGCAAATGGCACATCCGAAAGGCTGCATATCTGAATGTGTTAAAATGTGAGTCTTCAATGCGCGTTTTCGTTTAAAAGTTGCGTTGCAGGTGTCGCATTTAAAAGGGCGAAAATCCGAATGTGTATAACTGAATGATCCTTGAACTTTGATTGTGTTTTAAACGTAGCATTGCACGTGTAACATTGAAACTTCCTAGTAACATCTTGTGTTAATGAATTGGCATCACTCGAATTATCCTCTTCCTTTATAAATGTCCCGTCGGTGGCTAACAGTTCAATATCTGATACTATCAATTCGTTTTTAATGTTATCCTCTAGATATTCATTTTTAATCCTAAACCTTAAAAAAAAATCCGGTGCAGTTCACACCCGGTAGAAGTGAAACCTTCATCGCACTGCATGCATTACACACATACTAATATACACAGTGGCGTCCCCCCCTCCAAGACTTGAGAAAGAACGCAATAAATATAGTTTTAAAAAACTAAAATACACGCTGGGGTGCTTTGTTCCAGATTTCTCATACATTGAGCACCCCACGCTTTTTTGACAATAATTCTAATATTTTTTGTTCATTAATATTTTCTGTTTATACATATTAAACATTATTTTTCACTTTTTAGTTCAATTTACTATAAAAGCGTGTTTTTTAGTTTTTTTAAAATATATTTATTTTCCACTTTTTAGTTCGATGTATTATAAAAACGTGTCAGCCCCAGAGATTTCCAGACTTTTCCAGACATTATCCAGACTTATTCAGAGCTTTCCAGAGTTTTCCAGGTTTCATCCAGATTTATCCAGACTTGTACAGACTGATCCGGATTCTGGAAAATGATCCCCAGGTCTATTGGGACCTTTTCCAGAATTTTTCCGCCCCTTTCAAGAAATTTTCAGGCCTTTTCCAGACGTTTGCAGAGTTTTCCAGACATTATCCAGACTTCTTTCCAGAATTTCCCAGATTTCATCCAGATTAATCCAGACTTTATCCAGACTTATTCAGGCTGATCCGAATTCTGTAAAATGATCCCCAGGTCTTTTGGGACCTTTTTCAGAATTTTTACAACCCTTTCCAGAAATTTCCAAGTCTTTTCCAGACGTTTCCAGATAATATCCAGACTTCTCCAGAGTTTTCCAGACTTTATCCAGATTTATCCAGACCTTATCCAGACTTGTACAGACTGATCCGGATTCTGGAAAATGATACCCAGGTCTTTTGGGACCTTTGGCAGAATTTTTCGACCCTTTTCTGAAATTTCCAGGCTCTTTCCAGAGATTTCCAGACATTATCCAGACTTATCCAGAGCTTTCCAGAGTTTTTCAGACTTCATCCAGATTAATCCAGACTTTATCCAGTCTTGTTCAGACTGATCCGGATCCTGAAAAATGATCCCCAGGACTTTTGGGACCTTTTTCAGAATTTTTCCAACCCTTTCCAGACATTTTCAAGTATTTTCCAGACGTTTCCAGACTTCTCCAGAGTTTTACAGACTTTATCCAGATTTATCCAGACCTTATCCAGACTTGTACAGACTGATCCGGATTCTGGAAAATGATCCCCAGGTCTTTTGGGACCTTTGGCAGAATTTTTCGACCCTTTCCAGAAATTTCCAGGCTCTTTCCAGAGATTTCCAGACATTATCCAGACTTATCCAGAGCTTTCCGGTTTTCCAGACTTCATCCAGATTAATCCAGACTTGTTTAGACTGATCCGGATCCTGAAAAAGGATCCCCAGGTCTTTTGGGACCTTTTTCAGAATTTTTCCAACCCTTTCCAGAAATTTCCAAGTCTTTTCCAGACATTCACAGAGATTTCTAGACTTTTCCAGACAATAACCAGACTTATCCAGAGTTTTACAGACTTTATCTAGATTTATCCAGATCCTATCCAGACTTGTACAGACTGATATGGATTCTGGAAAATGATCCCCAGGTCTTTTGGGACCTTTGGCAGAATTTTTCCGACCCTTTCCAGAAATTTCCAGGCTCTTTCCAGACGTTTCCAGAGATTTCCAGACTTTTCCAGACTTCATCCAGATTTATCCAGACATTTTCCAGCTCACTTGGCTTGTTCCATGTTCTTGTTGTGTGTTAATATAAGCGTGTTAAAAAAGTGTTGCTTTTTCGTTTCAGGGTCGCTTTTTCGTTTTAGGGTCGCTTTTTCGTTTCATCGTCTCAAATCACTCCTAACGATTCTAAAGAAGTTTTCACTTCAAAAATGTGTATCAGATTCAGCTTGTTTTTGAAATGAAGGTAGGTGGGACTGAAACTCTAAATAATAATACAGAACAACCATATTTAGGTATTTTATTTATTAGTACAAAATTATTTATTAATTCAATGCTTTTCTAATACTTATGATAATCTATTGGTTTACTTAAATGTATAGTGTTTCTTGCAATTAGCATGTATCAAATCTAAATATTTACTATTCAGGGATAATTTTCAAATAATTCGGAAAGTAACAGATAGATAGAAAAAAATTTGCAATTGGGGGTTGGGAAAACTCGGAAAATTTTTGAATTAAGGCACGTCAGGCATATCGCGGATTCCGGAATTCACCAAAACTCACTTTACAAACAGAAACAACTTTCATTAAATAAATTGACTTCATATAAAATTCAATTATAACTTATAAACCACACTCTGTAATATTAAAGCAAGCTCACAACCAAGCTCAATATTTCCAAGAGACCAAGTCAAATAAGGCTTCCAAAAAATCTTAAATTGAACTCCAGAAATTACAGCCTTTCACGAAAAAGGAAACGAAATAAGAGAAAAAAAAACGAAGAAAGTCAGCAAGAAAAGTCAAAAGAAAAGTTGAATTACCATCAGAACGTGATGAAGAAGGCACTTCTAATAATATCCTAGAATCTGATGAAAACGACAACCCTTCTTGCATTTATTGCAATTCCCTATACTCACATTCACGATACCGAGAAACTTGGATTCGATGTCAGTTGCAAGAAGTGGACCCACACTGAATGTGCTGGGGTCAGCACCAAAAGCAAATCTTTCATTTGCGAACTATGTATTTAGCTCTTCACGATTTTATGTTGTTTGCGTTATTTTTTTATGTATTAACGCCAAGATATTTATGTTTTCGTCATCGACGAAGACACATCATAGACTGACGCCTAGGCCATCAAACTTAAAGATCAAGGTATGATGGAACACTAAAGCAAACAGACAAAATCTTGTTTTTACAGTTTAAGTTCATAGCTTAGGCATTTATTTACACTACAAATAAAGGATAAAATAAGGCTCTATAACTATGTTTTTTTTTCTTCAAAAATTCATCTTTAACCATTTTTAAATTAACAGCTGTTACATAAATATATGCCATCACAGTCGGATCTCCTACTAGCTATTATAAATTGAGAGGTATATAATGACTTTCTCTACCGAGGAATATATAGATTTTTTCAACTACTGCTAGTAAAGAAAATAAAAAAAGTTTGAAATTTGTGCTTAAATAATTTTTTCTGAATGTCTTGTCGAAAGTGCTGCCCTCTATCAACAGCTTATGCTAATGTCTTATGTACATACAGGAACCTGTTTTTTTTTTTAATTGACAGGTTGAAATTGAAATTGAATCAATAAAAACCTAGTACGTCATGACAATATACATGCGTCATGACGTCATTTTCATTATTGATCCAAGTTTTTTTTTTCATTATTCACCTAGGGAGAGAAATTCAATTTTTTCCTAGAAAAATAGATTAAATAATGACTATTTCCCAGGTTAGTAGTAAAAAAAGTTGTTACTGCTTATGAAGTAAGTTTTAGTGAGACCCGGAATCCGTGACAATATCCTTACACTTTGAATGAACTACTGAATGCTGTTTCAAATTATGTCGGAATCTAAATGTAGCGTTGCATATGTTGCATTTAAAATCATTCTTCTCATTCGAGTGTGTTAATATGTGTCTTTTCAAATTGGCTTTTTGTTTAAACTTTGCTCCACAAAAGTCACATTCAAAAGGATAAATATCCGAGTGTGTGAACATGTGTCTCCTCAAATGGCGTTTTTGCTTGAATTTTGCTTTGCAAATGTTACATTCAAAAGAATAAATATCCGAGTGTGTTAATTTGTGATTCTTCAATTCGCCTTTTCGTTTAAATTTTGCTTTGCAAGTAGTACATGCGAAAAGATAAATATCCGAGTGTGTTAAATTGTGAATCTTTAATTCGCTTTTTCGTTTAAACTTTGCTTTGCAAGTGTCACATTGGAACAAATAAACATCCGAATGTATCAATAAATGGTATTTTAGAATTCCCTTGGTTTTAAATTTAGCTTCGCATATGTTGCATTGAAAATCCTTGTTATTCAAGTGTTTCAGTATGTGCATTTTCAAATTAGATTTTTGTTTAAATTCAGCTTTGCAAGTGTCACATGCAAAAGGATAAATATCCGAATGTGTTACTATGTGAGACTTCAAACTGCGTTTTTGTTTAAATTTTGCATTGCAAGTTACACATACAAAAGGACGAATATTCGAGTGAGTCAATACATGATCCTTCAAATGGCCTTTTCGTTTAAATTTTGCTTTGCATATGTTACATTCCCAAAGATAAATATCTGAGTGTATCAACATGTGAGACTTCAATTCGTCTTTTCGTTTAAATTTTGCTTTGCACGTGTCACATTCAAACAGATAAATATCTAAATGTATGATTGAATGTTTTTTTAAGGCTCCCTTGGTTTTAAGTTTAGTTTCGCAAACGTTACACTGAAAATACTTGTTAGATACGTGTGTTATTTGGTGTTTCTTCAAATTATATTTTCGTTTAAATTTCGCTTTGCAAGTGTCACATTCAAAAGGGCGAACATCCGAATGTGTTATTAAATGATTTCTCAAATATGATTTGTTGTTAAATATAGCATTGCAAGTGTAACATTGGTACTTCCTAATAACATCTGGTCTCAATGAATTGACGACACTTGAATAGTCTTCTTCCTTCATCCCTTTATTTGGATCAATTAATTCAATAGCTGATATTTCTATTTCGTTTTTAATGTCATCCTCTAGATAATCATTATAAGACATAAACCTGAAAAAAACAATTTATCAGATTCATAGCTAGATTTTGAAATTAAACTAGGTAGGTGGGAGTGATGGGACTGAAACTACAGAAAATTTTAATGTATCTGCTTTTTTTTTTTTAATAGAATGTACGTACAACATATACTATGTGACAAAAAAACGCATCACTCACTAAAAGTGTATATTTTGTTAACAAATTTTCTTGGTATATACAAACTAGGTAACAAAAAAATGCATCTCCCACCAAAAGTGTATATTTTTTAAACAAATTTTTTTGGTCTTGGCCAAAACTAACGTGAACATATGTAGAAAATTTGTTTAAAAAAATATATAATATTCGTGGGTGATGCGTTTTTTTGTCATTCAGTATATATTACAAAAATATTTTAATTGAAATTATTCCAGATACAAAAAAATAATCTCATAATACAACCAAAAATAATAGAGCGAAAGGCAAATTAACTCTTGTGGCCTAAAAATGAAATAAACGATAGGTTAAACTAAATCTAATTACAGGATATAAAGTAACAGCTAACTGCAATGTCGATAACAGCTACTCAAAATTCGAATTCAAATACCAGATATATGTTTATGTTACGAGTGAAGTTAGATTAACGGTTAAACTTTAAACTTATTTTTACCCGGGTAAACAGTAAACACTGGCGTAGTCAAACCAAACGTGGACGTCGGCGACATCCGAATTGCGAGGCCCTTTTTATGTAGGGTGGGGTGGCCATAGGATTTCCTGTGACAAAAAGTAGGGAGGGGAAGTCGCCGGCAGGCCCGATACCCGCCGAAGGCGAGAATTTTTTGAGTGTCACGCCCCTGTCTCTGAACAGTTATTTTACATAGTATACCATGTAGAGAACATCGCCTCCAAGCTTTGGTTCAGTATTGAAAATATCTGTAATGCGGTATAGAATGTAATTAGGGCGCCAAATACAATATAGTTCGTAGTCGGGTTCTCAAAAACGCGGCATTCGGCATTCGGCAAAAGGAAATGGAATGGAGTGAGACAGCACGACAACTCCGAAAGTATCCAGAGGGATTCTAGAACCCACGATTCACATACAATCGTTCATTTTCGTTTAGTGTGCGAGTGTTGGAAGTGAAAACAAAGCAAGATGGGTGAGCAGACAAGGTAAAGAGATTTAATTTAAAAAAATTATAACCTGAAGTAGAAATAGAAACTTTGGAATTTAAAAGTTGTCAAGAATATAAGGCTCTAATTAGATGTAAATGATGGGGAGTGATTTTGCAGAAGTTAAGAGTTTTATAGGAAAGCTTAGTGTTGATACATATAGAAACTGGATAGTTAGCCCGTAACTGGTGAGGTCATTTTATTGTTACATAACCGGTGACATGGGGTTTCACAAACCCCAAATTAAAAAGGCGATTCTGCCGATTCAAAATAAAAGAACGCGTATGTTATTAACTTTTGGGTTACCTTTGTCCTTTTGAATCGCGTAGGAACATACTTTTAACAAAAAAACAAACATTTTGAGAAAAATTAAATTTTACTGTGGAACTGCACAAAACACACATCAAAACTTATTTCCAATTGCTGGAAGTAATCAAACTGAAAATGTAGCATAAAAAATACAAAATGGCGGAAACGTGCCTAAAAATCTTTGAAAAATTTTCAAGGAACAAAGTTCTACCTGAACTGTATTTCTAGTAAACTTTTTGGAGAACAATTAACCAAAACTAACCCAAACGACTCACAGTGAGGTGGGGTTACGCCAACCCCAATTTGTACAAAAATCGTGATATCGCACACCAAGTAAAATATCGCGCGTTTTTGACATCTTTAGGGTACTGATAGACAACGGACCGAAAGCTACTCAGGCGGTAGCGGGCCTCTAACCATTATTAAATACGTGGTAAAGATTCCTAAAATCTGTGGGGTTTGAGAAACCCCACCTCACCTGTTACGGGATAGGTATACAAAAATTAGCTTTTCGCAAAATTTCCATCTGTCCAAGTCCAGCATAACAACCTTAACAAGAATGCACAGAAAAAGGGCAGTTCTAATTTGCGGCAACAGGAAAAAGGGATGCAATGCACAAATTGACATCAACATTTGAAAAATAACTGAGGACACTATCCGACGTGACAGTTATTTGAAAAATAGTCTGAATGCCCAAATACAGGTTTGTGTTATAGGTTGGAATAGTTATCCCGCGTGCGACTCGTGCGAGTGTATAACGCGATTACCTAGTATAACCCATTTTGCGCACTACTGATTACATTCTATACCGCATTACACACATTTTTATACTGTACCAAAGCTGGACTGGGCTTGGGGGCGGAGCTTGTAGACTCGATGCTCTCTACATGGTATACTATCTAAAATCGCCTCCGGGCATATCAACGGTGTTAGTAGTAGTAGTAAGCATATGCTATTTGATAACAATACCTATTTAGTAAAAATATTAGATAATTTTTTTCCGACAACTTATCGAAAAAAATAGAAACCATATGATTTGAGAGTTCTAGGTTAATTTGCAGTAGAATTGATAAGTTTTAACAAAATCTATGATATTTAGAAGTTTCGTATAGGATTAGATTTATTTGTTCTCTACGTTTTATTTTAGAAAATCGAAAAGTGTCAATTTTTAGGTTCGGTAACCTATTTTTTGCAAGGCTCCTTAAGGCGCGAGGTTGTCGGCGGTCGCCGACGCCTAGCTACGCCACTGCGGGTAAACTGCGAAATACCCAAGAAACATAGGTAAAGTACGAAATATAACCGACATTATAGCTCTTTCTGGCTGTTCCCGGGTAAACCGAGTTCTATCTGATTTTGTGTGGTTAATGTTGGATGTAGGAATTATTATTGCGTCTTCTTTCACATACGTGCAGTCAGTTCGAAAATGGCAAACGAAGAGAGTAGACGTTTAAGACAGCGTTTTAATGAAGTTTTCAAGGAGTTGATGTCTTCGAAAAATGCAAATAGTTTTTATTTCAGTAATGAACAATACCAAGAAATGTTAGACTCAGACAAGTTGGCAAAAAAAGCTGAAACCAAGACCACTCTACAATATCCACGTTTGAAGCGGTTTGATACATGTTCTGTTAGAGGTATTGAAAAGCTAATTTCTCGTGCGGGATTAGGTGAAGTTATTAAGGTATTATGTTACAAACGATGAAATGTTTGATATTTTGCATGATGCACATTTGGACACGGTGGTAAACATCGTTTGGGAAGTGAATGCAAGAAAAAGTACAAGAATATAACTCAAGATGTTATTAAATTATATCTCCGTTTGTGTGAAGGTTGCCAAATGAAACTAAAATCTGCCAAGAAAAGACTTGTGGTTAAACCAATGATGTCTTCGGAGATGAACAGCCATTGTTACGTGGACCTGATTGATATGCAATCCCATGCAGATGGAGAATACAAAGTACGACGCACTAAATACACAGAAAATCGGTTTCGGTCAAAATGTCTGATTTTTTTATATGATGTAGTCCATGTTGCCCTTATAGTTTACGTGCAAAAAAAAAAGGGGGGTACATCGAGTAGTTTTCGAGATATAGACTGTCAAAGTGGCGCGATCAAGCCTATACTTTATTATACTCCGCACCTATTTTTATCAGTTAAGTTAGCTATAAAATTACAAAACTGAAAAAGATTGACCCAAAGGGTTAACAAATCTTCCAAAAAACTCACCCAAACTTTTTTTTTCCCCTACCCTAAAAATAGGCCAGCGAACAAGAGTCAAATATTAATGTTAATGGTGTACGTAAAAATTGATATACCTATTGAAAGTAGTTGTTGACGCTCACCAGACTTCCGAAAACAGAAGAAGTGACCAGTATATTGTTTCAACTGATCAGAAAAAAAGAAAAACTTATTTTCCCTATTCATTTCTCACTTCTCAAAAGAAAAAAACATCCAATCCTTCTCCAAAAAAAAAACGGATTATATATTCGGAAAGATAGTTTTTTAGTGGCATTTCCCATATCACAGGGGCGTGTAAGCAATGGAGAAGGAAAAAATAGTCTACTGTAAATTCAGTTTTAACGTGATAATACTGCACTATGCACTGCTGCTGAACTTGTGCATATAATGCTGTTTTTTATGACATAAGAAGATTCATCTTTTTTTTTCCACTTTCTTTTTCTAAATGTGAATGGACCGTCGAAATATAAGTTTGATAGTTTGCACAGGTTGCTGCATAATATGTCTCTATGACCACAGTCTATGACGTTACAAAAATAGAAGTTAGAAGTAACTTCAATCTTTTACAAAAAAGCTGCATAATTTTCCATACTTGGATAGCAAATAACAAAATCGCACTGGTATTTAGACAAACTAGCTCTTCAAAAAAATAGCTGGACTAAGTTCACCAAGTTTTCCACCCCAGCTAGAACCAAACAACATTTTATGAGAAGAGAAATATCTAAGATATATATATAAGGAATAGTTAGATATTACTGATAAAAATTCGTCAGAAATGCCTTGTTTCATTTTACATAAAAATGTAATGGTCTTTTTTCGAAACATATTTTTGTCCGTTTCCTGCGGTATAAGATCAAAAAAAGTATGGAGAGACAGATGGCCTCAAATTCGATGTTGGTAAAACTATTTTCGTCTTTTTATTTCCATTTTTTTACATTTACTATTTTTTGTAGTCCCTGAAGGAGGATCTGTAGTTGATTACCTTTAATCCTATAAGAGCGATCAATAAACTGAATCCCTGGTAGCAGTTGTCGTCGCAAGTAACCATTTTCATCAAGATGGTGTGGACAAACTCTTACATTTTCTGAGACGTACATATTTGTTTCTGCAAAAATGTGTGCTCGACATTTGCTATGCAACCTGTTTAGTTCATCATGATTCTCATCGCATATAGCACACCTTATACTAGTTTTGGATGGTAAAACATTTAACCCTAAACAGGTCGGATCAGTATCAAGAATGTCAATTTCTTCTGCAATAAATCGGTTACAATCTAAACTGGTGGACAGTTGCTTTGCAACATGGAAAATTTTACCCAAATTCAAATCTCGATATTTTCGGAACGGAAAGAGATATCGAGTTGCGGTATTCGGGAGGTTCTTCACCAACTCGTTAGGAACACGCACAAGGTTTGACCGGTATATTTCTTTCATTTGTGCACTTATACAGGGTGAGTAAAGGAAGTCATGTTTTTTTGGCAAAGTTTGGGGCTATGCCAGATTCTCACTTTTTGATCTTGGAAATTTTTATATGCATCTTTTTAATCCTTGGACTATCCCAAAAATAGTATATTGTTGTATTAGGAGTAGAAGCTTTACTTTTTTGTGCTGAAGCAGTAGGTTTGCGAGCCGAACGAAGTGAGGCTTGCAATACGGCTGAAGCACAAAAAAGTGCTTCTACTCCGTATGTAACACGCTATTTTTTCTCCAAACGAATGGGGTAAGCTCGGGGGCAACTGAATGGTTAAGCGGCAGTAAAAGTACGAGCGGCACTAAAAGTACTTTTGCTGCCGCTCCAGCGGCACTAAAAGTACTTCTACTGCCGCTACGGTTGCCTAGCAGCATAGAAATTAAATTTCTACCACCTCGACAGGTGTTAACCCGCTGGATTTGCCTACCAGCAGAGAAATTAAATTTCTAACATCTTGACAGGTGCTGACAAAGTGACGTTTTTTTGACGTTTGGAGAAAAAAGTAATATCTCGAATTTTTCGAAATTTGGCTATAACGCAAATTATCGAATTTTTAAAAAAGGGTTACATTTATCCCTAAGAAACTGACTTTTTCGGGGTTTCGCTTGAGAATGGGTATTTTTTCCCATACTTTTGCATGAAGTAGAATTTCTTGGCCCCGAGAAAAGATTGAAGCACTCATTGAACGTTAAGCCTACAGTGGCGTGCAGAAAAAATTATTTATTCACGGGTAGAGGAACTATTGAAAATCCTCTTGTCTTGCAATAGCTATTCCTCTCTTGATAGCATTTTCTTCGTCATCAATCCGTGCCATACGATTAATGTTGTTTTGTACTACCTATATTGCAACGGGTTCGCAGGGGCTGTACTACCATTCCCCTATATGGTTAGAATATGATTCAACATAATTTTTCGTAGGTTTTTCTACTTACCAACAAGATCTTAGATATTTCTCTTCACATAAAATGTTGTTTGGCTCTAGCTGGGGTGGAAAAGTGGGTGAACTTAGTCCAGCTATTTTTTTGAAGAGCTAGTTTCTCTAAATACCAGTGCGATTTTGTTATTTGCTATCCAAGTATGGAAAATTATGCAGCTTTTTTGCAGAAGATTGAAGTTACTTCTAACTTCTATTTTGGTAACTTCATAGACTGTGGTCATATAGACACATAATATGCAGCAACCTGTGTAAACTCTCAAACTTATATTTCGACGTTCCAATCACATATGGGAAAAGAAAGTATGCACCTTTTCCTTGAAAAAAAAAAAAGATGAATCTTCTTATGTCATAAAAATCACCATAATATGCACAAGTTCAGCAGCAGTGCAGTATTATCACGTTAAAACTGAATTTACAGAAGACTGTTTTTTCCTTCTCCAGTAAAGATTTAATGCTTACACGCCCCTGTGATATCCGATTGCCACTAAAAAACTATCTTCCCGATTATATAATCCGTTTTCTTTTTGGGAAGGATTGGATGCTTTTTTCTTTTGAGAAGTGAGAAATGAATAGGGAAAATAAGTTTTTTCTGTTCAGATGAAACAATATACTGGTCACTTCTTCTGTTTTCGGAAGTCTGGTGAGCGTAAACAGCTACTTTCAATAGGTATATCAATTTTTACGTACACCATTAACATTAATATTTGACTCTTGTTTACTGGCCTATTTTTAGGGTTGGGGAAAAAAAAAGTTTGGGTTAGTTTTTTGGAAGATTTGTTAACCCTTTGGGTCAATCTTTTTCAGTTTTGTAATGTTATAGCTAACTTAACTGATAAAAATAGGTGCTGAGTATGATAAAGCATAGGCTTGATGGCGCCACTTTGACACTCTATATCTCGAAAACTACTCGATGTACCCACCTTTTTTTTTGCACGTAAACTATAAGGGCAACATGGACTACATCATATAAAAAGTTCAGACATTTTGACCGAAACCGATTTTCTGTGTATTTAGTGCGTCGTACTTTATCATGGTGTATGAAAACCACTTAATATTCAAATACGTGCATTAAAATCGAAAACGGCGTAGAAAGTTGCTAAGGGCCTGATACATATTTTGCATTTTTGATACATATTTTGCATTTTTGGCGCCCCATCTATACTACAAGCGGACAATGGCTGGGAATTTGCAAACCGTGTTATAGAACAGTTATGTTCCATGTGGAGTGGCCTTGAAATAGAATATAACAAACCGCAATGTCCCCCGGTTGCATCTATGCGAAGGCCTGTGATTTTCTATTTATACAGGGTGTCCCAGGGAAAACAGTCCACCCCGATTTATTGGGTTTGGGATGAGAATCTGGGAAAACGCTCGGACACGTCGATGTTTGATTTGAGGGGGAACTATTTTTCAGTTTTTAACATCCCCGTAGCTTCAACCCCCTAGCTAGGGGGAGAACAACCCCCCAAATTTGAATAGGGGATCGGGGTCGTGTCATACCTCTTTTTAAAGGTCTCATCAAGTTATTTATGGCCCTAGAGTTTCATCTTATTATTTTCATCCGTAACGAAATGACAGCTTATCAAAATCTTGGAAATGGACTATGTTTTAGTAGGAGTAAACGCGGTACTTACCTCCCTTAATAAAAAACAAGTAAAAATACCTACAATTCACAATTCTCGTGTACACCTCATTAATAATAATGAGAAAAAACTTCATTTCAAGTATTTTTATTAAGGGAGGTAAGTATCGCTTTTGCTCCCACTAAAACTAATAGTCTATTTCCAAGATTTTGACAAGCTGTCATGTCGTTACGGATGAAAATAATGGGACGAAATTCTAGGGGCATAAAGAACTCGATGAGACCTTTAAAAAGAGATATATAATGACCCCTATCCCCTATTCAAATTTGGGGGGTTGTTTTCCCCCTAGCTAGGGGGTTGAAACTACGGGGATAAAAAAAACTGAAAAATAGTTCCCCCTCAAATCAAACATCGACGTGTCCGAGCGTTTTTCCAGATTCTCATCCCAAATCCAATAAATCGGGGTGGACTGTTTTCCCTGGGACACCCTGTATAAACACCACACTATGCAATTTAAGGCTACAAATAACAGTATATTACATATTAACATTAGGGCCGGTTTCTTAATACCGAGTCAGTTTCAGGTTGGTTTCAACTCCATGGTAAGCGTGTCCAGTTGTTATGTTTATCCTGGAGTTATCCTTAACCCGGGGGTGACTTGCTATTGAGAATATTGTTATGCCTATACATAAAACAGGCAGTAAACATAAAATTCCAAATAACAGGCCAATGCAAAAAAAGACTAACGGACTTTCTAAATTTTAATAATATAATAAGTTAAAATCAGTAAAAAGCACAGAAGATGCTATGTATCAAGTGGTAAATGATATAACAAGTAACTCAGATAAAAGTAATGCCTGTATTGCAGCATTATTAGGTCTTGCAAAAGCATTCGATACTGTATCCTATGATATTCTTCTTAAAGTTCTAGAAAACTATGGGATAAAGGGTATTGTTCTGACATTGTTCCAAAATTATTTTTAGTTTTAGTTTTTTAGTGAAACCCGGAATCCGTGACAATATCCTTTTGCTGAATGGGATACTAAATGCTGTTTCAAATTTTTTCTGAATCTAAATTTAGCGTTACATATGTTGCATTTAAAATTCTTCTTCTCATCCGAGTGTGTTAATAAGTGTCCCCTCAAACTGCTTTTGTGTTTAAATTTTGCAGTGTCACATTCAAAAGGATAAATATCCGAATGTGTTAATTTGTGAGTCTCCAAATCGTGTTTTCGTTTAAACTTTGCTTTGCAAGTACCACATGCGAAACGATAATTATCCGAGTGTGTTTCTATGTGAGAATTCAAACTGAATTTTCGTTTAAATTTTGCATTGCAAGTGTCACATTCAAACGGATAAATATTCAAATATACGAATGAATGCTTTTCTAAGGCTCCCTTGGTTTTAAGTTTAGCTTCGCATACGTTACACCGAAAATCCTTGTTACACCGAAAATTCTTGTTTAAATTTTGCTTTGCAAGTGTCACATTTAAGAGGGCAAATATCCGAATGTTTTATTAAATTATTTTTGGATTATTTGGACCAATTAATTCAATAGCTGATATTTCTATTTCGTTTTTAATGTCATCCTCTAGATAATCATTATGACATAAACCTAAAAAAAAAGGATCAGATTCATAGCTAGATTTTGAAATTTAACTAAATGGGTGAGAGTTATGGCACTAAAAACTCCAAAAAATGATAAAAGCCAACTTAACTTTCAAATTATCAAAGTTTGAATTTGAGCGACAAGAAATAAGATTTTTGGGATTTATTTAAACTGAAAAGAATCTACAACCAAGTGACACCAAGCTGAACTCAAATAACAAATTTCGGCAGCCTACCCATAAACATGCGGTGGTTCTAACTGGATTTATCCGAAGATTTATTAGTGGTTATGCTGAGATCTGCCGACCACTGGCTGACTTAACCAAGGAAATTGAGGAATTTCTCTGGAGCAGAAACCAAGAAACATCCTTTAACGTGCTGAAGGACAAATTGCTACGAGCGCTGATATTACAACTCTATGATCCCAAAAGAATAACAGAATTACATTGTAATGTTGCAAGTCATGGAGTTGCTGGTATGTTGTTGTAGAGAGGTGATGATGAGAGGATGCATAATTTATTTTATTTTATTTATTAAATTCATGGGAGAACCCCATTACAGCATAATAATAACAATACATAATATAATCATTAATAGTTCCTTAAATTCTAAAAGGTATACATTATAGAACTGTAATTACAAATACTTAAATTTAAAGGATCTACATCACAGTGTTTATTTAAAAACCCAAGGGCCCTACCAAATGGATTATAACATTTGTAGAGTGAAATTTTATATGGAAAAATTCATAGGATCTCAATGTACGCTGTGGAATATTGAAACTGATTCTACCTATAAGTTCAGGACAATCAATAATGTCTAAAAATAAATAAGGAGTCAAATTGAATTGTATTGTAAAATGTTGTTAATTTTAATCTATCCAAGATTACTTTTTTATGAATGTCTGCAGGTGGGATTCCCATTCTATAACCAGAATATTTGAGAAACCAGTTGAAAATTGCAGTACCTTGAATAAAACTGGGACAAGTGAGATGGGTCGGTAGTTGTTTACAGCATCCACGTCACCCTTCTTAAATACAAGAACTACTATTGACTTCTTCAAACAGATAATTCTAAGTGTTTTTGATAAAAGGAAAAAAGTAGGTACTTTCTAGACCGCCTTTGTTGCAAATAACGAATTCCAATCATAATTTAGAGGTATATCACTGAAAAGCGAATAAAGGGAGCTTTCTAAAAATGATATAAAAAATCCAGGCCGTATTTAAAAAAATGAACTTGATGATGGTAGCTCGATCACGAAACGTCGGATTTGAAATTTGAAGATGCCATATTGTAGAGCGATAAAAATTATAAAACTCTCAAATTCAAATTGTGTCCAAAAATCAATAGTTTTCGAAATAATTGATGAAATATTTTTAGGCGTTTCTTAGAAATCACCATGTATTTCGTAAACTAGAAGGAATTTGGCAACACTGTAAACCAGTCTTGAATTACCATCAAAAATGACAACTTTTTTCTAATTTAACCGACCCCGTACCTCTTATGGTTTCGGAGATAACAATAGTAGTATCACTTAAAACGGACGCCCTATATATTGTATGTACAGGGAATCCCAAAAGAACCGGAACGGTCAAATATCTTGGCAACGTCGTGACATAACGGTATAAAATTTGGTATACGGGGGTTTTTAATAGTGCCGGATCTGAAAATGATATTTGCACCGTTGCCGGTTTTATAGTTTTTCCGACAAATCTTTCAACTTTATTTTTTAAATGCTAAGCTGAAGTAATTTTTCATTAAAAATGTTGATCAAACCAAAGTGTTTTCAATTCTAAAATATCAAATTTTTCTTTCATGGTTTTTAAAAGATATGGCAATACTGCATTTTCATTTAAAAAAAACTGAAATGGTAAAATATCTTAGCAACGGCTTGATACAACGTTATGACATTTGGTATACAGGGGTTTTTAAAAGTGCCGGATCTAAAAATAATATTTGCAACGTTGCCAGTTCTACAGTTTTCCTGATAAATCTCTCAACTTTAGTTTTTTCAATGCAAAACTATAGTAGTTTTTCATTTAAAATGTTGGTCAAACCAAAGTGTCTACAATCCTAAAATATCAATTTTTTCTCGTGTGGTTTTTAAAAGATATGGCCATACTGCATTTTCATTCAAAAGAACTGAAATGGTGGAATATCTTAGCAACGGCTTAATATAACGTTATGACATTTGGTATACAGGGGTTTTTAAAAGTGCCGGATCTAAAAATAATATTTGCAACGTTGCCAGTTTTACAGTTTTTCAGATAAATTTTTTAAATTAAATGCGTCGCTATGGTAGTTTTTCATTTAAAATGTTGGTGAAACCAAAGTATAAATTATTGAATTTGTCTTTTTCGAATTTTTAAAGATATGGCAATAATGCATTTTCATGTAAAATAACTGGAACGGAGGAATATCTCACTAGCGGCGTAACATAACGTAATATTATTAGAAATTATTTAGTTAAGTGTTCAAATAATGGACCCACTGATCTCAAAAATAAATGGAAAACAAAAAACGCGCCTAATGCTGCTAATTTACGAGGTCATAATGTAAACGACTGGGACAGCTGTGAGCGTGCGCAGTAGATACATGTACTGTGCGTAGGTACGCAAAATATAGCCAATGAGAATAAAGGATATTTCAAAATTTAAAACAGTTGTTCGAAAGTGAAACACTGCGCAGACGTTAGGCTGTTCCGTTGCACAACTGTCCGTAGAATATTGACCCAAAATTTTCGCACAAGTTTAGCCAATCAAGCCGTACGATTGTTTATCCATTTATTTCTGAGATCAGTGAATCGACCTTAGAAATTTCAATTTTTTTTTATTAAAGTTCCGGTTTTTATAAAATATTTTATTCTATCGCGAATGGTAAACTATCATTTAATCGACTCAAAAGTCAAAACTCGTTGTTAAAGTAACACTTTATTTGAAGTAGTGAAATCGAACAATTTTTACCAACTCATTTGTCAATTTTACCCACTCATACGTCAATTTTACCCACTCATACGTCAATTTTACCCACTCGTTCTCTTCTTTTATAATAATTAGTGTTTTTGACAGAAATTTGATATGTTGCATGATTTACAACACCAGAAATGTGTCAGTTTGTTAGGTACTTTGTCAATTTGTCATAATTTAGCACATTTTAGTTTATGATTTCAGTAATTGTGATAAATGAAAAGTGGCTCAAGAATAAAATAGAATATTAGACACAATGGTAAAAAAGCTTTACTTGTTCGTGGAATTAATCCACTCGCTCCTTCGTCGCTCGTGAATCAACATTTTCCACTCACTAAAGCATCTTTTTACCGTCTTGTATAATAAATAACTATTAAACACTTAAAAATCTATAACTCGAAAACTAAGCAATCATTGGAATTCATACTTCAGTGAGGTGGAACAGCTTCAAAAAAACTCAAAAACCGTGTTTCGACTTTTTCAAATTTCAATATTTTTTGTATTTTGATTTTTTTTGCTTAAATTTTGACATAGTCCCGTGGCCCGTATGATATCCAATTGCTCGGTAATGGATGTATTTGGTCAAATATCAAATAGGTATCCTAAAAGACAAAATTACTAATCATTTAATACCTTTTTGGACCCGACTGGTAAAATAGAAAATTTTGAAAAAATCCAAAATTTTCAACATGACATGAAATTTTTATTTGTCTGATTCTAGCAATATTCCTATTAATGTTCCTATTAATATGACAGACTTGGATATTGTTTGACAAATAATGGCCAATTTTTTTGAACACCTCATACGTTAAATCTTCTACTTTTGTCGAGCTATCTGCTTTCCGACGAACTAGTTGTTTTTGTAGAAATATTAATAGGAACACTGCTAGGATAAAGCAAATAAAAATTTAATGTAAAGTTAAAATTTCTAGAACTTTTCAAAATGTGTCGGGTCCAAAAAGGTCTTAAATAATTCTTAATTTAGTTGTCTTTTAGAATATATATTTGATATTTGACCAAATACATCCATTACCGAGCAATTGGATATCACAAGGACATGTCAAAATTTAAGAAAAAAATAAAAATAAAAATACAAAAAATTATTAAAATTTTGAAAAAGTCGAAGACGGTTTTTGAGTTCTTCTACCTCACTAAGTATGAATTCCAATTATTGTTTAGTTTTCGAGTTATGGATTTTCAAGTGTTTAAAATATTTAAAAAAAATCAGAACTTTAATGATTTTTTTCTGAAATTTCTAAGGTCTATTATTTAAACACTTAACTAAATAATTTTTGATAATATTACGTTATGTTACGTCCTTGGTGAGATAATTTACCGTTCCAGTTCTTTTGAATGAAAATGCATTATTGCCATATCTCTCAAAATGCGAAAAAAAAAAAAATTTGATAATTTAGACCTAAAAACACTTTGGTTTGACCAACATTTTAAATGAAAAACTACCATAGTTTTGCATTTAAAAAACTAAAGTTGAGAGATTTATCGGAAAAACTGTAAAACTGGCAACGTTGCAAATATTATTTTTAGATCTGGCACTTTTAAAACCCTATGTAGACAAAATGTCATAATGATGTATTAAGCCGTTGCTAAGATATTTTACCATTTCAATTCTTTTAAATGAAAATGCAGTATTGCCATATCTTATTTTAAAAACCACACGAGAAAAATTTGATATTTTAGGATTGTAAACACTTTAGTTTGACCAACATTTTTAACGAAAAACTACCATAGTTTTGCATTGAAAAACTAAAGTTGAGAGATTTCTCGGAAAAACTGTAGAACTGGCAACGTTGCAAATATTATTTTTATATCCGGCACTTTATAAACCTCTTTATACCAAATGTCATAACGTTGTATTAAGCCCTTGCTAAGATACTTCACCATTTCAGTTCTTTAAATGAAAATGCAGTATTGCCATATCTTTCTGAAACCACGAAATAAAAATTTGATATTTTAGAATTGAAAACATATTGGTTTGAACAACATTTTAGAAGAAAAATTACTGTACCTTTGCATTTAAAAAAATAAAGTTTAGAGATTTTGGGATACCCTGTATAGTCAGGACAAGTTCCTTAACAAAGCTGTCATTATGGAAAAAGTTATTAGATTTAATACATAGTTTCAATGAGAAATTGGGAGATCATTTTCTCAAATTTGAAACAACTATTAGAGAGTTGAAAGATCAGGGTTCGAACATTGATGAAAGGGATCAAGTATGTCATCTTTGCCATGTGAATATGACACAACTGTCACAGCAATAGATACAGTTGCACATGTTAAAATGGATTTTGTCAAAGCAAGGCTTTTGGACGGAGAAATTAAGTTCAAAAGTTGACAGTAGCGAAAATGAAGTACTTTTCATAAAAAGATGCTATAGGTGTGGAAGTTTGGTGCACAAACAATCTTATTGTCCCAAGGAAAATAAGAACCAAAACTATTCTAATCAACTTTGAGGTCAAAATGCAAGAGCTATAGATCAAATTATAGAAGGTATGGTGGATTCAGAGGAAATAGAGATAAAAATTACCATAATAGACAAGAAAATGCTAATGCGGCAGAAGAAGGGGGAGTGCTGTACGTAGCACATATTGGTAATGTAAATCAACACAAAATATTTTTTTGTTATAGATTCAGGTGCCAGTAACCATTTTGTGTAAAAAAAATTAGAGAAGTATATACAGGGTGACAATTTGAAAAGTAGTAATCGGGAATATCTCTCAGACAAAAAATACTATCACCCCACCTGACCCCTGAGGGGGTAACTACCCCAACTTATTTTTTTTTTAATACGAACCTACCTTATGTTGCACATCGTTGGATAGCTCGTTGTTATCCACATTTGGTTTCTCCGATGTGTATTTGAGACTTTTATGACAGAATTCTTTTGTCAATAGTCAAAAATTACTAGTTTTCAAAATATGCTTACTTTTAAACACCGATATCTCGAAAAGTAATAGTCCGATTTAAGATTTTGCTATATGACTGTGAAGAGATAGCCACGAGCTATCGAACGATGTGTAACACAAGGTAAGTTCGCATTTGAAAAAAATAAGTTAGGGTAGCTACCCACTAAGGGGTGAGGCGGGGTGACTCAAAAAGTGCCTCATTTTGCTTCCCCCTCCAATCTCCCGATACGTATTTGAGATCTTCCTGATAGTATTTTTTGTCTAAGAGATATTCCCGATTGCTACTTTTCAAATTGTCACCCTGTATGTATTTGATGTAGAGAGATTGCCAAATTATGTTGAAATACTTATTGCAAATGAGGAAGCTTTGGAAACAAATATGATTGAGAAGCTAAGAAGCAAGTGTCAAAACCAAGAAGTTACCATTGAAGTCCTTGTTGTGCACAAAGTAAGCATTACATTCAAACTTACACTTATCTAGCAAAATGTGTCATTGATGGCCGTTTGCACGGGTTCCACTTAACACGTTTTGAGTGAAGCTTAACTTTAGGTGTCCCTAAACTAATTATTTTCCGTTGCACAGTCGTTGAACCGGCACTTAAGGTAGACTTAAATGAGAGCAAGATAAACCGAAGATTTCTTGGGTTTATGGCCATTTGCACCGCTATCACTTAAGGGATATTTGATTTAAGTGGAGCTTTTGAATGTGACTTTTGTTTCTACGAGAGTCACATTCAAAACTCCACTCGGATTAAATATCCCTTAAGTTATAGCGGTGCAAATGCCCGTTAAACTGACCCCTAACTAATTTATTTTAATTTGTCATTTTTTTGTCATTTTTGAAAGTTAGCGTAGTGGCGTCTTTGGTTTGTGCACAGCGTTTGTGTATAGTTTGGTTTGTCTGAGTTTAGAATATTAGAGACTTTTTGCACCCCTTATAATAACAGCAGTTTTTGGATCAGTTATGGTTACCCTTATCGGTGATAACGATTACCAAGAACTTCAAAATCAGAGATTTTGCATCGCTAAACGTTTACATAATTCCGTTATTTCTATTTTGCCTCTGGGCCATGAACTGCGCCTGCGCCTTCGGATGTAACCCAATTTCATAATTAATTAATTATTTATTTATTAAAACGGGATGACATCTATTCAATTTTCTTCAATGTGGCATCCACACAGTTTTACCATAACCATAGGTATAGCTATAACCACAAGGTTATTCCTCCTTAAATAACGCCGCTCGTTGTGGTTGATAAGTACAACGAACAGTTATTAACTACTGCGCATACTCAGTATAACGATAACCACAACGGAATGACAAAATAAGAGGTGCAAAAAGTCTCTATCATTACGTTATGGTATGATTTTCTGACGTTTGAGAGTTAAACAGGGATGCTATTTTCTTCCATGCATCATCTTTTTGACGCCAAGTTAAAGAGTCTGTTTTTTTGTTCTCGATTACCCCTTTGAAGGCAAAAATAGTGTGCAATAACATTTTTTTTTTCGCTAGGGGAAAAATTCGGAGCCCTTTTTTTCACCTCACTAACTTCGTTTGTCGCGTCACTCATTTTTTTCACAGCACAAAGAAGATCAATTGCCACAAAAATGATAAACGTCGGTTCTCGGTTCTACGTAACCCAATGACATTGACGTAACCCCACGAACCTAACCTAGAAAAATCAAAACAAACAACAAACCCTCAATATTTTGACAAGAAAGTTACTATAGCAACATGATATGTTCCTATATTTTGGAACGTTGCCGGTTTTACCCACCACTTAGGTAAACTTTGGACAAGGGGAACCCTTGCAAACTATATAATCGTTAGGGTACACCTCAGATTTAGGTTACACTTAACGGAGGTGGGAGTTTTTAGGGGAATCTGTGCAAACGGCCAAAGTTTACGTAAGTGGTAGGTAAAACCGGCAACGTTTCAAAATATAGTACTATCTAAGAACATATCATGTTGTTATAGTAACTTTTTTTTCAAAATGTTAAGGGTTTGTTGTTTGTTTTGATTTTTCTAGGTTAGGTTCGTGGGGTTACATAGAACCTTAGAGCAGGAAAAGGTAAAGTGGAGTTGGAAAATGAAGCCGTTTTTTTCAGGTATTTAGGTACCAAAAAAAATGGCGGTATAGGCAATTCAATACTTTACCTGTATTTTGGTGCCAAGCACCTGCCAAAATTTTGGCTTCACTTTAGTTTCATAAGTAAAATGGCGCGTTCTTACTCCTTATGTCCGTAGGACAGCGCTTTACCTGCTCTAAGCGTAGAACCGAGAACAGAGGTGTATTATTTTTGTGGCTATTGATCTTTGTGTTGTAAAAAAAATGAGTGAGGCGACAACCAAAATAAGTTGGGTGAAAAAAAGTGCTTCGAATTTTTCACTTAGCAAAAAAACAATGTTATTGAACACTATATTTGCCTTCAAAGGAATAATTGAATACAAAAAAAAACAGACTCTGTAACTTAGCGTCAAAAAAATGATGCATGGAAGAAAATAGCATCTCTGTTTAACTCTCTAACGCCAGAAAACCATCCCAGAACGTAAAAATATTCTTAGCTCAGACCAACCAAACTAAAAACAAACCAAAGACGCTACTACGTTAACTTTCAAAAATGGCAAAAAAATGACAAAGGTCAAATAAACTGCTAAACAAATGAAGCGGAACAAGCGAATTTATAGGGAAATTTCAAATTCCAATATTACTCGAACTGAAAAAGATATCAATGAGCGATTTTGAGAAAATTACCTTCTAAATTACGCAAATCACTCATTGATATCTTCTTTAGTTCGCGGAATATTGGAATCCAAAGTGAAACCAAAAATTCGCTCGTTCCGCTTCATTTGTCCAGCAGTTTAGTTCGGGAAAGGCTAACTGCCTTGATATCCCCCGGTTATTAGCAATATTACTTTTATGACCAGATTTGTAGATGGGGGTAACAAAGCTGTTCTTTTAATACTCGGGAAAATGTCCTGTAACTAATAAGATATTAAACTTACACTTATCTAGCTGAATGCGACACTGAATGGTATTTTAAACTACTTCTTGTTTTATATTTGGCATTGCATATGTTGCATTTAAAATTCCTCTCATCCGAGTGTGTTAATATGTGATTCTTCAAATTGTCTTTTCTGTTAAATTTTGCATTACAAATGTTGCATTCAAAATTCCTCTCATCCGAGTGTGTTAATAAATGATTCTTCAACTTGTATTTAAGTTTAAATTTTGATTTACACGTGTCACATTCAAAAGGATAAATATCAGAATGTGTTAGTTTATGAATCTTCAAACTGCTTTTAAGTTTAAATTTTGATTTGCATGTGTCACATTCAAAAGGATGAATATCAGAATGTGTTAGTTTGTGTTTTTTCAAATAGTATCTATCTTTAAATTTTGCTTTGCAAATGTCACATTCAAAAGGATAAATATTCGAATGTGTTAAAATGTGCCTTTGCAAATTAATTTTTTGTTTAAATTTTGCATTGCAAATGTTACATTCAAATGGATAAATATCAGAATGTATTAGTTTGTGAATCTTCAAACTGCCTTTAAGTTTAAATTTTGATTTGCATGTGTCACATTCAAAAGGATAAATATCAGAATGTGTTAATTTGTGTGTTTTCAAATGGTATTTTGTTTTAAATTTTGCTTTGCAAATATCACATTTAAAAGGATAAATATCCAAGTGTGTTGAAATGTGCCTTTTTAAACTACCTTTCTGTTTAAATTTTGCATTGCATATTTTGCATTTAAAATTATTCCCATTCGAGTGTGTTGATATGATGTGTGCCTTCAAATCGCCGTTTTCTTTAAATTTTGTCTTACATGTATCACATTCAAAAGGATGAATATTCAAATGTGTTATTAAATGATGTTTCAAATTTGATTTGGCTCTAAACATAGCATTGCAAGTGTAACATTGAAACTTCCTAACAAAACCTTGTGATGATACATTGATGTCACTCGAATGTTCTTCTTCCCCTTCCCCCACAAATAATCCTTCATTTGGATCGATTAATTCAATATCTAATACTTTACCTATGTATAGGCATGCTGACTCTAGTTGTCCTAACATAATGCTATCTGACCATGTCCGTCATGTTTTTTATCAAATGAACAATGGATTGAGAAATTTTCAGCTGTCATGAAACTCTTTCATCGCGATTAATTTTTTACACATTCAAAGGTGCGTGGGCGTAGCTTGTTCCGCTACCTTACTTGCTGACTCGAGTATAGTTATATACATCACAAATACAAGCTTATATTACATTTTCAGCTTTCATGAAACTCTTGCACTTTTTTGGCGCTGGCTCTCGGACTACTATGACAAATTCAAAAACTGTTTCAAAATCAGAAAAAAACGCGCATATTTTTTACCTTTTTTTGCTAAGAAGTACCTACGGTCAAAGTTTACAGTGACGGTTCAGAGAAAATTGAAGAAAACCAATTCAATTTATTTTCCTATTTTCTTTTTTTTTGTCGGAAATACTACCTCTCAAAATGGTTTTATATTTTTGTTTCATTCTTTGGTCCAAAACAAAGGTATTTTTTTTTTACTTGACGAAAATCGGTTAATAAATAAGAAAGTTACGATTTTTTTCAAGAATAGCAGCAGCCGCCATCTTCAATTCATCATGGCGGAAAAAGCAAGCCTCCTAGGAAGTGTAACTTTTTTTTACAGACTACTATTGATGGGTACTATCATCTGTGCAAAAATCAGCTTGATTGCAAAAACTTCTCCTAAAGGCCATTTTTTCAGTTAACTGCCCTGGCCTATAATAGATTAGCAGATTTACCGACAATAACCTAGTTAGTTTGAATTAGTTTGCAAGTTTGGTAATGTTTTCTTGAAACTGCAAATTAACCAGGTTATTATTGGTAAGTTTGGTTATGTCTGATTTAAATTACAAAAAAACCTTAACGAACTGGGTTATTATTGGGGAGTTTGGAAATGTCTGAAAAAAATTGCAAACTAACCAATACTAACTGGGTTATTATCGCCAATTTTAATAATTTCTGATTAGGATTAAACAAGAAAAGTGTAAAGGACCTCGCACACTTCTTATAAGATTTTGAGATTCGGCATTTTTTTCTGAAAATTTGAACATTCTGATTAAAAGTGTCCATACGCAAAAACTGAACCTATGACTAGTTTTCGAGATACAGTATAACCATGATCAAGAAGGTAATTTGTTTTTTGAAGGTGACCATCGGCTAAATATTGACCATTTATTGAGAATAAGAGTAGAATCAAGACACCGAAATCCAGTTAAATATCGAATGTTTCCACTATAATTACCTAGAAATGATAAACCAAGAAATTTTTTCGATTATAGGATACTATACTATCAATGTTAATCTGGCGCAACAACACTAGGGATGTGCAAGCGTTATTTGGTTTCTTGCCTATGCAAGACATGAGCCGCATATGAACCTGCTTTTTATAGTGAATTTTAGGTATCTCAAGAATACTGTTTCAACATCCTGTATCTCGAAAAGTAGTCATAGGATTAAGTTGTGCTGATTTTAATCAGGATATCGAAAGTAGCATCCTATGAAAATTTCAGAAGATTGACCGAATCCCAAAATCTTATAAGAAGTGTGCGGGGTCCTTTACAGAAAAAATGTAAATTAACAGATAGAAGTGTAAATTTATAGATAGGAGTGTGAACTGTTACAAAAAAAAGTTAGCTTTACGATAGCAGCTCAGCGCCGTCTTATGAAACCAAAATACTTACTGGATGCCCATGAGATTACTTTCCGGCTGCCATTTTTTAATTTGTATATCGATACCTCAACGATCGAATAATTTGAAATTCAAATTTCAACAAAACTCGATTTGAAAGTGATGCAGGATGTGAAATGAACTGTAGAATCCGAAAAACAAAAAATATACATTTAAAAATCAAAGTTTCCGGTGAAACTGCAGCAGCCAATCTTAATTACTTTGAATGAATAATACGTAAAGTGAATGGAATGATAAATTCGAATTTTCGGTAATTATTAATTATCCGTTAACCTCTCCGAATTTGATGATTTCTTGTGGGAAAGTATATTTTCAGTCGCTCATCACAAAGATGAAATCCGTTTTTGTCGCTCGCGTTTCGTTTCCAAGATATGCATCATCAGGTTTTATAATCTAGATCTTCTCTGAATTCGCTAAATTTTTGTACAAAGGTATATTTTTGGTCGCTGACCGAATCTGAAGTCATTTTTCTTTGTCGCCCGCGTCTCATTCTTCAAATATTCATCATCAGATTTATCTTTATCAGTTGTGTCGCAATTGGCTTTTGATGTCATGTTTATTTGCTACGTAATCGGCAATAGCGATATTAAGCTGGTAAGGATAAATATTATTTATTGATCTGTGTCAAAAGTCGAGAAGAGGATTTTTATAAGTAGTAGTATTAGTGTATAGGTACATTATAATATTATCAAATAGGTTAATAATAATAATAATAATAATAATAATATATTTAAGCAATATTATAGAGTGAAATTTACAGTTTATTAATATATCACAATAATTCCTTAGATAGCTAATCATTTCTTTTTTAATTGTGCACATAGCCAAATTATTACCTGTAGGTGCCCATAGAATCATACGGTAATTCTCAAAGAAAAACACACTGGATTTAAATATTAAATGAAAATATGGCACGGTACCTATGTATCTATGCTTGTGAAATGGTCTTGATACCATACTTAATCTAACTTAAACTAGGTACCTACCTATACTAAAAACTAAAATACTCCAACAACCAAACCACCAACTTGTAGAATAACATACATATTTCTATTTTTTTTTTTATTAATTTTTAATAACACCATCAACCAAAAATCACTTGAACCATCCAAATCGAGGAGCATTCTCATAAATGAAGCTTCTGCAACATTTGCTAAAATGCCTAAAGGTTAATAGGTGCCTATTTATATTTCATGGACTTCCGAAAATATATTTTTCTTATCTATCGGATTGAAAACATCCGAATCCTCTTCTCAACCTTTGACACAGATCAATGCATAATATCTGTCCTCATCAGCCTAATATCGCTATTTATTTATTTTTTGATGCACAAATTCAATTAAAAACCTATAATTATAATTAGGCAGGTATATTAGTTATATGCCATGAAGAATTTGAAAAATGAATGAAATAAACCGAATTGAATTGATGATGATCAAGAAAATACAGACTTATCCAAACTAGCCCGTCCGCCTTGTGAGATAATACCCACAAATAAACATTTCATTTGAACAACAAAGCGCGCTCAAAGGACGCTATGCACTATGACCAAATTAACTTGTCATATATTTTTTTTTTTTTAAATTGTGACTTACAAGGATTAGATCGCACACTAAGCGAGCGGGTTATTATCGGTAAGATAGGTAAGTCTGCATTTTCCTTTTATTATTAATTCAATTTGTTATGTCGCTGTTTTGTTCAGATGTCACTATTTCTAATGTCGCGCTCTCGATATATCGCTCTTTTGAAACGTCGCTCAAAAACTGACTTCAGATTCGTGGTTAGCGACCAAAAATATGTCGTTGTGCAAAAAATTAGCGTAATCGGAGAAGATAAAACACTCGATAGAACATCAGGTCATCGGATCTATTATGATGATGAAAAACTCGTAAACGAAACGCGAGCGATAAAAACAGATTTCAGATTTGTGATTAGCGACCAAAAATATACCTTCCCACAAAAAATCATCAAATTCGGAGAATGTAACGGAATTTTCAAACTTTCATAAACCATCCGGCGTGGAAAATGAACAATTCTTCATATCACTATATTTATTTATTTATTTACGACTAATGTCACCCCCAGTAGTGCTTGTGGATTTGTATTGAGATGGATGAAATTTGCTATTAAAAATCTCAAATAAATTAATTTGTCGTAAATAAAGTAAAGTATACTACTCGCAATAATGGCTATAATTATTGACTCGTATAATCTACTATTATATAAACACCAAACTACAGAACTTTGAAGCCACAAATGATAAACTTCTCAACCAAAAATAAATGAAAGAACTCGAAAAAAAAAAAAAACATAAATATCTGTACATTTTCTATTTACCAAAGTTACATTGAAACCATAGTTTATCAATTTGCTTGGGATGCTGAATTTAACAACTGAATGGTATTTTAAATTATTTTTCGTTTTAAATTTGGCGATACATATGTTGCATTTAAAATTCCTCTCATCCGAGTGTGTTAATATGTGATTCTTCGAATGGTCCTTCCGTTTAAATTTTGATTTGCATGTGTCACATTCGAAAGGATAAATATCAGAATGTGTTTGTGTCTCTTCAAATAGTTTTTTTCTTCAAATTTTGCTTTGAAAATGTCACATTCAAAAATATAAACATCGAAGTGTGTTGATATGTGACTTTTCAAATTACGCTTGTGTTTAAATTTTGAATTGCGAATGTCACATTCAAATGGATAAATATTCGAATGTGTTAGTTTGTGAATCTTCAAAATGCCCTTAAGCTTAAATTTTGATTTGCATGTGTCACATTCGAAAGAAAAAATATCAGAATGTGTTTGTTAATTTGTTTCTTCAAATAATTTTTTCCTTTAAATTTTGCTTTACAAATGTCACATTCAAAAGGATAAATATCAGAATGTGTTAATTTGTGTTTCGTCAAATAGTTTTTTCCTTTAAATTTTGTTTTGCAAATGTCACATTCAAAAAGATAAATATCAGAATGTGTTAGTTTGTGATTCTTTAAAACGTCTTTCCGTTTAAATTTTGCTTTGCAAATGTCACATTCACAAGGATAAATATCTAAGTGTATTTGAATGTGCATTTTCAAATTAAATTTTTGAGTAAATTTTACGTTTTTTAAAATTCTTCTCATCCGAAGGTGTTAATATGATGTGGGCCTTCAAATCGCTATTTCCATCTTGTTTTGATAATGCTTTTCCTTTACAAATATTCCTTTATTTGGATCCATTAATTCAATATCTGATACTTCCATTTCGTTTTTAATGCCATCTTCTAGATATTGATTTATCATGAACCTAAGAAAAAACGTTTTGTAGATTCATAGTTAGATTTTGGAATTACAATAGGTAGGTTGGATTAAAATTCGAAATTCAAGAAATTAATACAATATAGAAACTTGTGGTAGAATTAGTTTTATTACTCATACAAAAGTAAAAAGAGTCTCGCCTAAGAGGATTTAATTTTTTTTTTTAATTTGGCTGTAACCTTATCACTCATTCATTCTACAGCGTGTCCCGCTTAAGGATTGACTACCCTGCTAAAAATTTTATTTTTCAACCTATTAAATTAATTTTTTTTTGTCTTATATATACTCGAATTTGGCACCTATTTGGCTCGAAATTTTATTTCTGCGGCTGTACTAGTGTACAGGGTGTCAACATTTATAGGCTCAAATTTCAATAAGTTTATAAGGATATTTTTTTTAGAAAAAATCTGATTCTGCAGATTCTGGTTAAGAAGGGTCTAAAACCCAAATGTACTGATTTTTGTTTCAATACAATACAGGGTGATGACAACAAATTTTCACAATTTAATGAATCAAACCGCAAAAATGTTATATTTTGAGACAAGCTTACTACAAGTTTTGGTTAGGGATGTTTAAAATTATGTTGTATCAAGTTGTGTGGTTCTCAAGGCCTCAAAATATAACATTTTTCCGGTTTGGTCCATTAAAATTTGAAAATTTGTTATGATGGCCTTGTATCACATGGGAACAAAAATTAGTCCATATGAGTTTTAGACCATTCTAAATAAGCTATCCTTAAGCGAGACACACTGTATATACCGGGTGTTTTTCAAAACCCGCTCACCCCTATAACTTTTTTATTTTTTCAAATAAACAAATGAAATTTGGTGTGTTTATTTATGACCCGGATGTGCATTATTTGACGTATTCAATTTTTTACTATCACTTCCGGTTTGACCGGAAGTGACCCTAACTTCCTTATCTTAAATGAGACGCCAGGTAAATTTTTCCTCATTTCAATAGAAAACTACATTACGAGTACAATGACACCTCATTTGTCACTTTTTGACATTTCACTTCCAAATTATTTAAATTTTTACTTTTTAATCTAGAGCGCCATGAATAAGTTAAAATGCTTAATTTTGCTCCTAGAAACATGGGAAAATTTGTTTTGAGCTTATTTTGAATTTAATATCCTCTAAAGGCTCATTTAAAGTTAGTAGCAGCGCATTTTTGGAATTATATCAATTTTTTCAAATGGAAAGGGTATGGCTCATTAGCATATTTCGAGAGAGCATTTTCTAACAAATAATTCAGTACCACACAATCGCTAGTTTATTCAAATATTGAACTGAAATTTTCCAAAAATATTTAGAATGCTAGAAAAATTCTTAATTTGAGTGATGAACTAGCGATTGTGTGGTACTGAATTGCCCGTTAGAAAACGCTCTTTTGGAACATGCTCATGAGTCATACCCTTTCCATTTGAAAAAACTGATATAATTCTAAAAATGCGCTTCTACTATCTTTAAATGAGTTTGTAGAGGATACAAAATACAAAATAAGATCAAAACAAATTTTCCCATGTTCCTAGGAGCAAAATTAATCATTTTGACTTATTCATGGTGCTCTAGATTTAAAAGTAAAAATTTAAATAATTTGGTGATGAAATGTCATAAAGTGACAAATGAGGTGTCATTGTACTTGTAATGTAGTTTTCTATTAAAATGAGGAAAAATATACCTAGCGTCTCATTTGAAATATCAAACACTTTATTAGCAATAAAAAGCTCTTACAAAATGATTTTATGAAATATTTTAAACCAGTAGGTATATACCCAACATGGAATGTCTGGAAAAGTATTCAACAAAGTCTATAAAGTTCTTACATATTTTTTACATTCAGTCTTAAATCTAGAGTAGGAGTCACATTGCTTCAATTCTGCGGGTATACTGTTAAACATTCTTAAGCCTACACTAAACAAAGTGTCACTCTGAAAATCACTAATGTAAAAATTATTTACCACACTGGATCGCGTTTGGTATGAATGAACATCTCGCACATAAGTAACTTCATCAGATAAATATGATGGTAACATATTATGTTTTAGTTTGAAAACAAAAGTTAGCATTATGTAAGTAAATCTTTGTTGTACATTCATAAGGTCTAATTTCTCCAGCATGGATTTTATTGGTGTTCTTTTGTTACAAAGTAATATTGCTCTCATGCAACGATTTTGTAGTTTTTGTAGCATGTCTCTTTGAGTCAAACTCAGATAATGATACAATGTACCGCAATATTCAAAATGAGGAGCAATTATTGACTTAAAAATTGTGAGTTTAGCGAAAAGTGAAATCTTGTTATTCAATCTGTAAAGAAAACCTGCTTTTTTTGCTATTTTCTTTTCTATGTAGTCACAGTGCAAGGATAGATTAAGTTCGGGATCCAGCATTACACCCAAATATTTGAAAGATTTAACCTGTTCTAAGATATCGTTATTCATAATTATTTTTACTGCTGCATTAGTACTTTGTGTTTGAACTTGATTAAGGCAATGTTTAGAACCAAGAATCATGAATTTCGTCTTTGCAACATTTAGTTTTAAACCATTTTCTATGAGCCACACATCAATATTTTCAAGATCTTTGTTTTACAGTTTTTCCATTAATGTTATTTCATCAATATCACAGACAAAATGAAGCAAAGTGTCATCTGCGAATAATTTTATTTGACAATGTTTGACATGAAGAACTATATCATTGATGAACAACAGGAAAAGAATAGGTCCCAATACTGAACCCTGAGGAACCCCTTGATCTATGCCTATGCTATTGGAATTGGCATTTTTAAATTTAACCTTCTGAAATCTCTCACTTAAGTATCCTTTGAACCATTTTAGTACTATGCCTATGAAATAAGAAAGTTAGGGTCACTTCCGGCCAAACCGGAAGTGATAGTAAAAAATTAAATACGTCAAATAATGCACATCCGGGTCATAAATAAACACACCAAATTTCATTTGTTTATCTGGAAAAATAAAAAAGTTATAGGGGTGAGCGGGTTTTGAAAAACACCCGGTATGTATATACCTAATATTACCATATACCACCACCTATTGTCCGTCGTTTTCAATCTGACACTTTCCGTATGAAGAGCGAAGAGGTGAAACTTATGGCAAGAACAGGTGTCACATCAGGTGGCCATTGGCGTTCTAATGTGTGGAGCCACCAGCTCACATTCCTTTGGAGTATTTGATTAAGATCGACGGACTTTATATGTATAAATACCAAACATTATTATGTACAGGGTGGTCAAAATTAGACACTTTTTTATGGAAACACCTTTCCTTTTTAGGGATAAAAAAAAATGTACGCCCCACCCATTTTGATATCTTCAACTGTTTAGCCGCTAGAGGGCGATTCTCGATTTTGAGCAAACCTCGGCCGACAAAAATAACCCTTTATAAGTTAGCACATGAGAGAAATGTTCCAAGCAAAAATTGTAACCAGAAAAAAAAAGAACAGACAAGAAAAAAAATATATGTAGTAGAAATTCCCAGAAAAGCACGCCATTTAAAACCCATTCTTATGTTACATTAATATGGTAACTTTATTCAGTTTGCACTATGTTCTTGATGAAACTCATTTAAATGGTTTACACTTCGAATTTTTGACACTTTAACATTTAATCTAACGTTAATATTTCCATTTCGACTCCACACATTTTTACGCGAAAATTTTTCCGCGGCACTCTTCATCAACTTAGCCCTCAAGCCTCCTTAATAACAATCTTCGAACCTTTTAACATTTTGCGATTTTTTAAGACTTTTGATATAATGTTAGAATCCGAAAATACTACCGAATCGTTGGCAGACTGAGACGATTGACTAGTTTTTTTGTATTAAACGAAAACAACTGATAAAGTCGGACTCTCGAATATTTACCTGCAATTTATTTTTTCAAATATTTAGAACCGACTGTTTTATGTTTGTTTCCGGATTTTCGGCAGGGATGCTATATAAACTTATATGGTTATTTCATGAAACTTGCTCTTGCGCATCCACTATCCGTAGTAGGTTTGTATTTTCCGGGTGAAGTTCTTTTAACTCCATTTGCATGGATGACATATTTTCTTCCAAGGAAAACATGGGCACTTCTAGCTGAGATTTTTTTTCATAAACTTCTCATCAATTTCCTTTGAAACAGCCGAAATGATTTTTTTTAAGTTTGGCGCGTCATTCATAAATACCTTGCGAATGGCGTCGATATCATATCTGACCTTGATAACGGCATGTTTCACTGATTTTTGAGACTTAGAATAAAGCAATTTCTGATTGAGAAAATTTGTCAAGAACTTCACTGGATATTTTCAAATCACAAAAAAAAAAATTGCAGCTAATCCAATCCTAACTTCTTTGAATAATTAACAATACGTAAAGTAAATGATAAATTATAATTTTCAAACTTTCATAAATCATCCGGCGTAGAAGACAATGAACAATTTTTCATATCATTATATTTATTTCTTTATATAAACACCAAACTACAGAACTCTAAAGCTACAAATAATGAACTCCTTCACCAAAAAGAAATGAAAGAATTTAAAAAAAAAACATAAGTATCCGTGCATTTTGCATCTACAAAAATTACATTGAAACCCTAGTTTATCGATTTGCTTGGGATTGTAAATTTAACAGAGCAAAACTTTACACTTATCTAGCTGAATGGATCACTGAATGTCGCTTTAAATTATTTTTGGCTTTGAATTTGGCGTTGCATATGTTGCATTTAAAATTCCTTTCATCCGAGTGTGTTAATAAATGATTCTTCAACTTGTATTTAAGTTTGAATTTTGATTTACACGTGTCACATTCAAAAGGATAAATATCCGAATGTGTTAGAATGTGCCTTTGCAAATTAATTTTTTGTTTAAATTTTGCATTGCAAATATCACATTCAAATGGATATATATCCGAATGTGTTAATATGTGGATTTTCAAATTACCTTTTTGTTTAAATTTTGCATTGCAAATGTCACATTCAAATGGCTAAATATTCGAATGTGTTAGTTTGTGAATCTTCAAATTGCCCTTAAGGTTAAATTTTGATTTGCATGTGACACATTCCAAAGGATAAATATCCGAATGTGTTAGTTTGTGAATCTTCAAATTGCTTTTAAGCTTAAATTTTGATATTAGCAAAACACCGCCCAGAAGCGGCTTGTTGAATGGCAGGCAGGTGTTGATTGTAGTAGCTAGCTATCTTTATTGCAAACAGGGATTATTCATTAGCGTTAAACAAGAAACGACTAACACGATATTGGTACTCCCAGAATAAAGGGCTCGTATCGAATATTTTCAGTTTATTTGTCAATTTGTTATTTTATTTATTCATCCCAATTAAATTTCGAGATATATTCACGTGTGGGCGGGGTTTTTACACCATTTTGAGCAATGATGTCTCCCTAACCCCCCGACCCCCGCGAGCAACTCACCTCCCCTGGCCAATGGGTGGTCTTGTCAACACAACAAATAATAGTTTATGAATGGGATGATCCGTCTATCTGTGTTTTGATGTCATTGTAATAGACAATGTAATAAATACAGAATACTTGAAGTTCTACCTACAGCTACTTTTTCCTATATGATTACAATAGAGTGCAATTTTTGAAAGCACCCATCTGTGTCAACACTAGATTCAACACTAGTCAATTGACCTTCTCTTGCATGACGATTGAAATTATGGATTCCATAATCTCTTGAAAATATTATGAATTGTTGATACTAAATTCTGCCTTCGTGCCTTCAGTCCTGTTCTGTTTAATGTATAGGTTAGGGAAGATTATGTTTCTGCGTCTGCGCGAATTATAAAGGTGAAATTTAGGGTGGGCTCCCTAGATTCTTGTGTTTACAACCACGAACCGAAGAGAAGTGTTTTTATCAGCTTGACAAAACTACCTGAAGCCAGGGGAAGAGGTCACATTTATTGAGGGTTACGGCCAATGTCTAGAAATGTCCATCTTGTAGCTGGGTTGCTGGTAAGGAGATTGCTCACATGTTTATAATTTATGTGAATAATATACAGTGTGATTATTTAGGTGTGCAACATATAAGGATTTTTTTTTTAGTAAAAGCAGAAGCCAAAGACAAACAAGGCCAAAAGTTGGTGCATGTCTGATAATCATATAAGGTGCACTTAGAATGGTTGCAAGTCAAACAGCATACAGGGTAGCTCAAACAATATCAAAATTGTACTGTAAAGTACTTTTATTTTAGAAAATTCAGCAAAATAATATTGAGAAAAGTTGTTTGGAATTAAAAGTTATGCCTAAATACCAAAGCATAGCCTCGTAAGATTTTTTTTTTTTTTCGAAAAAAATCTATAATTTCTATGTTTTTTATTTCCGCCCCTTAATACTTTCAGAAATTAATTAAAATCAAATCAATTTTACATAACTTTGTTCAAATTTAGGCATATTCGTAAAATTAACTTAGATTTTTAATTTTTTATGAAATCACAAATTTCATGTTTGTTGCATTGATATTCAACACAACTTTAAAATGTCGCAATTTTTTTTTAACAAGTTAAAACAGTACTGATGATAATTTGCATTTTAAAAAAACTCTCCTTAAAGTGCAAAAGTTTTATTTTATTCAAGTAAATATTAGTACAATTTTAATATTTTTTGAGTTACCCTATATGCTGTTTGACTTGCAACCGATTTTATTGCACCTAATATGATAATCGGACATGCACCAACTTTTAACTTTGTTTGTATTTTGGTCGTGCTATTACTAAAAAAAATCCCATATGTTGCACATTTAAATAATGTCACTGTATATGAATGCAAGATCATTTAAAAATAAAATGGACGAAATTGAAATTCTGTCATTGTTCTAAAAAAAAACATGGATGAAAATAATAAAGAACTATATTAAATTTTGAAAATTACAATAAATCCACATACAATTAATACTTGAATTAACTAATAAGCCTCCAATCCTAACTTCTCTGAATAAACAATACGTAAAGTGAATGATGAATTAGAATTTTCAAAAAACTTTCATAAACCATCTAGCATAAAAAACAATAGACAATTCTTCATCATTATATTTATTTATTTATATAATGATCGATTAATTTGAAATTAAAATCTCGATAGAGCTCGATTTAAAAGTAATGCGGGACGTGAAATGATCTGTGAAATCCGAAATACTAAAAATATACAGGGTGTGCCATTAAAAAAATAAAATTGCCGGAGAAAATAAAAATTCATAAACCTTGTCATAGATGCATAAAAATAAAATTTCGTTAGAATATCAACCCTACCAAGTTTCGTTGATATCGATAAACAAATAAAAAAATTGCAGCCGAAGAGTAATCTCGTGGGCACCTATTTATAAAACTAAACCAATTATGACAAAAGACATGGAACAAACCACAGGTAATTGGTCCAATACAATTGTTTCAAAATATGTAGTTAGGGCTAAAATAAAAAAATAATTATTATGATAAAAACTTAAAAATAATGTATACATAAATGCAAGATGGATAAAAAATAAAATGGATGAAATTGAAATATTGATTAATGAAAAAGAAAAATATATTCATTTTAATAATAATAGCAAATGCTTAGTTTTCGAAATACAGGGTGTCAAAGTTTCAAAAAAAATGTGTTTTGTTAGCTCAAAAATTCCTTTTTTAATTTTTTTTCTTAAATCTAGCAGGTTTATTTCTGATAACAAAAGACTGGTATATGTGACTTGTCATTTTTACGATATATTTTTATATGGAACTAGCTAATTACCCGCTGCGTTGCCAGCGTGAAAATACATTTTGAAATAATACACTTTTTTCAAATTTTTGTTGTTGATTTTCTATTTTTTTTTTTTATCCGATACCAGAGTCGCTTGAGCTGCTCTAGAGCGCCCCGGGCTGTTTATAGGCATTCCAGTGCATCAGAGTTTCGTGCAACCGAACTTTTTTTTCAGGGATAAAAATAGCCTATCCTATATCACTCCCCTCTATAGCCGAATTCGATTGACCGGATTAGATCGATCTGGTTTAATTTAAGTGAACCACACTGTGTTTAATTGAGGCTGGATCAGTGCACCCTCATCAACAAAAAATTGATCTAGATCAGAAGAAGTTCACTTAAATTGAACCCAAATCGATCTAATCTGAGTCAATCGAATTCAGCTTACATAGAGATACGTGGTATTAAATTCAATATCAGACCAGCCGTGTCCGATTTCAAAAAATTATAAAGTTACGTCGGTTGAATCTCGAGCCTAAATAAATGGCAACGTTGTTTCATGCTGTCAAAAAAAAGTTGGGTTATGTTGTTATGTAATATGAATGAGTTTGTTTACAATTAAATTATTAATTAATTCAAAATAAATGTCTTTTTCGAGATGCCTAATCTTCAACCACAAACCTTCCTTGGGATGGCTAACTTACCAAAGTTTCATCGTAATCGGATAAGTGGTGTAGGAGCGCATAGCCGGATACTCAGCAAACATTGATGTCTATATATATAGATAATGGATAATAGATAATTACGGTAAATCTAATTAAATTCTAAGATACCTTTTGTTATTACAAACAAATCTGTCAATTTCAAAGAAATTCGGGAAAAATTTTTTTTTCGAGCTTTGAAACCCTGTATCTCAAAAACTAAGCATTTGCGGACCTATATATTATAATTTTAAAAATTACCAACACATCCACATACAAATAACACATAAATTAGCAGCCAAACTTCTTTGAATAATTTACAATACGTAAAGTAAATGATAAATTAGAATATTCAAATTTTTATTAACTATCCGGCGTAAAAAACAATTCACAATTCTTCATATCATTATATTTATTTATTTATATAAACACTAAACTACAAAACTATAAAGCTACAGATGATAAACTTCTTAATCAAAAAAGAATGAAAGAACTTGAAAAAAAAACATAAGTATTTGTACATTTTGTAAATACAAAAGTTACGTTGAAAGTGTTGAAACCATAGTTTATCAATTTGCTTGGGATGCTAAAAACAAAGCCAGCATCACATTCAAACTTACACTCATCTAGCTGAATGCGACACTGAGTGGCGTTTTGAATGGTTTTTTGTTTTAAATTTGGCGCTGCATATGTTGCATTTGAAATTCCTATTATCCGAGTGTGTTACTAGGTGATTCTTCAAATGGTCTTTCCGTTTAAATTTTGATTTGCATGTGTCACATTCAAAAAGATAAATATCAGAATGTGTTAGTTTGTGTGTATTAAAATAGTTTTTTTCTTTAAATTTTGTTTTGCAAATGTCACATTCAGAAATATAGATATCAAAGTGCTTTGATATGTGATTTTTCAAATTACGTTTGTGTTTAAATTTTGCATTGCAAGTATTACATTCAAATGGATAAATATCAGAATGTGTTAATTTGTGTTTCTTCAAATAGTCTTTTCCTTTAAATTTTGCATTGCAAATGTCACATTCAAAAGGATAAATATCCGAATGTATTAGTTTGTGACTATTTAAATTGCCTCTTCGTTTAAATTTTGATTTGCATGTGTCACATTCAAAATGATAAATATCCACGTGTGTTGAGATGTGCCTCTTCAAATTACATTTGTGTTTAAATTTTGCACTGCATATGTTACATTTAAAATTCTTCTCATCTGAGTGTGTTAGTTTGTGTCTTTTCAAATCGCTTTTTCTTTTAAATTTTGCTTTACAACTGTTGCATTTAAAATTTGTCTCATCCAAGTGAGTTAGCTGGTGTTTCCTTCAAATTTTTTCTTACAAGTGTCACATTTAAAAGGAAAAATATCCGAGTGTATTGATATGTCACGCTGTATTTCATTTTTTTAGGTAAAATCCGCTTTGCAAGAAGTACATCCATTCATTATTAAATGTTGTTTCAAATTTGATTTGGTTTGGAATATAGCAGTGCAAGTGTAACATTGAAATTTCCTAATAATATCTTGTGTTGATAGATTGATGTCATTCGAATGTTCTTCTTCCTTTACAAATATTCCTTTATTTGGATCCATTAATTCAATATCTGATACTTCTATTTCGTTTTTAATACTATCTTCTGGATATTCATTTATCATAAACCTAAAAAAAAAAAACGATTTTTAGATTTATACTTAAATTTTGGAATTACACTAGGTAGGTGGGATTAAAATTCGGAATTCGAAAAATTGATAAAATATAGAAAATTGTGGTAGAATTAGTTTTAATACTCATACAAAAGTAAAAAGAGTATCGTAATAATGCATAAGAGAATTTAAAAAGATTTTAAAACACGGCTGCAACACTATCACTAATTCATTTTGTATACAGGTGTATATTTCAAGTGATACCACTATTGCTATATCCGAAACGGTAAGAGCTACAGGGTCGGTTAAATTAGAAAAAAGATGCCTTTTTTATGTTCATTTAAATCTCTTACATTGTTGCCAAATTCCTTATAGTTCATGAAAAACAGTGTGATTTTTAAGAAACACCTAAAAATATTTCATCCATTATTTCAAAAACAATTGATTTTCGAGACACAATTTAAATTTAAAAGTTTTACAATTTTTTTCGCTCTACAACATGGCATCTTCAAATTTTAAATCTGACGTTTCGTGATCGAGCTACCATCATCAACTTCATTTTTTTAAATACGAACCTGAATTTTTCATGTCATGTTTAGAAAGCGCTCTTTATTCCCTTTATAATGATATACATACATCTTAACTATGATTGGTCGACGTTTCTGCTCTAAAAAGTAATCATCAGTGATTTTTACCAACATTTTATTTTAATGCGGCCCTGATCATCACTATTGAGAGCAGAAACGTGTGGCCTTGTGGAGCACTAGTGTCACATTTTTTAAGGAAAACCAAGACGGCAAGTTAGCTGGGCATAAATAAATAATTTTGAAATGATTTCTTCACAAGTTAGACCAATTACTGTTTATGTAATTTTAATTGTAGAAGTATAGGCAATAAAAATATTGAATTGTCCATTTTACCTAAATACAGTCGACAATCCTCCATAGATATATATATACCAGAGACATGGTATTCGGATACTACTTGGCAGGGAAATATTGTAGACACAATATTCGTGGAGGTGGGGTAGCAATTTTTCTAAGAAATGTTATACCAAATACTCTGATAAAATGTTCAGTAAGGGCTGAAGACTCAATATTTGAATATGCAAATGTAGAACTGAAGTCAAAATGTATGTTTCGTGTTTTTATAGAGCCCCAGGGGTTGATTTTAATTTGTTAAAGTCTAGGTTAGAGGAATTTGTTGAAAAAATAAATATCTAACTTTGTGTGGATTTTTGTTAACTTTGATCTTGTAGGTTAGGATGGCAGGGCAAGGGATCATTGTGCAATTTTAAATAGCTTCGGACTTTTGGCTTGTATGACGGATTATTTCAGAATACAAAATGATTACAAAAGTATTATTGAGAATATATTTTATAATTGTATTTCTTCGGATTCGAAAATCAAAACATTGCATAACGATCTCTCGGATCATGCCCTGCAGCTGATGATTTTTACATGTTTAGAGGTGGCTGCTCCAGACGTGAACCCATTTGATTATAGTAGAGAATTTTATAAGGAAGCAGATATTATCACTTTCAAAAAATTTATAGAGCAAGAAACTTAGCGTTCTGTGTTTGTGGAGAAGAGAATGTATGGTAAGACTTCCAAATATTTAATGGTATCATTGAGAAGACTTTTCCACTGGTATTGAATATACATCATGATAATAAAAAAATTTAATATGGCATTGTTCTTTGACAGTTGCATGCAGCTTGTAGGCAAACAAATGAGGAAGTCATGGGTGCTAGATACAGAGCCCTTCTAAAGGAGCATCGGCAATTGATGCGAGTGAGCGAAAATATAATAACTCCCTGTTCAATCAAAGTAATAATAAATCTAGAGCTGCTTGGAAGATTATAAAAAATGAAGTAAATTTGAGGAAAAGGTGTTTTTACTTGGACTTCTTTAAATTAGTTATCCAATCAAAATTTAAAAAAAAAACTAACATGTTCCCTGATGTTTGGTCTATAACGTTTATGAAAAGACTTTTTTTGATAGACCGAATACTTTTCGAGGTGGAGCGAGTTGAACAATTTTGAAAATATGAGTTTTCAGGGCAAGCGAGTTTGTGTGACGGCGCATATACAACAATGGTGCAACGTACTTTTATAAATCGAAAAAATAATATTTGCAATATCCGGATTGGCCTCAACTGAAGGCTAATGTAAATGAAACAATTTACCATTTCTCACTACCATATATATAAAAAAATGATAAATTAGAAATAATACTCTCTTCTGCTAATGTGAAAATTAGTTACAAGCATATTTTAAAGATAGGTAATATTTTTTCTAAGTTGAAAAATAGGGATGAGGTATTGGAAGTTTCAGGAGTGGTTTATAGTATTGTCTTCATTTTGAAAAATCATATATAGGACAAACTTCAACTGTCCTAAAAGATAGAATAACTAGACATAAGAGTGATAGTAGGTTACAAAAAAGATCGTGTACTTTATCTGAACATTTCATAGATACAGTATCATACCTTAGTGTGTAATTGGTCTACATAGCCTGCTTTCCTGAATGAAAAATGATTTTTTATTTGCCATATTAAACTGAATAGGTTGTGAGGCATGATCAGAGAAATCAGTTTCGATGTTCCTAGCAGACACCTGTTCTAAAGAAAAATTTAAAAATATGTTGTCTATACAAGAATCTACCCTAGTTGGTTCATCTATAGTCCTTGAGAAACCGAAACCATCAAGCATATCGCAAATGAAGACTGCCTCCCTCTGGTTTGTATTAAAGTGCACATTTAAGTCCCCAGCCAGCACCAAGTTCTTATTCATACCCCAGCCATTAAGGAGATCCTCCAGAATAGTTAAAAAGATGTCAAACCTACCAGACGGACACCTATAAACAGATAAAATATAAAATTTAAAACTTTCAACATAAATACAAGACATTTCAATACACTTTTCAACATTGAAATCTAAGATAAACTGGACCAGTTTGACATCCAGGTTTGTCAAACTAAATATGGCTGTACCACCACCAAGGTAGTGATTCCTGAATGAGAATGCTGAGCATGAACAGTCAGCAATCTGAGCACTTTGTATCTCCTACTCGCACAGCCAATGTTCAGTTAGGCAGACAATGTTGATCTCCTTCTCAGCAAGAAAAGCTTCTATTTCGACTACTTTGCTTCTCAATGACCTTACATTAGCATGGAGTATTTGAAGTTTCACAGAGTGTTCATTATCCGACTGAGCACAATTTGGCACCTCTTTATCTGTCTAATTTATGGTATCCTCCTCACAAGTTATGCGATTCGTCGGATATTCACAAAAAAATTTACAGATATGCCTCTCTCCCACATATCAGGGTTAACAAACAGGTCCGTGCTGCTTTCTTCTGCACAAACTTTAAAACTACTTTTCATATAATCTTTTTTGGTCCGGAGCTTTTGGCAGTAACTGGTGTTATTCAAATTGGCCTATATGTATTCTTGAACCTCTTTAGGGGTAGTTTCTAGCTTAAATCCTGATAAGAGAAACATTTTGTTTTTTGTTCTTATAGCAATGTTTTGACAACTCGTCTCTCTGTTTCCTTTAATAGCTATTGGTCTCTTTCTATTAAGATTGTCATCGATTTTGTTTTGGTGGTTGTAACCCCATTTCTTTTCGGGTAGTGGTAGTCATAGCTTTGTTTCCAGAGATTTTGCCAGTCCACCAAATTTTCGTTTATTTACGACAGTTTTCCGAGAAGTGTGGTTAGGACTATTGGGAGTCTTCTCTTCTTCATGATCTGTCGGTTGTTGGCACTCACTACCAACCGGATGGTCGATAGCCACTGCCTCGGCCTCAGCGATGAAATTTGGTTTTGTCCCCAGTGATTATCCGCCATCCATTTCAGCAGACGTCATCGGGTCGGAGTCTAACTTCAAGTCATCCGGTTGTCTTTGTGCGGCGTTGCCGTCTTTTGTGGTACTTCTATATGTTCTTTTGGAATTTCCTTACAATCATGGAACTTTTTGAAAATGAAATCAATTTTAATAAAGCCACTTTACCCTAAAAAGTATGGCAGTTGGCTTCTAAGGAACTATGGATGGTTTCCATCTTCCCAAATTTCCGTTTTAACTTTTCGATTTCCTCTAACAATTCGAGGTTAGTAATTTCGTCGCAGACATGCCGGCAGATTGCAGAATTTTGTTCAGCTTCTTGAGACAAACATCTTGGGTGAAACCAATTCTAGCACTTTTTGCACTTAGTCGGAGCTAACACTACTTTTTTTACAGTGATTACACAATTTCGAAATTTTTCTTTAACGAACTTTCATCGTTATTGCTTCCGGCCATATTGCCAGTACGTATATGTCAACCAGTACGTATAATAAACCATCCGGCGTAAAAAACAATAAACAATTATTCATATCATTATATTTATTTATTTATATAAACACCAAACTATAGAACTTTGAAGCTACAAATGATAAATTTGTTAAACAAAAATAAATGAAAGAATTTGAAAAAAAAATGCTAATGCTAAATTCACCAATATAAGCATTACATTCAAACTTACATTTATCTAACTGAATGGGTCACTGAATGTCGCTTTAAACAAATTCTAGTTTTAAATTTGGCATGGCATATGTTGCATTTGAAATTCCTGTCATTTGAGTGTGTTAATAAATGACTCTTTAAATTGTATTTAAGTTTAAATTTTGCAGTGCAAGTGTTACATTGGAAAGGATAAATATCCGAGTGCCTGAATATGTGTTTCCTCAAATCGCCTTTTCGTTTAAATTTCGATTTGCAAGTGTCACATTCAAAAGGATAAATATGGGAATGTGTTAATTTGTGAATATTCAAATTACCTTTCTGTTTAAATTTTGCATTGCAAGTCTCACATTCAAATGGATATATATCCGAATGTGTTAGTTGGTGAATCTTCAAATCGCCTTTTCGTTTAAATTTTGATTTGCATCTGTCGCATTCAAAAGGATAAATATCCAAGTGTGCTAATACGTGCCTTTGCAAATTACCTTTTTGTTTAAATTTTGCATTGCAAACGTCACATTCAACAAGATAAATATCAGAATGTGTTAGTTTGTGTTTCTTCAAATAATCTTTTCCTTTAAATTTTGCTTTGCAAATGGCACATTGAAAAGGATAAATATTCGAGTGTGTTGAAATGTGCCTCTTTAAATTACTTTTTTGTTTAAATTTTACATTGCAAGTGTCACATTCAAATAGATAAATATTCGAATGTGTTAGTTTGTGAATCTTTAAAACGCCTTTCCGTTTAAATTTTGATTTGCAAGTGACACATTCAAAAGGATAAATATCCAAATGTGTTGATATGTGCTTTCGCAAATTACCTTTTTCTTTAAATTTTGCATTGCAAATGTGACATTCAAAAGGATGAATATCAGAATGTGTTAGTTTGTGTCTCTTCAAATAATCTTTTCCTTTAAATTTTACTTTGCAAATGTCACATTTTAAAGGATAAATATCCGAGTGTGTTGAAATGTGTCTCTGCAAATTACCTTTTTGTTTAAATTTTGCATTACAAGTGTTACATTTAAATAGATAAATATCCGAATGTGTTAGTTTGTGAATCTTTAAAACGTCTTTCCGTTTAAATTTTGATTTGCAAATGTCACATTCAAAAGGATAAATATCCAAATGTATTATTGAATGATATTTCAAATTTGATTTGGTTCTAAACATAGCATTGCAAGTGTAACATTGTAACTTCTTAATAACATCTTGTCTTGTTAAATTGATGTCACTCGAATGTTCTTTTTTTATAAATATTCCTTTATTTGGATCTATTAGTTCACTGACTGATACTTCCATTTCGTGTTTAATGCCATCCTCTAGATATTCATTTATCATAAACCTAAAAAAAAAACGTTTTTTTTTAGCTTCATAGTTAGATTTTGGAATAACACTAGGTAGATGGGATAAAAATTCGAGATTCAAGAAATTAATACATGGAAAGTTGTGATAGAATTAGTTTTATTACTCATAGAAAAGTAAAAAGAGTCTCGTTTTAATACCTAAGAAAATTTAAAATGATTTTAAAATTTGGTTGTAACCCTATAACTTATTTATTTTAAGTATAACTGTATATTGAGAATATGTATCGTTGCCTTATAGTTAAATTTTTTTTTTTTTTACTATAGTGGGTTATTTTTGGCAAGTGTTATTAAGCTTAAAAGAATGAAATACTTTTTTTTGTTTTGACATGCTTTCGAATTTCTTTAATTCCTCTTCAGGTCCTTAAAATATGGATATACAATATATCAATATAAATTTTATAAATAATAACATGGAGTTTACTTACAAACAAGGTGAGGTTAATGAATATAAGTTGTTAAATCATATTTGGAATTGGAAAATTTCATTTTACGTGAGACTGTTTTTTTGACTATAAGTTTTTTGATTAAAAATTAATAAAATTGACAAATAAAAAATGAAAAATGGCATAAATTTGAAACATTACAAAAAAAACAGAAAATAATTAAAAATATAATAAAGGTAAAAAAGGTTGAATACGAATTAAATAGGTATAATAATTATGTAATTTGGAATTCAGCAGTCTCACGTAAAATAAAATTCTCCAATTCGAAATATTATTTAAGGACTTATATCCATATTTTGAGGACCGGAAGAAGAATAAAAGAAATTCGAAAGCTTGTCAAAAAAAAAGTCCATTTTTTTAAGCCCAATAAAATTTGCCAAAAATAACCAACTATAGTAAAAAAATGTATAAGTGTATATAATTAATGTGACTAATGTCCGTATTACATCTGTTTATTTTTCCGTGTATTTATTCATGTAGTTCAGGGTGCCAACATTATTTTGTTTTTCATAATGCTGATTTATGTTGCGTTTGAAGTTTTTCGGTTGTCACCCTGAACTACATGAATTAATACACGGAAAAATACAAATGATGTAATACGGGCATAATGTATATGAATTCAAGATCAATTAAAAATAAAATGAACGAACTTGAAATTTTGATTATTGAAGAAAAAATAGTCATTGTTATAATAATAGAAACACGAATAAAAATAATAAAGAACTATATTATAATTTTTAAAATAACAATACATCTACATACACATAAAATTTAAATTAACTAATTAGCATCCAATCCTAACTTCTCTGAATGAACAAAACGTGAATAAAATGATAAACTACAATTTTCAAGCTTTCATAAATCATCCAACGTAAAACACTAAACTACAGAACATTAAAGCTACAAATAATAAACTCCTTAACCAAAATGAATGAAAGAACTTGAAAAAAAAAAAAAAAACATTAGTATTTGTATACCTTATATTTACGAAAGTTACATTGAAACCCTAGTTTATCAATTTGCTTGGGATGCTAAATTTAACAAAGCAAGTATAACATTCAAACTTACACTTATCTAGCTGAATGGATCACTGAATGTTGCTTTAAATTATTTTTGGTTTTAAATTTGGCGTTGCATATGTTGCATTTAAAATTCCTCTCATTCGAGTGATTCTTCAACTGGTATTTAAGTTTAAATTTTGATTTACACGTGTCACATTCAAAAGGATAAATATCAGTATGTATTAGTTTACGAATCTTCAAACTGCCTTTAAGTTTAAATTTTGATTTGCGTGTGTCACATTCAAAAGGATGAATATCAGAATGTGTTAGTTTGTGTTTCTTGAACATGAACATGATGTTCATAAGAATGTATTTCTTTTGAGAACATTAAATAAATTGAATTGAATTGAATTGTGTTTCTTCAAATAGTCTTTTTCTTTATATTTTGCCCTGCAAATGTCACATTCAAAAGGATACATATCCGAATGTGTTGAAATGCGCCTTTGCAAATTATTTTTTTGTTTAAATTTTGCATTGCAAATGTCACATTCAAATGGATAATTATCCGTGTTAGTTCGTGTTTCTTCAAATATTGTTTTAGTTTAAATTTTGCATTACATATTTTACATATAAAATTCTTTTCAGTCGAGTGTGTTATAATGTGTTCGTTCAAATTGCCTTTGCTTTTAAATAAATAAATATTCGAGTGTGTTGAATTGTGCTTTTTCAAATGACCTTTTTATTTAAATTTTGCATTGCATAATTTTCATTGAAAATTCTTCGCATCCGAGTGTGTTAAAATGTGTACCTTTAAATCGCTTTTTATTCGAACTTTTTTCTCACAAGTGTCACATTTAAAAGGAAAAATATCCGAGAGTGTTGATATATGAACATATTCTTAACATAGCATTGCAAGTGTAACATTGAAACTTCTTAATAACATCTTGTCTTGATAAATTGATGTCACTCGAATGTTCTTTTTTTATAAATATTCCTTTATTTGGATATATTAGTTCACTGACTGATACTTCCATTTCGGTTTTAATGCCTCTAGATATTCATTTATCATAAACCTAACAAAAAAACATTTTTTTAGATTCATAGTTAAATTTTGGAATTACACTAGGTAGGTGGGATTAAAATTCGAAATTCGAGAAATTAATAAAGTATAGAAAATTGTGGAAGAATTAGTTTTATTACTCATACAAAAGTAAAAAGAATCTCGTTTTAATACATAAGAGAATTTAAAAAGATTTTAAAATATGGCTGCAGCTTTATCATTAATTCATTCTGTATATAATTAAGAGGTTTTTTCTCGCGTAGCGATTCTCGTATTCTTTTGATGATCCATCGTTTAGTACCATCAAGCTGTTTTTCCGTAAAAATTCTATCAATTGATTACCATTACTGTAGATTTTATGCCTACCCCAATCTAGATAATGAGCATTCAAATTTACAATTCTTATTGGAAAATTATGTCTTCACTCGGCAACGTCGTACTTGCCTTGTTTAAGGTTAGGTTATAATTCACGTGGTACCTAAATTGGAATAATGATACCTGCTGGGTAATTTACTAAATCTACAAATCTGTCAGTTGGGATATCATAATTTGAAATAGCTTTTACTCTATTATCATCAGTAGTACAGGGCAATTAGCCTATTCAAACTAAAAACAAAATATAAAGCTCAATCATGCCCGTGCGCGAGATTACTCTTGTGGGCTAAATCTGTATTTATTGTGACTGCCATGGTATATGTACATAAATTGTAAGGATCTAACCATAAATGCTTTATAATAATAATTATGCAACTGCGTGTTTGCTGACGTCAAATGGGCTTTATTCAGAAATTTGCACCATAAATCGAGAAAATATACCTTCAATTTTTTAAATATTTCGAGCAAACACATTACTAAAGTATGAAAGTCGTGAGAGGAAGGAAACAGAGCAGACTGTAAGAACAGAGAAAAAAAGTGAAAGGGTAGAAAATATCATTGGAAATATACGAACTTGTAGCACTTTTTATCTTATGGTACACAGCGAACGCCAGCTTTTCATCTGGAGAGTTTTTGATTTTTGATGAAGTTTTTTTAAATTATTTACTTAAATATTTAAAATTCAATACACACCTAAATATATATTACTAAAAGGGCGCCACGCAATTTTTATTTGATTTGGTTTAAATTGCGAAACCAAACTTAGAGAACATCTCCAAAATTATTAATTGGTGAGAGTGGAACAATAATAATAAAACAACACTTCAATCTTCGATTGAATAAAATTCTATTTGTCAAATCGTAATCACAAAATATGTAGGTATAGTCAATTTAAAATAGGAGTACCTATGAAGTAAATAAGTTTAATAACCAGTATTTAATGGTTGATAATTAAGGTAGAGTATCAATGTAATTAAAAAGTTTTCTTTTAAATAAAAAAAATGAAGCAAGTTAATAAATCTTAAAATTTATGAAAATTGGTTTAACCTAGATATTATATGTTGTCTAATTGACACATTCAATTATCTCATACCTAGAACCTAGAACCCCATAGTCGACTATAGTTCACAATATTGCTCAATGGTATTTTTTTTTACGATTAATGTAGTGATTATGTGATTGATATTAGCGTTGAGGGCAATAAAAAGCCCCTTTAAATAGGGATGAAAATCACCCTGATTGACAGAATCTTAAAAAATAAGTTTATATAACCCTTATGGGTAAAAAGGGAAAATATGTGAATCATAATATGGTAACAGATAGCATGATGGCGCCTCCAGGATCAAAATATTCCGGAGGTAAAATACCCGACCACTCGGATCTCCGGGCGTCGGGTGATCCTGGGGGTCCTTCATGCAAAGATATAAAAAGATCAAAAACTCAACTCAGAATTGATTTTAGCAATATAAGAGGAATAAGTACAAATATGAATTCAGTTCACCAACATCTTGAAGAACAAAGACCTGACATCCTTGTTCTCACTGAAACTAAAATCAGTTCTGCAACACCTATTGTGAACTATTTTTATCCCGGCTATGACCTACACCACCGATTTCGACATAATTTTGGGATCTGTGTGTACATTAAAAATGACCTTTCATGTCATCGAGAGGAGAAGCTAGAACCAGCGAACCTTGATATCATATGGCTAAAATTCACCTCAAAGTCATCGACCAAGTTTATCTGCTGCCTCTACCGACCGCCAAGTAACACCGATTACCAAAACTTTTTCGCGACATTATCCGAAAGCTGTGATAGTATACAGTCAAACTATCCACAGGCGGAAATTGTCTTTTTAGGCGATTTCAACGTCCATAATATACCCTGGCTGAAACACCACAACAAAACAGATAACGAAGGCAGAGAAGCAGAAGCTTTTGCCATAAGTTGTGGTCTAACGCAGCTTGTCGATGAACCTACCCGTATCTCAGAAAGGGGCGAATTTGCAGCGCTTTTAGACTTGTTCCTAACCACCAATCCTGACTCGTACACAATTCAAGTAGATGCTCCACTTGGTTCGTCCGATCATAAACTTATAATAACAAAGTGCGAAATGCTCATCCCACCAAGCCTACAACCACTTCCTCGTAAAATGTGGCACTATAAATCGGCAAAATGGAATGACCTAAAACAGTGTTACCTGGATTTTCCATGGCAAGAGGTTTGCTTTAAAACAGCTGATCCCACTATTTGCTGTAATGAAATAACACAAGTAATCTTATCTGGAATGGACGCATATATCCCACATACAACTAAACGTAGAGCTAATGCAAAACCTTGGTTCAACAGCCAGTGTCAAACGGCTGTACAGAAAAAACACAGAGCATATAACCTTTGGAAACGACAACAAACCGCTCAAAACCACACAGAATTTATAGAAGCCAGAAATAGTTGCAAAATTACTATTGACTCCGCTAAAGAAACATACAATCAAAGAATAAAAAACAGGTTGCTGAATTGTCCAAGTAGTTCTAGGTCTTTTTGGTCTCTTGCAAAAGCTGTTGGATCTAACTTCACCAAGTCATCCATACCACCACTTACAGATAAAAATAATCACTTAGCCACAACATCAGAGGAAAAAGCCAATATGCTTGCCCAAATGTTTTCCTCCAACTCCAACCTAACAGTGCCAAACGGAAAAACTCCACCGTTCATTGAAAGGGTTTCCCATAGTATGCCAGAGGTACACTTTTGTCACAGAGAAATACGAAAATCCCTAAAAAAGCTGGATACAAACAAAGCAATGGGTCCGGATGGCATTCCCGCAATAGTACTCAAAAATTGCGCCAACGAACTCACCCCAACTTTCGCTAAATTATTCAATTTGTCTTACAGGCAAGGAGTATATCCATCATCATAGAAGTCTGCCGCAGTACAACCCATTCCAAAGAAAGGAAAAAAGACAGATCCGTTAAACTATAGACCAATTGCTCTACTTCCGGTGATATCAAAAGTAATGGAAAGAGTTGTGAACAATCACCTAACCAAGTACTTGGAAAAGTACAAAATTATCAACGATAAGCAATACGGATTTCGAAAATATAGGTCAACTGGCGATTTACTTACATACGTCACTCACTTATGGCAAAAAGCGATTGAGCTGCGGGGTGAAACAAGAACAATTGCCTTAGATATATCTAAAGCATTCGACAAAGTTTGGCATGAAAATCTGCTCAACAAGCTCAAAGCAATGGGATTATCGCCGAAACTTTGCACTTGGTTTGAAAGTTACCTAAAGGACAGATCCATTTATGTTGCACTGGATGGCCAGAACTCCAACTCTTACCAAATAAATGCTGGTGTGCCACAGGGAGCAATCCTTTCGCCAACTCTTTTCCTGATTTACATAAATGACCTCATAGATAAAACAGTAAATCCACTTTATTGCTTTGCAGACGATGGCAATGTAGTCTCCTCACTCATACCACCCACAGGTCTTTCCGCACGTGAATTCCATCATCTTAGACTAACTCAAATATCGCAGATAAATAACGACCTGGAGATAATAGAGGACTGGGGTAACAAAAACCTTGTACAGTTCAACGCGCAGAAAACCCAAGCAGCTCTGTTTTCAAAAAAGACCAGCACCGGTGAGCCAAACATCATGCTATCTGGAAGTGCTGTCACATTACAGAGTCAGTTGAACATCTTGGGGGTTACTGCAGAGACCAACATGTCTTGGCACAGTCACGTGGCAGATATTGCTAAAAGGGCCTCCCAAAAGCTGGGGGTGCTATTTCGTACAAGACATCTGTACACACCAAGCCAATTGCTGACACTCTACAAAGCCCAGATTCGACCAACTATGGAGTACTGCTCACATATATGGAGTGCAGCACCCAAACATACCTTAATGCTTTTGAATACCGTGCAAAAACGAGCTATCAAGCTGATCAATGACCCCGCACTTACTCGTAACTTGGATGGTCTCGAACATCGCAGATCTGTGGGCGATTTATCTCTCTTCTACAGGTACTATCACGGAAAATGATCTGAAGAGTTGGCACGTATGATTCCACCGAGAGTAGCACCTACCAGGCGAACCCGTCAAACAGACGGTAACCATGAATTTACTGTCAAACTAGAGGCACCAAGAACCTCATTATATCAGAATTCATATCTCTGGAGAACAGCATCGCTGTGGAATAAACTCCCTGCGACGGTTTTCCCTGCAGGTTACAACCTGAACCGTTTCAAGACCAACATACACCGACATTTCCGCGCACTTGCCGCTTCTCGAGCGTGATAGGACATTTCCTTGCGAGTGCGCATATCCGTAAAAAAAAAAAAAAAAAAAAAAAATTTAAAGAAAGAAAATAAATAATTAAATAATAATAAAAAATAATAATCTGAATATTCTGAAAAATCTAAATATGAGAGCGATTAATTTGCTAAAAATGTGTGATAATAATACTAATATAATAAAAATCTGAATATGATAACAATTAATTTGCTAATAAAGTGGTTTTAATAATAATGATCTTATCCTTGAAGCGGTCACAATCTCGATTCTACGACGAATACTTCAACCAATAGAGTACGTCGTGTCTCGTGTCTCGCGACTCTTAAAGTCAGCGAGTACTGAAGTACTGAATTTCTTAGGGAAGGAATTACAGGGCGATGATGGTATGGGATGCAAACTACCAAACAAACAGGTATATGGTATAATCAATCAATAACCAACCGTCCAATTCTTGGAGTCTACTCCCACGTGGATCCTACAGGGTAAAAAACACACATGTCACAAATGGGGCGGAAAAGTGGGATAAAAGAGTAGTGGAAATATATTCCAGATAAAGAAATTAATGTTTGGGCAGCTTACCTTGATTGGATTCCACAAAACACAACACAACACAAAAAGCGATTCTGGCACGCCAAAGATTCTGGATTAATAACCCAGGAAGTTGAACAGAAAACCTTCTTTTCTTTGGCTCTAGACTCGATGGCCTCTTGATCTATTAATAGAAAACTTCAACAAAACTCTTCAAAAGATATTTGGGCAGATGATACCCGATTTTTGGACCAAGAAAAAGGCGTGTTGAGTCACAGAGAATCAGTACCAGAATGGCGGTCCCCAGAACCCGTAGAATTGATTCCATCAGATTCGATGACAGCGGAAATCAAAGAACGAAGAAAGCGCGGTTAATGGGTACATAAATTCACGGAATGGTGCAAAATAAATTTGACAACGTTGCAAAATTCAAATTAGGAACTGGCCATAGCCCACAGCAGATACTGGTTGACATTTAACAGCTGGAAATTTCACCAAAAGGTGTAATAACAACAATGGACAAAAAGGACTTCTAAATCCAAAGCCCCAGCCTCTATGAGCCAATCAGTGGTTGTTATGTAAGATTAACCCTTGTGAACTCATCCCCTTTCGAGCTAGGCTAACATACCAGGTAAGCATTGTATCGATATTTCAAATACCCAAATATATGTTTTTGTTTATTTATTTCTAACAATATGTCAGAGTTAAAGTAATTAATAATTCCCATTTGTTTTCGGCTAAAGTAAGTTAAAGCCCTTAACCCCTAATCGTGGGCTTGTGGAGAAACGTTGTTCATCCTTTAATTGAGATAAACAGATGATGGTGACCAAAACAGGATTATGTGTTCTAAAGTAATGAAAGCGAAAGTGGAATTTGAATAGGTTAAGTTTGTAAATAAAAAATATGATGTATTATTTTGTATGAAATTAAATAAAAATATTCAACCGATGGGAAATCCCATCCTTAATTGTTTCAAGTAGAAATATTATATAACTAGATAGGTAAATATCCTCTTTGATATAAACCTTTCACAAAAAAAAAATGAAGGGTAGCTTTTAAAGAAAATTCAAATGCTACAAACTCATGAATGTGGAGTTTTGAGAACAAACTAGAATTTGCCATTCTACACTACATTTTACATATTAAATTTACTGTCATATTTCCAAATACGTCATCGATTGAGACAATATTCGATCCGTTTTGGCCATTGAGGTTTTAACGAAGATGTCTCAATAGCAGATACCCATATTTGAAATGAGATGCTTAATTTCAGGCCAAAATAATGTGCAAGAAAAAAAAAAAAAAAAAGGAAATCTTGCTGAAGATTTTTCTAATCGAGAGAAGTCATACTTGGCATCTCTTCCGGTATAATTTTTGTGGATATAGGAGTGAGATTCAATTCACAGGGATTTTTGACGAATATGCTTCCTAGCAAGACAGTGCTCCATCACACTTGACAGTATAGAAGACAGTTTTTGTCTGGATATAAAGGCGGCTACTCACTACATGATACTTGGCAAGTAACTTAACTTGACTGTAGTTTGGTAAGTACTTGTACAAGTGAAAATAAAATGTACGCACTATGTGCCGACCAGCCGATGCTGTATGGAATTCGGAAAGTTCAACTCATCATGAACGCAAACTTGAATGTGTTGATGGATTAAATATTCATGCAGTGGTAATCGTATTCAGACTGTAGCATTTGTAATCATGTATTGTGGTTACCTTTTATTAAGAAATAGAAAAAGTTTAAACATTTTCTAAATATTGTCATTAGCCTTTTTTTTTCCTTAAGTCCGCAATAGGAATTTCTTCGAAAAACTCGGCTTGAACCTTGAACCCGTTTCCAGGCATCATGGACTTCATTTTTATTTTTGTGCAAAGCATAACAGGATTCTTTGCATAGATATCCAGAAAAAGCAAAACTCTTCCATAACTCCACTCTATTTCGAGTACAATCTGTAATGAAGTTGCATAATTTTTCTAAATCCGTCAGGGTAACTTTCTTATTTTTCAACCAATCACTCCGTTCTTTTTTATTTTAGAAATATAAAAATCACGTCATCCTATTTACACAGTGAAAATTCTCCGCAACTATCGCGAAAACATCGGGAAATTGCTACGAATTTTCCCAGGCGAAATAAACGCGCAAAAATTACATGGTACCGAGAGTACGGCGCTTGTCTCCGATCGCGACCGATCCCCAGCCAGACCATAAAGCCGAACCAAGGCTTTCGAACCTAGCTGGGTACGACGCGGTACCAGGTAAATTCATTCGAGTCCGGGCAACAGCAGCCACCGCCAGCAGCCTAGTTACGAGCTCCAGTGTGTAGTGATCGAAGTATTTTGGTAAGTAAAACTCAGTAATATCAGTTTTCCGTTATCCGCCTACCGCATCCAATTTCCTCATTGTGGAGAAATCCCGATTCCCTAATTGTGGAGTACTCCCGATTTTTAACCGACTACCGTAACCGACTTCCTTATTGTGGAGAAATCCCGATTCCCAAATTGTGGAGTAATCCCGATTTTGAACCGACTTCCTTATTGTGGAGAAATCCCGATTCCCTAATTGTGGAGTAATCCCGATTTTTAACCGACTACCGTACCGACTTCCTTATTGTGGAGAAATCCCGATTCCTTTATTGTGGAGAAATCCCGATTCCTTAATTGTGGAGTAATCCCGATAATTCCGTCCTGTAACGATTCTGACCAGTCCATTTGAATTCACGCCGGAAAATATCCTGCTGCAATCCCTCTTTACCGAAAATTACCGAACTGAGTTTACTCATTAGACTGTTTATTGTAAATTTCTCGACATTCGGATTCTGGAGCTGGAGCTAAATCCGCCCATACCGTGAACATAATAAATACCGACACCGAAGTAAATAGCGTGCCGTAATAAATAACGTTACCGTGACAAGTTGCGTTAGCGTGATAAATAGTGTTACTGTGCTAAATGCCGTTAGCGTGGAAAAATATTGTTTTCAAAACCGGCGTAAATAGGGTGACTATTATCCTTCCCGTCACAATGTATTTTGCTTGTGTTTCATAGTGGGTAAGAATATATTGAACTAATTTTGTTAAACAAGTTGTATTATTTGCACTGAACCTTGGATCACCGTCTTCTTCACTGTTTAAAGGCTACCCGACAGGCATATCAGCGGTCCCCTTTGACGCTGTAAATCACAGAGGGGTGGCGCCCGAGAAGCCCGAAATACCGGGACAGACAGGGAAATAGGGAAACGTTACAAAAATGGCGCCCGAGCAGGGACCCTAGTGCGCAAGTACAAACTGAAAACGCCAACCCGGCCTGAGCGAAAGAGATCCCTTTTAAAATGTTTGTCTTACAACAACTGTTTTTTAGCTACATGACGATGACATCCGATTCCGGTTCCGGTTCCGAAAATGATGAAAAAGAAGCTACCGAAGCAATGCACCTCAATACCGATCCCGAGAATCCTGAGGAAGACGTAGAACAACGGCCATTGATACAAATACATCCACCAACAGCATCTCCGCCACCAGACCATAGTTCTAGTGATTTTCGGACTAGCTGGATCTATCTGCTACGAAAAAACGATCTGTTATTGCAACTACAGAAATTCAACCTGGACGATTCTGGGAACGTTGAGCAGCTGCGACGCCGACTTGCCAGATTCATTAGAGATGGCAAGGCAACACCCCTGCCATCAGGAAATGGCGCGTTTGTTTTTCCTCCTCCCTCCACAACTACACCGGTCCCAACGGCGTCATTAATTACCACTACAACAATAACCTGGACGACTTCCGCAGCTTCAACCGCAACTCAAAGTGCAGGTTCTAGTGGAACTACAACAACTGCCGTCACAACCACGTCAACATCACCAAAACATATTCCTTAGTATTACCAGCCAATTCAACCCCAATATTATCCGACCTACCCTAATGCGATGTATTATCCGCCGCCGCCTCATAATCCACTGGTGTACCAAAACCCACCGACACCACCAAGACCACATATGAGAACCCGAGAATGGAATTTGAGCTTTGACGGATATAAAGATCCGGCAAATTTCCTGGAAAGATTGACAGAAATTTGTGACTCTGAAAACATTTCCGGAGATCTGATGTTACTCCATATGCCCGACTTACTTCAAGGTGAAGCTGCCCTGTGGTTCAGAAATAACAAGCCTAGCTGGAGGAACTGGAATGAGTTTGTTTCCGAATTCCGACAATTCTATTTTCCAGTTAATTACGAAGTAGACCTGGAAGCCGAAATAAGCCGCCGAACACAGAGAAGAAATGAATCCTCTTCTTCCTATGTCACGGAACTCCAGACACTCCTCCGAAGACATGGCAATATGAGTAAAGATACTCAGTTGAACTGGCTATACCGGAACTTACTACCCGAATACCGTCAATATATTCGCAGAAGCGACTTCACCGATGCTACATCCCTGGCCAGGCTAATTCGCGAATTTGAACTGTTAAATAAAGAAATCAGTGTCTCTCGACCCGCCACTGGAAATAGACAAGACTCCCAATACAGACGACCGATCCCTGCATCTCTGGAGGCATCCAGATACCCAAACATGTCAGCCGTACGACCACCCATTTCCACACCTGCACCCCTTGTTCAGCCGGGACCGTCACGAGAAAGAAATACGAATAGTAAAGCAGAACTAGTTTGTTGGCGTTGTGGGGGTACCGGACATTTAAGGAGTCAATGTCAAGCCCCGAGAAAACTATTCTGTTCAAGATGTGGCAAGCAGGACATAATGTCCCGTGACTGTCCCTGTGGAAAACCGGAAAACTAGTAAGGCCCTGTACCCAGACGAGACCTGTACAGAAAAATGCCGATAAGGTCTCACTTGATATCTTATCTAACGCAATAGATGACAGACCGAAAATACAAGTCACCGTTCAAGACAAAGTATTTTACGCCCTCATTGACACCGGAGCCACTAATTCATATATGGGAGATGTATTAGTGGAACTTTGCCGTTTTAGCAAAATTCCGAAGATAACGCCTTCTGTTGAAAGAGTTAAGGTAGCCAATGGCCAGCTCGCTTCCATAACAGAGGCGTACCGTATTCGGATGAATACAACAAAGCAGAATTTCACTGGGGTAATTAATTATTTGCCAAACCTGGCTTGTGATATTGTTTTAGGAATGGACATCCTAAAGACACATGAATTTGTTATAAATTTACGAAACAACCAGGTAACCATGAAAAATGAAGTTCTATTTTGCATCGGAAAATGTACCAAAGCAGTAGACCCCGAACCACTGACTTTGACGCCCGCCGAAGCAATGAAGTTGAATGAATTTTTGGATCATCAATTGTCGCTGTTTGATTCAATTGAAGGACCGACATCTTTAATTGAACATCGAATACATTTAATAAACAAAGAGCCGATTAAACAACGCTACCGCCCACAAAACCCCAAAATCCAGGCAGTAATTAATTTAGAGGTAGATAGAATGCTGGAAGAAGGAATCATCGAACCATCTGATACCCCGTGGAGTTCACCAATCGTTATGGTGAAAAAGAAAGATGGGTCGTATCGTTTCTGCGTGGACTATAAAATGGTGAATTCCGTTACCAGGAAAGATGCCTATCCTCTGCCCTATATCAACGCTATCCTGGATAAGCTGAGAAGAGCCAGATATATCTCTAGCATTGATTTGAAGCAGGGATATTGGCAGATACCAGTTGCCCCTGAGAGCAGACCAATTACAGGGTTTACCGTGCCATCCCGAGGCCTTTTTCATTTTAAGGTCATGCCGTTTGGTCTCCATTCCGCTCCGGCTACATTCCAGAGGCTTATAGATAGAATAATTGGCCCCGAGTTGGAGCCCAACTGTTTCGCTTATTTAGACGATATCATTATTCTGGGGGAAACTTTCGAAGAGCACCTAAGCCATCTACAGGAAGTATTTGGCCGTCTCCGAAATGCAAATCTGAAAATCAACCCAGAAAAATGTCAATTTGGCCGCCGTTATTTGAAGTATTTAGGTCATATGGTTACCGCAACCGGAATTCACACCGATCCCGACAAGGTAGCTGCTATATTGGAATTACCGCCTCCCGTAAATGTCCGTGGTCTTCGCAGATTCTTAGGAATAGCATCCTGGTACCGTAGGTTTGTTCCCGGATTTGCACAGATCGCGGCTCCGTTAAATCGACTTCTGAAGAAAGCCACTCGTTGGACTTGGACGAGTGAACAAGATGAAGCATTTCAACATTTAAAGACAAGGTTAACCAATGCGCCAATTCTGGCTTGTCCAGATTTTCAAAAGCCGTTCATTCTGCAAACCGATGCAAGTGACTTAGGCTTGGGAGTAGCATTGATACAACATAATCATGATGGTGACCATGTCATAGCCTTTGCAAGCAGAAGCCTATCGTCAGCTGAGAAGAAGTATTCCGTCACTGAGAAAGAATGTTTAGCAATAGTATGGGGAGTCGAGAAGATGCGTCCATATCTCGAAGGTTACAGGTTCACGGTCCTCACTGATCATCAATCTCTCCGATGGCTACACTCTCTGAAAAGTCCTAGTGGACGTCTTGCTCGGTGGAGCGTGTTTCTTCAGCAATACGATTTCGAAATTAAGTACCGCAAAGGCGTGCTGAATCGAGTAGCCGACGCATTATCCCGTCAACCCATGTTAGCATATATGGAAGAGGATGGCGATCCTCTCATCGCGCTGGAAATAGAGGAAGATTGCCCTTGGTACCGAAAGAAGAAGGAAGAAGTAGAGAAAAATCCCGCCGCGTTTCCAGACTACTGTGTTCGAGATGGAAAGTTGTTTCGACATTTCTGGGATTCTTCGGATCTAACTGAACCAGACATGACAGATCCTTGGAAGTTTTGCGTACCAAGGCCCGCTAGAGAAACCGTACTAAAGGAGAACCACGACCTTCCGACCGCAGGCCACATGGGAATCGCGAAAACCACCGCTCGGATGGCCCTTCGATACTACTGGCCTGGAATGTTTCGCGATGTGGCCCAATATGTCAGAAACTGCAAATGCTGTCAGGAATTCAAGTCCTCTCAACAACAAACACCCGGAAAGATGCGACCGTCTAAAAATAACTCCCCATGGGAGACCATAAGTGCCGACCTTGTTGGACCATTGCCCCGTTCCTCCAAAGGAAACTGCTTCCTAGTGGTTTTTCAAGACCGTTTTACCAAGTGGGTAGAATGTCGAGCCCTTAGAAATGCTACTGGTCGAGCTGTAAGCCAAGCATTGCATGAGCTTATTCTATCTAGGTTTGGGAGAACAAACACAATAATAACTGACAACGGAACCCAATTTACTGGACAAACGTTTAAAGAACTACTGGATGATTATGGCATTCAGCACCGTTTGACACCGCCGTACACGCCACAGGCAAATTCGGTAGAAAGAGCAAACAAAACAATCAAGACAATGATTGCCCAGTATTGTCAGGACAACCACAAGAAGTGGGATGCCTTCCTTCCTGACCTTTTATTTGCCTATAACACGTCTCGCAATGCCAGTACCGGTTTCACTCCAGCATTTTTGAATTTTGGAAGGGAATTAGAATCACCGAAGTCACTATTTCGCAAGGATATCCCAAACTCCGCTCCCGATGACAATACCAATCCCGACCCTATACCGACCACCGAACGTTTAAAACGACTCCAAGAAGTTTATGAGTTGGTGCGCGTCAATTTGGCCCGTGCTTTTACCACCCAAAGCCATCATTACAATCTCCGACGTAGAGATTGGAGGTGTCAAGTTGGAGATCGGGTCATGAAACGCGAACATCATCTTTCTTCCGCAATCAAAAACTTCGCCGCGAAGCTTGCACCAAAGTATTCCGGGCCATATACGGTTTTTAAAGTTATCTCACCCGTCGTGTATGACTTGAAAAGCTCCAGCGGGAAATTAATCCGACGCGTACACGTTAAAGATTTAAAGCCATCACATTAAAACTTTTTGTTACAGAAAAGCAAACTATGCCGAAAAATAATTCCGGTCGTGCTAACGGGGAACCGCCCCGTGGAGCTCCCGTAGGTGAAGTACGGTGTCCAAAAATGGACAATGTATATTTGCGACGACAGCAGATGATGAGGATGCAGGCCATCAAGAACTGGGTTCGCAGTAAGAAGCTGCAGTTCTCCAAGGATCCTATACAGAAACCCAGCCATCACAAACCACTCCTTTCCGCTGCCAATCCAATCTCGCCTATATTCACCTCACCACCCCCCGAAACCGAACCCACATTCACCGCACCACCCCCCGAAACCGAACCCACATTCACCGCACCACCCCCCGAAACCGAACCCGCATTCACCGCACCACCCCCCGAAACCGAACCCGCATTCACCTCATCACCCTCCGAAACCGAACTCACATTCACCCCATCCTACAACGAAACCGTACCCGCAAGAAAAAAAAAACCGTCCCTTATGATAAGAATTCCTTTCACTTTACACCCAATTCCTACAAAAGTACCTGATCCTACATTAATTCCTATTCCTGAAACCCCACCTACCGCCGAGTCAGTAAACCAACCTCTCTGGAAAACTCACATTGCCGACACCGTTTTCCAGCAGAGAAACAAGAAGTTGTGGACGGAAAAGTTCAGGCAGGAGCTTAAAAAGCTGCGACCCGCAACCCATGTGGGCAAGTTCCGGGTCCGCCTTCTCACGTCCGGTGGACAGAAGGTCCACGTCACCGTTTAGTTTTAATGAAGTTTTGTGTTAATTTGGGAGGGGAGAAAGAATTTTTTTTTGTTTTTTTTTTGGGTGATATTATTTTCCGTATAAGTCTGATTTTCTGTGATATTGTTCTTCTTTATTTTTTTTGTATAATTGTAAATATATTTGTTGAATGTTAACAATTAGCATTTATTCCCGCACCCCAAATCCCAGGGTAAGCTTAACCTAATTCTGATGATGAATAACTTACAGAAATGGACTCTCCAACTCTGCAGTTGCTCTCCACCGAGGAATTAATGGATGAATTAGCGGCTGCCATAAATGATACGACCGAGACAAAGGCATCTGGGGCTGAGACAATTCTGCTTCGTGAAGACTCCATTGAAACTCAGCCTGTCCCTCAGAACGGCCTCACCAAAATTCCGGAAACTGGCTCTCCAGAAAACCCCACCGAAGATATCCAACGGTTGAATATCCCTGTTGACGACTTGACCAAAGCTGAGTCATTTCCAAGATCCATGGGAATGGAGAATAATACACCTTATGAATGGACCGAGTCGGACATCATTAACAGTAACCCCACCACCATGCCGCATTTCCTGCCCGTATCGCAAGGTCTATGCTGGCGATGTGGGCGACCAGGGCATAAAAGGGGATCATGCACTGGAAAGCCCATCTTGTTTTGCTCAGGCTGCGGAAAAGTGGGGGTCATGTCGTCCAAATGTATTTGCCTAATCATATACCCTCCAGTCATTCTGCCACAATTCAACAAGAATAAGCGAATTCCGAAAACATCTTCCAAACCCCAAGGATCTTGCCGACGCCGACGAGAGGGATTCCACGCCTGTCCACTATGTGGGTGTTCCTGTGGCATGCGTCCGATAAACCGCAACTAAATTTTTTTAACCGAATTTATAAAACCGACCGTGAGCCGTTCATTTCTTTCAGCATAATACCGGACCGGCGGTCAATCCGGGCTTTAAAATAGAAGAGGGAATATGGGACCGAGACAGCCGAGAAGATTTTTTTTTATTTATTTATTATTTCATTATTTCGATAGAATGTATTATACTTCTTTTTGTTATTTTTTTTTTTGTTTTGTAATTATAAATTAAAAAAAAAATGTTAGGGTAGAAAAACATTTTTTTTTTTGTCAAAGAAGGGGGAGTGTAATGAAGTTGCATAATTTTTCTAAATCCGTCAGGG